>JBBPBS010000577.1:8801854-8898444 GCA_037974835.1 Cicer judaicum
CGGTCTAAATCTTTAAAGAAAATTAAAAAAAATCAAATATAATAAATTTTACAAGGGTTTATATATTTTATTCTCATAAAATTTTAAATTTCCAAATTTAATTTATGTAAAATAAAATATATTTTTATTTCTTATAAAATTATCCAACAAATAGTTTTAGTCTCTCCTACAATAAAATACGTTTATATATTTTATTCTCATAAAATTTTAAATTTCCAAATTTAATTCATGTAAAATAAAATATATTTTTATTTCTTATAAAATTATCCAACGAATAGTTTTAGTCTCTCCTACAATGAAATACATAGATGATAAATTTCATCTTAATTATCTCAGTAAAGTCCCGAGTTCAAATTTGAGACAAAACATCCAACTTAACGATATCGAATTTGTCAAGTGAGTTAAAATTTAACAATACTAGTAAGATAAATTATTGCATTCATTATAGCTATGAAAAGTCACAATGAGAATTTATTGCAAAACAAACTATCACTTTTAAAGAAAAAAATATATTTATTTTCTAATGTTGTACTTACGTTTTTGTATCCTTTTTCATAAATTATATAGTTGAAAAAAATTATGTTGAAAATAATCATCATTTTTATTAGATTTTAAGAAAATCATAATATGAAATCCAGAAGTACAAAATCATTATACTTAAAGGTCGTAAAATTAGTTCTGCATTTTTGAATTATATTAATAATACTTTTTAAAGATCGTAAAATTTCAAACATTAATTTAAAAATTAAAGATTGTATTTTTAAACTAAAGAGTGCTACATGCAGTATCTTAGTTATAAAACTTGCATTTAAAACTTATTTGATATTAATCAGGAAAAAAATTGTTGTCATATGAAAATAGAATTCAATCCAATTTATTTATTTTTCAAATATGTTGATTTAACACTCAAAGTATAATTATAGACTTGCCATTAATTTGTTTAAAATATACTACTAAAATTTCATAATTTACTTTATATTTTTTTATTAATAATAATGTACTGGTTTTTTTTAAAGTTGGGGAAGATAATTTTTTTATTAATCAAGGTTAATTGCTTACTATTGGGTTAAAACTTCAAGTATAAATTGTATAATACACCTTGATTATGTTGCAACTTTTGATTTGCAGATCATAAGCTTTGAATACACGGCTTGAATAATATATTTAGAGTTAATAATAGCTTGATATAGAGAGATATGTTGAGTTTGTGCACGTCAAAGGCACATAAGAACTTTAAAAGCATGCTTCAAATTCAGTCTTCAGATCCAATTTTAGAGGCAGTCTTCATACCTAAACATTAGAGAGAGTCTTCGTAACTTTCAGAAGCACATTGCTTTTGAAGGCATATCTTTAGAGGAAGACACGTATGCTTTTGTGTTCATCTAATCTCATCTTCTGGTGACTTCCTCTAGTGCCTTCCTCTGATTTTTTTTGTATTCTAATTACTACACACTTAATGTAGCCATTAATCCAGACAAATTATTCTCATAAAATATCTGTGTTAACATGAAAATCACAAAAGGAAAACCAACTTGATTCTAATAGTGTGAATAGTTATTTTATTTTGTTGATGTTTGTTGAAATTATACATATGCTAGAAGTTGAAAGATGCATTTCTCAGAAATACTTTAAATTTTGTGTTTGATTTTTTACTATTATTTTATATTCTTTTGCCTTATAATGTTGTTAAATTTAGTTCAAGTGTTTTATTCGAAGATTGTGGTTGTATGGTGTCATAGAAATGTAAGAAAAATTTGTGTTATAAAAATTTTCACATGTTATTCTCGAGATGTTATTGGACGATCTTTGTGATTTTTCTTCAATTTTACCATTTTCCACATCACATTCTTTGTATGATGATTGTGTTATAAAAATTTTCACATGTTATTCTCGAGATGTTATTAGACGATCTTTGTGGTTTTTCTTCAATTTTACCATTTTCCACATCACATTCTTTGTAAGATGATTGTATATGTATTATGTAATTTAATTATCTTTCATAGGTGTTTATTCCACTACAAGAATAATATCTATATGGGGCCAAAAACATTATAAAAAAATTGAGGCTGAAAAAAACCCTCGCATATTACCGACTAAAAAGACTCTCTCAAATATTAAATTTCAAATTAGTTATTATTCATAGTTGAAACAACTCTCACAAATTGGATACAATACTTTTGGCTAATTATTTTTTTTTCCTATGGTGGCAGAAAATAGTTACATATATATTTGAATTTGTGGCGACTTATACCCTCACAAGAAGTTTGACTAATTTTAAATATCATCATAAATTTGTGGTGACATTTACCGTCACAAAATTCTTCTCATTGCAACTTACTGATTGCAAAGGTCGCCACATAATGAGACTGTCTTTTCTGACGACAAAGACCGCTACAAACTCGAAATAGAGTCATTGGCATTTGTGGCCTCTTAGGCATTTACAAATTTGTCCCCGAAAGATGATATTGATGTGAGGTCAACGTGGATAAATCACGTATTAATTACACTATCACCTCAAAATATTTAACGACAAACTTTATACAACGACTATTTTGATTGATATTTTACAATATTAGAGATATATTTGCTAATTGACAAAATTATAGGACTCATTTTACCGATGTGTACAATTTTATGAACCAATTTGTATATCCACTCGATTTGTTTGAATCAATATATTCCTATCAAGACTATTTGGTGGCGACACAAAAAGATGAAGACTTCCTTCCAAAGAGTTTAGTTTTTTTTTAATATAGTCTGAAGGGTTTAGTTAGAATATGGAATATATTTTTATTTGAAAAGAATTCTTTTATTAAAATAATAATGATATAAAAACTTATAAAAAGAATGGAAATTATTTATATCACATATCACATCAATGTTGACTAATGATAAGTAAACAAAAGCAAATAATTAAAAAAATAAAAATAGAAAATAGTTTAGGGACTTGATTAGAACCTTTTTAAGTTTAGGTACCTATTTAAAAATTTTGAAATAGTTTAGGGGGCCGTTCAGATTATGAAGAATCAAAATAGAAGTTTAACCTTGTCTTGTTAGGGAATTTCAGCATTATTATCTAGGTAAGTATGAGTTTTCATGTAATCTGGTCATGATTATAAATGAGATAGGATAAATGGGTACACCATATTTCTCAATTGTTCAGGGCTAGCCAAAGTCGCTTCCCTATTAAAAAAAATCAGATATTAAATAAGACAATTGAGACAATAGTAATAAAATATTGATATAGATATTGATAGATTGCATGTGTGTTTATGTTGAATAATGATATGTATGTTATGTGTTGATCTTCATTGGAGTTAAATAATAGTGAGTGTGTGATAATACGTTCAATTGTAGAAATATCATTAAATGTTTATGAGTAAAGAATATGTGTTATAAAACAAGTGATAAGTTGTATTATATGATGATCGACAATTACATGAGGAATTGTGTGTGATTATGAACTATGAATGAATGTGAATATTTCTTTTCTTGCAATTTTTACTATGTGAAAAGGTAAATTTGTGATATACTTAACTTATGCCCATGATATTGCTTTTTATTTATTTATTATTATTATTAGGAGTGACTTAGGAGAACAAGAGGGGAAAAGTTATTGTGAGGGTCTTGTATAGAGTGTTGTATTAATAATTTTAGCGATGTTCGAATTTTTTATCCAGTGTCGGAGAATTACAACTATTTTAGCCTTATAATAGAGGTCACAGTTGAGCATGTGAGTGAAACCTTAGAGGTATCCTATGAGGAATTTCTAAGTGGCGTGAAGGAGCACTCTATGGTCAAGGAGATATCATGCAACTCTAGTTTAATTCTGATATCCACTAATTATTTGAGTCTCAAGATGAGTCGGTTGATTAATTGTGAGTGAAACCTTAGAGGTATCCTATGAAGAACTTCTAAGTGGCGTGAACCTTAGAGGTATCCTATGAGGAACTTCAAGATGAGTCGGTTGATTAATAGTTTTTTTTTTAAATTATTTTATTTGAATGGAAGGAAGTATTTTGGTAGATGCATGTTAAAAATATGATATTTTTCTTAACGTTAGAGAAAAGAATATTATGATTTTTTGCTTTTAATGTTCAATTCATAATAATGGTACAACATGAGTGATTCCTAGAGAAGTTTGATGTTCAATTAATATGATTCTTGTGTAAATGGTTGTGTTGATTATATGAGGTGTAGTTTTATTTTGTGATTGTTAATATGAATTGAGTATCTAATCAGAAGGATTGTTGTGTTGTGATCCTAGAAGATGATGTTTGAAAGTGTGTTTTCTATTATATTGAATGTTCTAGTCATGTGCAAGATTAACATATTTCGTTAAGTGAATCACAATTTGTTGACCAAAATTAGTTTGCGACTTACAAGTCTACTTTTGTTTGGAATTTGCTAATTGAATTGTTATGAAACTAAAGTTATGTTTTGTTGAATGTATGTTATATAGCTTAGTTATGTTGAATGTATCATTGTATGTTATATAGCTTCATTCTTTTAGAACTCATTGATTTGGTTTACTTTGTGAAATATTACAAAATAATTAGCAAATTGTGTAAAAAATTGTGTTGAATTGTATCATTCATATATATTAGATTTTTGTGGAATTATTATTTTGATATGAAGTTGTTATATGTTATGATATATGTGTATAATATGGTATATTTACAAGAGTAAAGGAGATGGACTTTCATTTTCTTTTTTATTCATGACTACAATGAAAGGTACATTATAAAATGAAAATATGATATACTTTATGTTCTCAAAATTTAATTTTGTGTGCTCACTTTTATTAAACTTATGCTTGAAATTGAGAGCAACATGTTCGATTATTATGTTATAATATTTAAAGAATACATATTATTTATAAATATTTTGTTAGTTAATAATGGTGTTCATTATTCATTAGTTATATGAGTTCAATTCATTTATTTTACAAAATAATGTTGTTCCAAATAGAAATTACAACCAACGTAAATATGTATGTGCAGTAGTCGAACCCAATATACTCTAATTTGATTTAGAAATAGATGGCCATCCAATCACATGACTATTTTTATAGGTTAGAATTCAAAAGTAATTATTAATACTTTTAACTATTAGAATGTGTAATGCATATATTATATGGAAGTTAAGATGAAAATTTTAGAGTAAAAAATTTAATTAATAGTATATATATATATATATTAGTTTTTGTTTATGTTAAATTTAAGATATGATATTAGATTACTACATGCATTATTTAGAAACAACTCAAATATAAGAATTTTGATAAATATGAATATGTTTTGTTCAAGATGCATGTTTGTGAAATTTGGCTTTTTATTTTCTCTATCATATGGTGTTGGATTTGCTTCCAATTAAATTGGTAGCTTGGAGTAAATAAATTTATGTTATTTTTATATGTTTGTTTGTTGTTGTCAAAAACATAATTGTATGAATCAACTTAATAGAAACTCAATTTCTTATTCATTGAGAGTTATACACTTTGTCTATTCATAATATTAATTCTTATATTACAATGAAAGGAAGATAAGTTTATAACATTTACCAAGCTTAGTTGGTTATCAGTTAGTTATGAATAACAAACTTTCCTAACTGAATTTAGTTACAAAGTATATTACTCTAATATCCCCCCCTCAAGCTCAAGGAGGTTGGCTAAAGGCAAACACCTTGAGTTTGTTGCGAATTTCTGGAAATTGGTTGGACGAAATTGGTTTCGTGAAGGAATCAACAAGCTGTAGTGAAGTTGGAACATGTTGAACCAGTAGTTGTTTGACAATGACTTTTTCGTGAACAAAATGTATATCAAGCTCTATGTGTTTTTTCTGGAGTGGAGAATTGGATTGTGAGCAAGGAGAATAGCACTGAGATTATCACACAACAATGTACGTGTTTTGATGCTAACTTGCAACTCATGAAGAAGTGATTGAATCCATATAAGTTCAGCCAATTTGTGAGCCATACTACGATACTCGGCCTCAGTGCTTGATCGAGCAACTAATTGTTGATTCTTTGCTGACCATGATACTAAGTTAGGACCCAGAAAAATACATGATCCAGAGGTAAAACGACGATCATCGAGATCATTAGCCCAATCAACATCATTATAAGCAATTAGAGAGAGAGGAACATTTGGATTACTGGGATGCGATAGTAGACCCATATCAGATGAGCCCTTAAGATAACGAAGTATTTGTTTGACAGCTTTCAAACTGAGTTTCCAAGGGTCGAGCCATTAATTGGCAAACCTTGTTGACACTAAATGTAATTTCAGGATGAGTAAGGGTGGCATATTGTAATGCCCCAACAATTGATTTGCACTCAGTAGGATAAGATAGAATGTCAGTTCCAAATTTACTTAATTTGCAGCCACTGATCATTGGAGATGATATGCCATTTGAATCATACATATTAGCACGAGATAAGAGGTCACATATATATTTGCCTTGGGACAGGAGCATAGAGCCATCGGACAAGTATTTCACTTCAATTCCAAGAAAATAGGTCAAACAACCCATTCTTTAAGAGCAAACTTATTATTGAGTTTGGAGATAAGATCTGCAATAAGATTGGGTGAAGAACCAGTTATAAGAATGTCATCTACATAGATAAGAATGTAGAGACAAACACCATTTGACTTGTAGAGAAAGAGAGATGGATCACATTTGCTCATATGGAAGCCAAACTGAAGAAGGAAAGAGGCGAGACATTCATACTAGGCACGGAGCGCTTGTTTGAGGCCATATAATGACTTGTGCAGCTTGCACACTATTGACTTGTTGGGATCCTCAAAACCAGGAGGATGCTGCATATAAACCTCTTCTTGCAGAACACCATTGAGAAATGCATTATTTATATCAATTTGCTGAATTTGCCATTGGTTATGCAAAGCTAGAGTTAACAGAATCCGGATTGTGATAGGTTTGACAACAGGGGAGAAAGTTTCATTGTTTGATGAAACCCTTTGGCAACAAGACGCGCTTTGTACTTGTTAACACTATCATCTTGATTTTCTTTAATGCAAAACACCCATTTGCAGTCTATGGCCCTATTGTGAGGTGGGAGTGGAACAAGATTCCAAGTTTTATTGGAGAGGAGAGCATGATATTCAGATTTCATGGCAACCATGCAGCCAGGATTGCACAAAGCCTGCTTGACAGTATAAGGTTTCACAGTAGATAGAAAAACCTTTGGCTTTAAATGACCAGTCTTGCCTCTTGTTATCATTGAGTGATCATTGGAGGTTAAGGATGTGGCAGTTGGGTTTATAGTATGTTCTGGCACAATAGAAGAACAATCATTAGATGTTAAGGGAGATATGTGCTCATCTGGTGGTTGGTTGGATATGGGGGAATGTGGATTAATATGTATAGTAGTGGGTGAGGTTGATGGAGGCAAGGAAGTAGTCGTAGATGAATCTGGTGGAGGAATAAGGGGAATAGTGGCAGGATACGGAACAGGTTGTGAAATTATAGGCGTGGTTGTGGTAAAAATAATGGTATAAGGAAATCACTACCAGAAGGAGCAAGACATTTGTGACCCTTGTGCATTGGAGAGTGACCAAGATAGACACATTCAGTATATCTGAATTGTAGTTTGTGCTGATTGTAAGGCCTTAAGAGAGGATAACAAGAGCAGCCAAATTTTTTAATATAAAGATAATTAGGTAATGACTTGTATAAAGCATGGAATGGAGAAGAAAATTGTTTCAAGTTTGATGTAGGAAGTCTATTAATAAGAAAGAAAGCAGTTGTAAAAGTATGATCCCAAAATTTGATAGACATGGATGCATGAGCAAGTAACGATAGTCCCATGTCAACAATATGATGATGCTTTCTTTCAACAAGAACATTTTGATGAGATGTATGAGGGCATGTTAATCTATGAGTGATACCCAAATCAGTCAAGCAAGATGTAAAAGATCTAAATTCACCACCACAATCACTTTGAACAGCTTTAATTTAATAAGAAAATTGATGAAAAGCTTTGATTGAATCAGACTTTTGCTTCAAAAAATAGATCCATGTGAATTTAGTAAAATTATCAACAAATGAAATATAGTATTTATAACCATTTGAAAAGGACATTGGGGTTGGGCCCCATAAGTCAGTTTGAATAACTTCAAAAGGAGATGTATAATATGTGGTAGATGGAGGAGCAAACATCCTATGTGCTTTTCCTAAACAACAAGCATTACACAATTGAAATTGCTTTTATTTGAAAAAGTTATCTTACACATATGCATAATGGATTTTACTGCATTAATATGGACATGCCCTAGTCTAGAATGCCAAGTTGTAAGTGAATCAACAACAAAATTGAAACTACAAGGTTTATGAAAAGTAGAAAAGGATTGAAAAACAAAACTATGAGAAGAAGCAGGTTGCAAAACCTGCAAGTTCTTGAAGGAATAAAGACCATCAGCTCCAATAGATCCTTTTAATAAAACTTGGTCAGATTCCTGTGATTTAAAAACAAAAACAATTGGGTGAAATTCAAAGTAAACCTTGTTATCCTTGGTAAATTTAGAAACAGACACTAGGTTTTTATTGATATGGGGAACATGAAGTAGATTAGTCAAAATGAATTGTAACTTGTAGTAGTAGAAGAGTGAGCTTGTGGAAAATCTTGTTCAAACCTATGCCAGCAGTGGAAGGCGTCGTGGTCATATTTATTGCACAATTGACACGTGGGTCGAGAACCAACGTGTCCTTTGGACCTACCATGCCCACGATTACCACGACTTCATCCTCCACAAGAAGAGGTACCGGAAACAATATATTGATTGGCGGAATCATGAGGAAATCGAGAATTAGGGTTTGCATCTTGCAAAGTGTAGTTAATTCCTGTCGAAATTTCTCAAATTGAACTTCTTGAACAAGAAGAAGAGCCTCAATATCATCAACAGGAGGGGAATTAATTTGTGCATAAATCAACATGACGAAAGAATTGTAATCTTCAGGCAAACCTTCAAGAATGGCATCGATATGCTCTTGATCAGAAATTGGATCCCCTACTGCAACCAAAGAATCAATAATACATTTGATATGAAGAAGATATTCAGAGATCGTGCGTGAACCTTTCTTTGTGTTTTTGAGTTCGGAACGAAGTTGACGAACCCTAGCCTTCAAATTCGAGTGAAAATATTTGTGGATCTTTTCCCAGACTTCGCATGAATGCTTGCAGCCAATTACACGGAGGAGAATTTCTTCAGAAAGAGAGGATAAATGTCATGTAAACATCATTTGGTCGGTGACTAACCAAAATTGATATTCATTAGTGATCTAATTATTAAAATTCAATTATGATCGATTAATCCCACGTTAACTAAGAATTGAGGCTATATTGGATATATAAAGAAAATGACCCATAATCCTAATACTTTAAAGTTTTGGGTTGAGATGTGGTGTCTAAATCTCTTATGAATCCTTGAATGTTGTGCTCCCTCGGACTCTCCAACACTGATTTAGAATGCAATCAGCTTCAGGCAAATTTCCGGGGAATATTTGGTTGCACCACAAAACAGTGGAGCTTATGTGATCGTTTGAGTGAATTATCCAATGATTTGTGATCAGAACTTGAAGAAGAACCAGAGTACAACATGAGGAATGATAAGTCAGGGATGCAGCGAAATGAAATATGAATCAACTTAATAGAAAGTCACTTTCTTATTCATTGAGAGTTATACACTTTGTGTATTACATAAAGAGAAGCTTATATAAATTTACCAAGCTTAGTTGGTTATCAGTTAGTTATAAATAACAAACTTTCCTAATTGAATTTAGTTACAAAGTATATTCCTCTAATAGTTGTTATTTTATTTTATTTTTGAATTGTTTTTTAATATTAAATTAAATTGTTACAATTTCGAAAATTAATTGTTTAAAATTTGAGCCTAAACAATCGGTATGCAGAAGCAAAGTCTGCTTATACAACAACAACAATTTGGCATTTGGGTTAACCTTTAAAATTTGAGAATGTCAATTATAAATGTTAACGTAGTGCACATTGTTTTATTTGAAAAGTAGTGTGTTAAGTTCATCCTTAAATTAAAGTTGTTGTATATATATATATATATAAAAAAGAAGATATTATTATGTGCATGAATTAATATTTTTTTGTTTATTTTTATATTTAAAATTATTTGGATATATTTTGAATTATTATAAGTTGATAAATATTTATGGAATTATAAAAAATATTAATGATTTTGATTTATTTTTTATTTTTTATGGTGATACTTATTTTGACGACTTACCATAAGATATTTAAATATGAAACTTAACTTTAATAAATAGAATTGATGATTCATGTATTAGTTATAAAATTACTAAGAATAAATTGAGTCTTTAATCAAACTGAAATGCATTTGTCAAATAGTAAATGACTTACATATTTTGACCTAATTTATGATATTTGATTATGAAAAACTTTTATGAACATGTTTTGGTTAGCTTATAGTAATATATTGAATGCGTTTAATGTATTATATCTTAGACATTTTATAAGAGAATTAGAATTTAAAACTGAAATTCTTATTAAATATAGTAAAAGCAAGGATGAGATAAAAGTTTGTGCATGTGATACAATCTGATATGATTAAATGGCAAGAGTGTTATTGTTTGGTGATAGATAATCATGTTCATATAGAAAATATGTTTATGTCTTTGTTTGTTTGGTTGAGTTATTTTTTTCTTTCAATTTTACATAGAATGAAATTATATTTTATTAGTTTAATTGTAGTTTTGATCCTTCTATTTTCATCTATTCATGAAATCGGTCCCTCTATTTTAAAAGTCGATAGTTTGGGTGTCTCCCTCAAATTTTTGAACTAAACAATGACGATTTGATTTGATATATTTCATGATATAGAACCATTTAGATGTATTAATTAATGATATGTCATTAATTAAATTATAAAAATGCAACAACAAAAAAATGAAGTAGAAAGTTAAGTTTTTAGATGGTGTTATTGTGATTTCATGGATGTTACATTATTTAAAACATGTCAATTTATAACCTTTTTTTTTTTGTTAAAAATCAAAATAAGGGACAAAAATTATTAAATCTTAAGATAGGGCGATCGATTTCATGAATTAATAAAAATAGAAGATTTAAAATTATAATTAAATTTACTTTATCTAATAATGTTGTTTTAATAATTTAATTATCGAAAACCCATGTTGTGCTTCAGATTTAAAATAAAGAATGGATAATAAATAAATATGATTCAAATTTTCAGTAATATATTACTAAAAACTTTCCATTGTTGCTATAATATATTAGAATTTTTTATATTAACTATTGCTATAAATTTTCGTTGTTGCTCTTCTAGCTTTCTTCAAAATCTATATGTCCTGTTTAATTGTAGCATCGTGGAATCCTGAATAGAAAAAATAAATTATTTAGAACAACAAAATATTTAGAATAATAATAATAATAATAATAATATGGTTTAATTGGAGGGACAAATACAGGGTTAAACAAAAAATGTTTAATTGCAATTTTGGTCTCTTTATTTTCGCTGAATTGCGAAAGTAGTTTCTCATTTTATTTTTCCACAGTTTTGGTCTCCAAATAAAATTTTGGCCCAAAACTTGATAAAATTTCATTTTTTGTGTTTATTTAAGTCACACAATATTTCAAGATCTCGTGGTGCAGGAATTGTACCTGAAACCGAAGATCATAAATGGTGTGGTGTGATTTTAAAAAATGACACTTTATCAAATTTTGGACCAAAATTATGATTGAAGGACAATAAATGAGAAAAATAAAACGGAAAATAAATTTCGTAATTCAGCTAAAATAAATGGACGAAAACTGAAAAAAAAAAAAAAAAAAATTATGTGTTTTTGTGTGAGTTAGTTTGAAAAGAGAAAGATAGACTTACTTGTTGCAATCAATATTAGGATCAATTGAAAATGGAGGATAAATATTACAAAGTTGAGGGAGTTGTTTTACTTTGTCAGATTGAATTTCAAATCTTTTTGAATCACTTTTAACACATTGACAAATATCACGTCGAATCTCAGTCGTGTTCGCCTTTCGAAATAAATGATCTACTTCGCTGCAGCAGTACTGAGATAGTGATTCTATACCATATCCTTGCAAAAAAGGTAAACATGGCACCAAGGCCACAGTAGTCTCCGAGCAAATTTGGTTTGCATCTAAAGTTGTCCCTTGCAAGTCTAAGACCACAACAAGTATTAAAAGATAAATATATTTCTTCCCCAACATCTTAAATTATGTGTATAAACTATACACTATACACTTTAGATTTCTTTAAAATTTTATATTGGTTAACCACTGCAGGAATGCCTTATTTATAGTCAAGATCAGTGTTTTGTTAATTTTATCTATTAAAGAAACTCATTGCGTCATGATTTTGCATTTCCTTTTTTTTTTCTTCATAGTGGGATACTTATTACCATAAATATGCATGGTCAAAGTAATTGATTAAAACAGTGAATTTTTACCCTTAATATTAAGGCAAGGCAACAATTTTTAAGAATAAAATACTCTACGAATAAAAGAATAAAAAAGAGCTATTTAAAAATTATCTAAATAAACAAGTAAATAGTAATAGATCTGCAGTATATATAATTATAATTCTAAAGGGAAATTTACCAAAAATAAAAATCTATATACCAAATAAAATATAAATACTAAAATATATTTATTTTATTTTATTTTAAAAGATATAATTCTACCATAATTAATTGAATGTGAGATCGGAAGTCAAAAATCTACACTGCGGTAAGTAGCTTTAATTTTGGATTTATACTAATTAGACATTCCTTTTCTTTTCAAATATCTTCATTTACATTCTTTTTCTATTTTTAAAATTAAAAATCTAATCTAGAAAAGTCTAAATGAATAGGTTTTAGTTTGTAAAAAACATGAATTGGTTTCGCTTATTATTTTTGTTTAAATTCCCTATACAATTTCTTTATCGAAAAAAATTCCATGTAATATAAACAAAAAGTATATAAATTTTGTTCAATCGGAGAATTAAAACGGAACCTTTAGCTGGAGAATCAAAGCCTCCTGGTTTATTCTATAGTCTATACTCTGAGCCGCCTTAAGAGGTAATTAATGATATAATTGATGTTTGATTATGCTAATATTTAAAATGTCTGCTAATGATATTGAATCTTGATGGTGAATTTTTGTTGTCATAGCATTCGAATCTAAGAATTTAGAGAAATTTTTTCCACAATTGTAAGGTTATATATAGGTTCGAATTCGAAATATGAAATTCAACCTCACATTATCAATATTTTTCAATTAAATTAAGTTCTATGACTTCAATGAAAATTGTTTCTCGTAACATGATCAGTTTTTAATTAATAAAATAAGATATGTTAATCGAATAGTTAACTAGCAAATCTATTAGACTGGCATGGTTAATCGAAGGGGTTGAGAAGTTAATTAAATAAATGATGAATAATAAGCATAGAATAGCCTTAGGGACGATTTATATGATAAGTAATTAGGCTCATTCGTTAATCGATTAGATGTTATAACATAGTCATTCCAGACCCAATTTTATGATTTAAGATTTATCGTGATGCATCTTTGAAAGGCTTAGGTGGTGTACTAATGTAGAACAGACAAAAAGTTGCTTATACTTTCAGAAAATTGAAACCACGTGAAGGAAACTACCCCACACATAATTTAGAACTTCCAACCATAATGTTTGCTCTTAAGATCTGGAGACATTATCTATATGGAGCACACTTTGATGTCTTCATTAATCATAAGAGTTTGAGGTATCTCTTTGACCAAAGAGAACTTAACATGAGACAACGTATGTGGGTGGAATTATAAAAAAAGATTACGATTTTGAGTTGAGGTTGTGAAATCAAATTCTCTTTAAAGTACAAAAGATCCTATTAGTTTTGATGATAAAAAAATCAGTTTGTGTGAATAATTTTAGGTGCTAATATTTAAGTGTACAGTTTCAAGACCACAATTAACATGTAGGATATTATAATATACCCTCTGGTGATTGGTAAAAAAGACATGGAAAATTATGCATTCAAAACTGATGAAAAAGCATATCTAAAACAATAGCTCTGATGATACAAAACATTAGATTGCCTCTACCTCTACCTCTAATGGTACAAGAAGGTTTGCCAAGATTGTATCTTATTCTAAATCCATTCTACTCTCAGTACATCTGTTGAAGTCTGCCTCTAATGAAGCAAAACATACTTTGGAAAAGTCTGCCTCTAGTGAAGTGACTTTGGGATAGTCTACCTCTAATGAAACAAAACATACTTTGGGACAGTCTGCCTCTACTAAAGCAATCAAGCTTCTGATCAAAATGTCTTTAATCAGTTGCCTCTGGTGAAAGTTAATAGTATGGACAAATTCAACGTCCATAAAAAGCAATATTTCGAAAAGTCAATGTATCGTGTAAAAAGTAAATGTTGGAAAAATTCAATGCCTCTAGTAAACAGTCAAAGCTCTAACATGGTTAGTGTCTTTGATAGTCTGCCTCTTGTCATTTACCTTTGATTTTGGTGTTTGCCTCTAGTCTAGTAAACTTGTCTCTGGTCCAACAAATTTGATTATGGTTTTTGCCTCTAGTCGAGCAAACTTTTCTTTGGTCCAACAAACTTGATTATGGTGTTTGTCTTTGGTCCTACAAACTTGATTCTGCTGTTTGCCTCTAGTCAAGTAAACTTTTCTCTAGTCCAATAAACTTGATTCTGGTGTTTGTCCTTAATCCAATAAACTTGTCTTTGGTCCCACAAACTTGATTCTGGTGTATGCCTCTAGTTCAATATATTTGCCTCTAGTCCAACAAACTTGATTCTAGTGTTTGCCTCTGGTCCAACAAACTTGATTATGGTGTTTGCCTTTGGTCCAACAAACTTGATTATGATGTTTTTGTCTAGTCTAGTAAACTTGCCTCTGGTCCAATAGACTTGCTTCTCGTGGTTGCCTCAAGTCAGTTGTACTTTCTTATAAGGATCACGAGATTAGCATTTCAATTAGGAAGTAACTAACTCATATGGAAAAACCACAAGATAAACTCTGTCAAGGTCCTCTACTATGATTGCCCAAAAAGTTAGATAAAAAAAAAAAACGCCAAAACCATCAAGTCAGTTAGCTGAGTTTGCCTTCAAACTTAAAACCGGATATTTGACTTTTTCCAAAAAATGAATATATGTGAGTAACTCATTATCTCCGTAAGAAACTTAACTCATTATGTGTGAGTAACTCATTTTCCAAAAAATGAAGGAAACACCAAAACCACATTGATTAAGCCATTATCAATGCACTCATTGGTAGAAGAAAAAAGACAATAAAAGTAACCAACAACGTAATTTTCAATACCATTTCGAATTTATAGCAAAGAATCCTCATGTCGAAACGAAGTGATATGCTTTGTATCGTTTCTAATTCTCGTGATTTGAGTGTTCCTATCTCTATGAAGATGCCAATTGACCCTGAATTTTTCTTGCCAAAATTCTTTTTGATACTTCAAATCAACCTCCAACTCAACTAGATATAAGTTCTCTCTAGTAATAAGTTCTTCATCATAACCAACATTTTCCATCACAAGTTGTAATCCTTCAAATCTTGCATTGCTTTCTAAACTCTAAGGTTGGCATCCCCAAAACTATCCTTATTCCACACTTTAAGGTTAGTTTTAAGAGACTTTATTTCTCAACAATTTGAACATATTAGGGATGACTATCCCATATCATAAAAAATTTAAATGAAGTAGAATCCTTACAAGTAGGGATGACAATTAGACTCATACCAAGTGGGTACCCGCAAAAAAAACCCACAATGGGTAGGGTAAAAACCCACATAATAGGTATGTGTATGGGGACAGGTAATTACCCGCAAAATTAAGCGGGTATGGGTGCGGGTACGGGTACTATAGTACCCACCCCGCCCCGCACCCGCACTTATATAAATATATTATTTATTTATTTATTATATTAGTGATTAATTTAATTAATTGTTTTATTTTATGTTTTAACATCTATTAATATCATTGGACCATTACAATATTTATAATTGAAATATAAACGTTTGCAAAAATTTTAAGAATCTGATTATGATAAATAGGTAAATAATTGTGATTTTATAACTAATAGTTATATCTTATTAATCGTGAGTTTATAATTATACTTGCAACTTTGTATCAATTATCTCAGATAATATTGTCGTATGACTTGCAAATTTCAACTTCACAAAATATTATTATGGATATTTAAATATGTATTGTAACGAGTGTTCATTTGAAATGTTTTGAGTTAGAAAAATATTTTGGTTTATAATATTTTATGATTAAATTTAAGATATTTGAATAATTTTTAAATTTAATCACAATAATATTATTTATTTATCAAGTTTTTTAGTTAAAGTGTGGGTAACGGGTATGGGTACGGGCACTTAAGTACTCAGAGGGTAAGGGTACGGGTATTAAAGTTGATACCCAAGAGGGTACGGGCCCGGTATGAGTATTTTTTTAAATCGCGGGTATGGGGACGGGTACTATTGTACCCTACCCAAACCCTGCCCATTGCCATCCCTACTTACAAGCTTGCTGATGCATTTCGAGAAGTAATGGGTAGTAATCCAATTTGTTTTTAATCAAGGTGCAACAAGAGATTGTAGACCAAAAGTTTATAGAAACATTGTTTGAAATAGCTTGATTAAGCCTCTTCTCATTCAAATCATTGCCATTTCTTCCATTGCTCCAAGTGTAATGAACCCCTGAAGTTGGAATGTGAAATAGAGATGAAGCATAAAGAAAGGCTACCAAAGGCTACATTTGTGTACTTATGATAATCTAAATTGAATTTGACATCAAACCTTATACATATACATATATTATCTAGGAGTTTAACTATCATTAGAACAATAATTGAAGAATTGAAATAGTTTTGTAATGCATGATACGGTTTCAATTATTAACGAGTGTAACAAAGGCCGAACAACTGGGAATAAAGTATTTCTACAAAGAAATAAAAAAAAAAAAAAAAGACATTTCATTATGTGTAGTACCTAATTTTTGTCCAAATAATTTAAAAATATTTTAATAATAATAATAATATATTTAATAAATATTTTACATTTATTAACAGAAATATACAAGTTAGTATTTTACAAGAACCCAGTTTAGTTTTTTCGATGTTTGGATTGGCAACACAAGCAAGTTTACGGCCTGTCCTGGGTTTTCTTACAGCAAACTAAAAAGCAAACACATTCTTCTTCACGCTTCCTCTTCTTCACACACATACACAACCTCCTGCCAAAGAAAACAAACTTTTATTTTCTTTATATTATCAAGATCCTTTATAAACATATTAGAAACCAGTAGAGGTTACATTGCACATTTGTGTAATAAAAGGCAGACAAATTTATATTTCCCTATTAGTACATTGCTTAAGATTTGTTGCAAAAACAATGTAAAATCCAGCTAAAATTAGTGCGAAACAACACAAGATCTAAAACTCGAATTTATCTAAAAAACATAAATCTGCACTGTTTTGCCTATAAATTGAGACAAAAATCAAGAATAAAGAAAGGAGGGAAAAACAATAAACACAGATTCTAAATTCTGAAATAGAGAGGAGAGGTTCTTTTTTTTGTTAAGAGAGTTCGATTTTAAACACTAAAACAAGATCAAGATCGAATTTTTATCATTATTATCCAAACAAATAGAGGAACAACTTGAAGAAGGGTGAAGGTATTTTCGTTTTTTTCATTTACACTTCCTAGTAATAAAAGTTATTATTGTTATAGATTTGATTGAGAAGTATTAGAAGGTTAGAAAGGATAGGACTCGAACCTTGCTTGTTTTGGCCGCCGTTTCTTTTCTTCTGGATCCGCCGCTCATCTTGGTTTCGATGATGAAGCATACGGCTTCTGTTTTGCCTATGCCTTTTTTCAAGTTAGGATTTTTGTGTTACCAATTAGGTTTCTGAAGATACTGGGCCATGATTCTTTTGTGCGGCCCATATACGTTTCTTTAGGTCCAGCCCTTTTTTTTTAGTTTGATCATTGTCTTTTATTTTAAAAACATATATGCTTGAATATTTAATAAATCTCTAATATAAAAAATAATTGTTATATTTTTATCTCTTTTTAATTTTTATTTATTTTAATTTTAGATATGATATTTTTTAAGTTGTACTATTTTTTTTTTAACTTTGAAATTTAATATTAAAAATAAATAAAAAATAATAAATTTTCTTAAGAGTATTAACTAGATGTGACATCTTTTTAATCTTTGAGTTGTTAGAACACAAATTGTCACAATTTGATGGTTCTAAATCTCATAATCACAAATAAATTAATAAACTAAAAAAATCATAAACAAATTAATCATAAAAATTATTTAAAGTTAATTAAAATCTTTCAATCTCAGAAGTTACATAATACAAATTATATATTTTGATAACTCTAAAACTTATTATTATTATTATTATTATTATTATTATTATTGTTATTATTATTATTATTATTATTTGATCTTGGAGTTTGTTAGGATATAAATGAAACTATTTGTTTGTTTTAAAATTCAATTTAAAAATAAAAATAAAAATATTTTTAAGAGGATTATATTATATGTGACATCTTTTTACTCCTTGAATTTTGAGACACAAGTTGTACAATTCGATCGTCTTAAAATTCATATTTTAAGATAATTATGCAAATCAAACAAGTTCATTTCTTTATGTTTGTCAAAATTAAAATACAATTTATTTAAAAGCAATCAACACATCCGCATTTTCTACCAAGAACTACGTAGCTCTGATTTCTCCATCGCACCGGGAGATACGTAGAAGCAAGATCACACTCTTGTCAAGCACAATAATAAAAACATTTTTTTTTTACTCTTTTTAACACGCTTTTATTTCAAGAAAATCATATTCATAAAAAATAATTTTATATCCATATTTAATAATAAAGAGAAACAAATATAGTTAAGTTGATATAATTTTGCACAATTAATTACAGGTAACCGTTTTTAACGGATGTCGTGGGGTGCTAATACCTTTCCTACGCATAATCGACTTCCGAACTCAAAAATCTGGTTTCAAATGACCATTTTTTATTTTTTACATTTTTAAGGGTTTCCCAATATTTTCCCTATTTTAAAATAAATTTTGGTGGCGACTCTACTGGGGATATTTAGAGAGTCAAGTCTAACAAATTAATTGTGCATAATATTTTTTTTTAACTTTTTTTATATTTGTTTATTTTTTTATTTTCATTTTCTTTATGTGTTTTTTTTTAATAAGTATTAGCTAACAATATAATATTCTTTTAAGCTAGTAAATCATTTTTATTTTATTTTATTTATCTATTTATTTTGTATATGTATATGTTTTGTTAGTATTATGGATTTATTGAATTATGCTTATTCAATGCCTACACTTTTATTAAGACACACACTTATGAGTGGAACCTTATACCCGAGTTTGAACAAAACTTAAGTTTAGATTCGAGATTGCGTAGTGCTAGCCTTCTGGATGTACATCTTGTTTGGTTAGCATGAAGATCTCACCTAGAGTTTGATCCTGTTGAGGTTATTGTCACTCCCAATAGTTTACCTATTGTTGTTGACAATTTTCCAAAATAGGATTATTGGCTCTAGGAACCGTGTTTAGAACCATAGAGCCTCCCTTGTGAGAATTTCACTACATAAGTCAATAGACCCTTTCATTATAAGAATATCCGATAAAAACCAAAATTTATCTCATATATTCAAGAGTTTATATATATACTAGTTTCATTCATATCTCATGACATTTTTTTTCTCTCTCTTTTTCTAAGAAAAAAATAAAACATAATAGCATTTTGCATAAATTTTCAGGATTTTTGGGGAATCATACAAATCTTAGTCACGTGTTATTTAAGTGGACAATGGAATCGGAAAAAAGGAAAACCTTACTTTTAAAGTTCAAGCAACCTGATCTGAAAAGTTTAAGAGACATCAGCAATCAAATGAAAACTATACAACGTGATAGTTTCTTTCACAAATATGGGAAGATCCTAAATCTCTTGGCAGTAAATGTGCAAATAGGTGCCCTCACAGTATTGGCTCAGTATTATGATCCTCTCTTAAGATGTTTCACCTTTCAAGATTTTCAGTTGGCCCCAACATTAGAGGAATTTGAACGAATATGGGTTACTCCATAGAAAGAGGAAATCCTTATCGATATACTGGGCAACCACCGAATTTAGACACAATTGCTGAAGTGTTGAAGATCGACATAAGAGAGTTGGCAAGTACAAAAGAAGAAAAAGGGGCTATTCATGGGTTTTCAAGAAAATATCTGGAGCAAAAGTGCCAAGATTTAGCCGATAAAGAAGAATGGAGTACTTTTATAGATGTTTTGGCCCTCATTATCTATGGTATTGTTTTATTCCCAAACCTTGATAACTTTGTAGATTTTGCTGCCATAAATGTCTTCTTAGCTTTTAATAAACATAAACAAAACCCAGTTCCCGCAATTCTAGCTGATGTATACTATTCTCTGCACATGCGACATGAGAAGAAAGGGGGAACAATTTTGTGTTGTGTTCCAGTGTTATATACTTGGTTTGTGTCTCACATGTTCAAGAAAGGGTATCATGTTAGGGCTAAGAGTAATCGTGAATGGGCTCAGAGTATAGCTAGCCTTACTGGAGATACAATTTCATGGTACTATAGAAAACAAGGGGTGGAAGAGGTAATATGCCGATGCGGAGATTTTCCAAATGTACCTCTCATGGGAACAAAGGGATGTATTAATTACAATCCAATGGTAGCTATGAGACAACTTGGCTACCCCATGTTGGATAAACCAGATGACAAGTCATTGGAAGCTTTTGTGTTGCATAATACGGGTATAGTAGACCCACCAATGTTGAGAAGGATAAGTCGAGCTTGGGAATTGATCATCAGAAAAGGAAAAATACTTGGATGTAGAAGTTGCAGCACAAAAGAACCTTATCAACAATGGATAAAGAAGAGAGTCCAAGAAATCAAGTTGCCTTTCCATAGTACACCCTTAAGTGATCAGGAAATGCCTGAAACTACCCTTGTTACAAATGAAGAAATAGAAGAGCTCAAAGCATCATTGTTAAAATCTGAAGAGGAGAAAAAAGAGCTACAAGCAAAGTTAGAAAAAGTCTCCCATGAAAACGAGAACTTACGATCAGAAAACACTTGTAAGAGTCAGTTTATTGAGAGAAGCAATAAGAGGTTGAAAACTGAAAAAGAAAATAAATTTGACATACAAATTTGTTTGAGAGGTGCAAATGAAGAGTTAGATGTGCGAAATGAAGAAAAGAATGCAGCTATTAAAGAAGCCTATATGTGGAAGCAGTTGTGGACAAAATCAGCAAGCTCTGAGAAGAAGATAAAAAAAGAGTTTGAAGATTTAAAGAAACAACTAAAAGAAATGGTAGCTAAATATGAGGGTCAAGTAAGGAATGAGAGGAAACAGAAGGGAGAAATCGAAGAATTACTCTCAAAACACCAAGATGCACTAAAAGCAGAAATGGAAGCTTCTAGTGAGTTGAAGAATTACATTGATTATCAAGAAAAAATCTATAATGACTTGAAGGATGAAACCATATACTGGGAGGAGCGTTTCATGGTGTTGCTTGGGCACTTGAAGAACCAAGAGATTTATAAAGAGTTGGAAGATAAAGGCAAGCATTGGAAAGATTGCTTTTCGAAATTGGCAATGCTCACTAATTAGACAATCATAAAAATTCCAAAACATCTAAGAGAGATTGATGCAGTAATGCATCCACTCAACACTCCAATCAAAGTCTACAATTTTGTCGAATATTGCAAACATTTAGTGGAAGAATTGGAGGAGAAGATTGGTTGTCCTCTTGAAAAAGATGATTGAAATACCATAGTCGATGTAGCTCTTTAATTTAAATGCAATGTACTTTTTTCTCATCAATGAAGGATTTGTTGTTTTGTTTATCGATTCCAATGTTCTTCTATCATTAATAATATGTGCAAGATTTATGATTCCCCAAAATCCAAAAAAAAAAAAAAAAGATAATAATTGCATTTTCATTCCGTTCATGTTTAATACATACTCATAATTTTTTTATTGTTTTTTTAAAAAAAAAAAACAAAACAGAAAAAATCAATAAAGCTGTTTCCCCGAAATCCTTATCGGACCCGTGCAAACTCAAAGATCATAGAAGAACTTGAGCAAAATCAAGAGGTGATGAGAATGGATGTCAACCAATTAAAGGACAAGGTTGATCAAATCTTAGAAGCTATACAGGCTTTGTCAAGGAAGGGGAACATAGATGAGAATCCTCTGGTTGTAAATGAAGAACAACAAACCACTCCTTCTCACCCACCAGGCTTTACACCGACTATCCAACAACCTCGTACAACAACTATACAATTTCCTATGTACGGTCTTCCACCCGGTTATACTCCACCCTTAGTCGTCAACCCCGTGGAAAACAACCCAAACCACTTAAACCCCCAAAACCCAAACCAATCACAAGTTCCATCTCCTCTGGGATATCTACCACCCCAAAACACTCTACCCTCGGAAAATACTCCATATATTGCACCCCAAGTACCCAATTTCGATGCTAATGGGAATTGGCATCAACCTCACATTGGGGATGATGCACAATCAAAGGAAAAATTCCATGTATTGGAAGAGAGAATAAAAGCAATTGAGGGGTATAATGTTTATGACCTTGAAGCTTTTGATATGTGCTTGGTTCCTGATGTGACTATCCCTCCCAAATTCAAGGTTCCTGACTTTGAAAAATACAAGGGCAACACATGTCCTAAAAATCATCTAACTATGTATTGCAGAAAAATGGCATCTCATGCTCATAACGATAAACTTCTCATTCACTTTTTCCAAGACAGTATGAGTTGGGCATCGTTAAGTTGGTATATGCATGTTGAGCGAAATCAAATTCGTTCATGGAAAGACCTAGCTGATGCCTTTTTGAAGCAATACAGGTACAACGTTGACATGGCCCCTGATAGGATGCAATTGCAAAATTCCTTGAAAAAGGACAACGAAGCATTCAAAGAATACGCACAACGGTGGAGGAAAATGGCATCACAGGTAGAACATCCATTATCTGAAAGAGAAATGGTGGGTATGTTTGTGGATACTCTCCAGTCACCTTTTTACGACAAGATGATTGGGAGTATATCATCAAACTTTTCTGACCTTGTCATGATAGGAGAAAGGATAGAAAGTGGGATGAGGAGTGGCAAGATCGTCTGTGCAGCAACTATCGTGAAACGACCCCAACCGACATTCGCAAAAAAGAGAGAGGGGGATGCCAATGCTGTAATGGTAAACCCTAGAGTCTCCTATTTTCCACCCATCAATTCTTATCGACCCCCAAATTTCCAGTCCCCGATACCACAAACTCCTTACATCCCTTGTCCATATGTGGCCGCAACCATACAAGTTTCGTACCCTCAATATCACCCTTCAAGACCACCTTTTTATCAACCACCACCTACCACATTTCCCCCAAAAAATCAATGGAACCAGAACCCAATCTCAAATCACTACAGACCACCTATCAATCGAGAAAAAAGGATAACCCGTTTTAATCCAATTCCTGTCACGTATAGCCAATTGTTGCCCCATTTACTTCAAAATTCAATGGTAGTCATAAGACCAATGAAACCTCTTGAACCACCATTTCCAAAATGGTATAATCCGAATTCCAAATGTGAATATCATGCAGGAGCCGTTGGGCATTCCATTGAAGATTGTCAAGCCCTAAAATCTAAAGTGCAAGAATTGATTAATGCCAAATGGCTTACCTTTAAGGAAGACGGTCCCAACATAGGGAGTAATCCTTTACCGGGCCACAGGGATGCTTCCGTCAATGTCATTGAAGATGGGATAGACCAATATACAACAGATAGTCATGTGTTCACCATGGGATCATGTATGGAAAGTAGTATATCTTTCCCAAAACCATTGGAAATTCTTTACAAAAAGGAGAATCTTAAACCAACTCCTAGCAAGCCAAATGCAATAATTGTGCAACCACTGATCCCTTTTCCTTATGGAAATACCAAGGCAGTACCGTGGAAATACGAAGTCACATCCCACTTGGCCAATCATCAACCAAGTGATGGTTGTGAACCTAAAGGAATTGATGTCACTAACATCTCAGGGATTGGTGGAATGACTTGGAGTGGTCGAGTGTACACTCCTGAACAACTTAGGAAAAAGGAGGTTCATGGAGAAAAAGGGAAAGAAGATATGTATCATGCCATAAAAGGACAAGAGATCAGTAAAAAGACGGTGTCTGAAGAAGAAGCTAATGAATTTTTGAAGTTTATCAAGCAAAGTGAATATAAGGTGGTGGATCAGCTAAACCAAACCCCTTCCAAGATATCAGTTCTCTCCTTGTTATTAAACTCTGAAGCACATAGAAGAGCACTAATGAAAGTTTAAAATGAAGCCCATGTTACTCACGATATCACTGTCGATCAGTTTGATGGAGTTGTTGGTAACATCACTGCTAGTAGTTGTCTGAGTTTTAGCAATAATGAATTACCAGCTGAAGGGACAGAGCATAATAAAGCACTGCACATCTTTGTGACATGTCACGATCATATTCTTGCAAGAGTGCTAGTAGATAATGGTTCATCATTAAATGTTATGCCTAAATCAACACTGTCAAAACTATTTGTTGAGGGAGCCTGTTTGAAGCCTAGTGCTTTGGTGGTGAAAGCGTTTGATGGATCTAGAAGACAAGTTGTTGGTGAGATTGACCTGCCAATTCAAATCTGACCCCATATCTTTGGGATAACCTTTCAAGTGATGGATATTAAACCGGCGTACAGTTGTCTTTTAGGGAGACCATGGATTCATTATGCTGGAGCAGTGACATCCACCCTCCATCAAAAGCTAAAATTTATAGTGAACAATAAGCTGGTAATAATATCTAGGGAAGAAGATATGATAGTGAGTCATTTATCTTCTACAGGCTACATTGAAAACACGGAGGAAGCCATAGAAACTTCCTTTCAAGCATTAGAAATTGCCAATGTCGTCTTCATGGGTGAAGAATATCGTTTAAAAGAACCAAAACTATCTACCACATCTTTGAAGTTTACCAAATCTATGTTGGAAGGAGGAGTTTTTGTTAATTTGGGAAAGCTGATAGAAATACCAGAAAAGAATAATAGGTACGGGTTGGGATATGTACCTACTCAAGCTGATAAAGAGAAGGTTGCCAAGGGAAAAAGAGAAAACTGGACACCGAATTCACAGATGATTCCTATTTGTGACATTCGCCAAACTTTTCAAAGCGCCGGAATAATATATGCTCATCAAGTGGCTGTTACAGAAGAGGATCATGTTGATGATGACACCCTCAAGCTAGTGTGCCCTTGTCCTCCAAACACCAGTCTCAACAATTGGAAGATCCTCGAGTTTCCCGTGTTTGTTAATTCATTTTCAAAGTAATTATGTATTTTTTTTATCTCCTTTTGCTATGCCCAAGGCTATAAGGAGAATTAACTAGGGCATATGTATTTCAATTCCGTACTTATTATAAATAAATGCATTTTCGAATTCTCCAACTGGTTTCGTTTTTCTCTTTCCTTTTTTGGCAATCCTTATTCATATTTTTTTTCTTTTCTTTTTTTTTCCTTAATTTAAACAATGCAGAGTCGAAAACGAATATGTTGAAAATGGCTGCGCTAGAACCCTTTCTTGTAATTTTGAACGTCTAATTAATCATGCTGATGAGGATTGTGAAGATGACTGTGAGCCTCCCCCAGAACTAGAAAAGTTAATTGAACAAGAAGCTAAGATAATCCAACCATATCAAGAACCGATTGAGGTGATCAACTTAGGGAATGAACATGATAAGAAAGAAGTTAAAATTGATATGTCTATGAAAAAAAGTGAACAAGAAAAGTTGGTCAAACTTTTATTTGATTATGTGGATGTCTTTGCATGGTCATATTAGGATATGCCTGGGCTAGATACTAACATAGTTGAACACAAGCTACCACTCAAGCCTGAATATGCTCCAATTAAACAAAAGTTGAGAAGGATGAGACCTGATATGTCACTTAAAATTAGAGAAGAGGTCAAAAAGCAATTTGATGCTGGTTTCTTAGCAGTAGCAAAATATCCTCAATGGGTGGCTAATATCGTACCAATTCCAAAGAAAGATGGAAAGGTTTGAATGTGTGTTGACTATCGGGATTTAAATAAAGCTAGTCCTAAAGACGATTTTCCTCTGCCTCATATTGATGTACTGGTAGATAGCACTGCTCAATACTCTATTTTCTTCTTTATGGATGGTTTCTCCGGGTTTAATCAAATCAAGATGGCTCCCGAAGATATGGAGAAAACTACATTCATCACACAATGGGGAACTTTCTGCTATAAAGTGATGCCGTTTGGATTGAAGAATGCCGGAACAACCTATCAAAGATAAATGGTAACTTTGTTTCATGACATGATGCATAAGGAAATAGAGGTTTACGTGGATGATATGATTGCAAAATATCGGATAGAAGAAGACCATGTTGTTAACCTTCAAAAGTTGTTTGAACGACTAAGGAAGTTCAAACTCCGTTTAAACCCTGCTAAATGCACTTTTGGTGTAAGATCAGGCAAGTTACTTGGGTTTATCGTTAGTCAAAAAGGGATAGAAGTGGACCAAGATAAGGTAAGAGCAATACAAGAAATGTCAGCTCCACGCACAGAAAAAGAAGTTCGTGGCTTTTTGGGTAGATTGAATTAAATTGTGAGGTTTATATCGCATCTCACCGCTACATGCGAGCCAATTTTTAAATTGTTGCGCAAAGACCAAAAAGTTGAGTGGAATGAGAATTGTCAAAAGGCTTTCGAAAAGATTAAGCAATACTTATCAAAACCTCCCGTCTTAGTACCTCCTGTTCCTGGGAAACCGCTTATTATGTACTTAACAGTACTTGATGAGTCAATGGGCTGTGTATTGGGACAACATGACGAATCTGGTAGGAAAGAACATGCTATTTATTATTTGAGCAAAAAGTTCACCAGTTGTGAAACAAGGTATTCACTGCTTGAACGAACATGTTGCACATTGGCATGGGTCGCTCGTCGGTTGAGGCAATACATGTTATGTCATACAACTTGGTTGGTGTCTAAAATGGACCCAATTAAGTACATCTTTGAGAAACATGCTCTTACTGGAAGGATTGCCCGTTGGCAAATGTTGTTATCAGAATACGATTTGGTATATGTTACGCAAAAATCTATCAAAGGAAGCGCACTAGCAGAGTATTTGGCCCAACAACCGGTAGAAGATTATCAATCAATGCAATGTGAATTCCCCGATGAAGGCATAATAACTTTATTTGAAGAGACCGAATCATCTGATAAAGAAAAATGGATATTGGTGTTTGATGGTGCCTCTAATGCGTTGGGGCATGGAATTGGAGCCATTTTGATTTCCCCTGAGAACCAGTTCACTCCATTTACGGCTAGGTTGTGTTTCGATTGTACAAACAATATTGCAGAATATGAGGCATGTGTTATGGGCATTAAAGCAACTATCGAATCAAATGTAAAATTTCTTGAGGTATATGGAGACTCATTGTTGGTTATCCATCAGACGAAAGAAGAATGGGAAACACGAGATTCCAAATTGATTCCGTATGACACCCATATCAAAGAATTAACAGAATACTTTGAGAAGATTACTTTTCACCATATCCCTCGAGAAGAAAACCAATTAGCTGATGCCTTGGCCACATTGTCGTCGATGTTCAAAATAACCATTAATCAGGACGTGCCGGTCATAAAAATTCAACAAAGAGATAAACCTGCATATTGCTTATCCTTATATTTAATTATTTTTTACCATGTAAAATATAATTAAATAGGGGCATTTGTAGTACCTAATTTTTGTCCAAATAATTTAAAAATATTTTAATAATAATAATAATATATTTAATAAATATTTAATAAATATTTTACATTTATTAACAGAAATATACAAGTTAGTATTTTACAATCCAAATTTAAATGTATACTAAATTTTAAATAATATTAAAAATAAAAGTTGAATCACAAGCAAGTTTACAGTCTGTCCTGGGTTTTCTTACAGCAAACCAAAAAGCAAACACATTCTTCTTCACGCTTCCTCTTCTTCACACACATACACAACCTCCTGCCAAAGGAAACAAACTTTTATTTTCTTTATATTATCAAGATCCTTTGTAAACATATTAGAAACCAGTATAGGTTACCTTGCACATTTGTGTAATAAAAGGCAGACAAATTTATATTTCCCTATTAGTACATTACTTAAGATTTGTTGCAAAAACAATGTAAAATCGAGCTAAAATTAGTGCGAAACAACACAAGATCTAAAACTCGAATTTATCTAAAAAACATAAATCTACACTGTTTTGCCTATAAATTGAGATAAAAATCAAGAATAAAGAAAGGAGGGAAAAACACTAAACACAGATTCTAAATTCTGAAATAGAGAGGAGAGGTTCTTTTTTTTGTTAAGAGAGTTTGATTTTAAACACTAAAACAAGATCAAGATCGAATTTTTATCATTGTTATCCAAACAAACAGAGGAACAACTTGAAGAAGGGTGAAGGTATTTTCGTTTTTTTCATTTACAAGTAGTAATAAAAGTTATTATTGTTATAGATTTGATTGAGAAGTATTAGAAGGTTAGAAAGGATAGGACTCGAACCTTGCTTGTTTTGGCCGCCATTTCTTTTCTTCTGGATCCGCCGCTCATCTTGGTTTCGATGATGAAGCATACGGCTTCTGTTTTGCCTATGCCTTTTTTCAAGTTAGGGTTTTTGTGTTACCAATTAGGTTTCTGAAGATACTGGGCCATGATTCTTTTGTGCGGCCCATATATGTTTCTTTAGGTCCAGCCCTTTTTTTTTTTAGTTTGATCATTGTCTTTTATTTTAAAAACATATATGCTTGAATATTTAATAAATCTCTAATATAAAAAATAATTGTTATATTTTTATCTCTTTTTTATTTTTATTCTTTTCAATTTTAGATATGATATTTTTTAAGTTGTACTATTTTTTTTTTAACTTTGAAATTTAATATTAAAAATAAATAAAAAATAATAAATTTTCTTAAGAGTATTAACTAGATGTGACATCTTTTTAATCTTTGAGTTGTTAGAACACAAATTGTGACAATTTGATGGTTCTAAATCTCATAATCACAAATAAATTAATAAACTAAAAAAATCATAAACAAATTAATCATAAAAATTATTTAAAGTTAATTAAAATCTTTCAATCTCGAAGTTACATAATACAAATTATATATTTTGATAACTCTAAAACTTATTATTATTATTATTATTATTATTATTATTATTATTTGATCTTGGAGTTTGTTAGGATATAAATGAAACTATTTGTTTGTTTTAAAATTCAATTTAAAAATAAAAATAAAAATAAAAATATTTTTAAGAGGATTATATTAGATGTGACATCTTTTTACTCCTTAAATTTTGAGACACGAGTTGTACAATTCGATCATCTTAAAATTCATATTTTAAGATAATTATTCAAATTAAACAAGTTCATTTCTTTATGTTTGTCAAAATTAAAATACAATTTATTTAAAAGCAATCAACACATCCGCACTTTCTACTAAGAACTACGTAGCTTTGATTTCTCCATCGCAATGGGAGATATGTAGGAGCAAGATCACACTCTTGTCAAGTACAATAATAAAAACTTTTTTTTTTACACGCTTTTATTTCAAGAAAATCATATTCATAAAAAATAATTTTATATCCATATTTAATAATAAAGAGAAACAAATATAGTTAAGTTGATATAATTTTGCACAATTAATTACAGGTAACCGTTTTTAACGGATGTCGTAGGGTGCTAATACCTTCCCTACGCATAATCGACTTCCGAACTCAAAAATCTGGTTTCAAAGGACCATTTTTTATTTTTTACATTTTTAAGGGTTTCCCAATATTTTCTCTATTTTAAAATAAATTTTGGTGGCGACTCTATTGAATTCGAGGAAAACTCGAAATTTTAGGCCGCGACATTATGTATCTGGTAATAATATAATAAGAAGTAACACACTATTAAATATACCTTTATGTATCTTACCTTGCTCAATTTGCACATGGTTTTCAAGATCCTCACTAGTAATAAATGATAAAGATGCTTCGTCGAGCCAATCTTGGATACAAATAAGGGCTTCCACGGTAACCAGTGTCAAAGAGATCGGTAAAGACCAAGAACTCTTCCTCCAATACTGAAAGCATATTTAGAGGTTACAATGGATATAGCTATAACCAACACATCTCTTGCAACTCATGAAAGTATAGGAAATTGACTTGAGTTCACCTTCCACCATCTAAGTAAATCAATACCCAGACAAGTTTTTTCTAAAAGTTCATCCAAATGCTCTCTAATTCAGATTCTAGTGTAATGCACTCCTTTGATTTGTAGAATTCAAAAAGGATTACCAACTTCATCAAAAGCACTTGACAATTTAGAAGAATTATGTAACGTCCCAAATTTTTGATCCAAATATTTCTTAAAAATATTTGTTTTCTTTTAGAAACAACTATAGTTTTTTTTTTTAGAAGTAGTCTATCATGTAATAATTTGAAGATGCGTCAGAAAATGACTTGATATATTTTATTTTTTTGTAAAAGAACGTAATGCAATTTACTAAAATATTATTTATTCATTTATTTGTAAAGTTAATATTTCAATTGTTAGATCGATATTCATTTATGCTCCAAAATAAAATAAATTATCTTTAAGTGAAATTCCAAAGAAGCAAGGTTGACTGAAATTAATGATATTCAATTATTTACTAGCAAATGAAATCTCAATTCTGCATTTCTATTGAAAGTTAATGATGAAGAGTAAAGAACTTTACAATGTACCATAAAACATCATTCATGCAACTCGTTGAGATCATTAGTACCTAAATGTTGGTGTAGATGTTAGTTTATCCCACAGCAAAAAATTAAACCAAATAACAAATTAATAACCATAAAATATGAATATAAAATCCTTTTGTAATGAAAGATTTAAAGAAATTGATTTTTTAATAGTTTTCAAAGATGTATCAAAAGTCATAAAATGTATCTAAATAAATCAAGTAGCAACCTTAGAGCAAATAATTAGATCAAAATAAAATAACAATAAAATGTATGCAAGTTATGCATGATCCTAAACATATATGATTCAGATATAACCAGCCACATAGGCGTCCACAAAGAATTAAACCAAATGGAAAAAATTAAACCAACCACACAAAGATATAACCAGCCACATAGGCGTTACCCATGCCAATGGAAAAAATTAAACCAACCACACAAGCGTCCACAAAGATGCATATGATATGTCATGAAATGATAATGATACTCAAAAGGTACATATCACCACTCTCTTAGATAATCACACAAATCATGAGACACTTCGGCAACCACAAAGATAACAATATTTAAAACACAAATCATCAATCACTTTGGCACCCACAAAGATAACAATATTTAAAAAATAAATCACCAGCCACTTAGGCAGCCACAAAAATAACAATAAGTAAAACACAAATCACCAGTCACTTAGACAACCACAAAGATAACAATATTTAAAACACAAATCACAAGTTAGTTAGGCAACCACAAAGACAAAATATTTCAAATTAAATTTTGTAATCACATAAGACATCAAATTTATATCTTCATGGATGCTCATAGTTAGAATTCAATAACTTCAACGCATCAAATATGCACGTAAAAAAATATCTCAAAATCACCACTTTCATTTTAATAATCCATAAGATTCGATTTGGCTACTTGTTATTGATAAAAATTAAAACTCATATTACCAAGAATAGAATAACAATAGATTCCTTTCACTATAAAGTTTTTTGCATTATAAAAATGAACTATAGGTTAATACATTTCAATAAATCAATTTTCTCATATTGTCAAAATTAAAAATATAAAATTCTCATCAATTTCGTCATGACACATATATAGTTCATAAAAGTCAGATTTAAAATTTAAAATATTCAAAAAGTTAAGACTTATATCAAATACATCATAACAAACATATTATTAATGATATTATCATAAAAATTATAATTTTATAATTAAGTACTCTAAAACACGTAAGGTGTTAAATATTTTCACTACAAATGTATTTATTAAGGGATAATAATAAAAATAGAACTGTATAATTAAGTTTATCAAGATAGATGTAATACTCAAAAGAAACAATCAAAACATGATAGTTACTTTCTTTACAATGAAAATAAAATCAACATTTTTCTTTTAAGACCTACAAGCTGCTAATTTAATATCTAGCCTAACTTTGTATGGGGAAAAGCCCTTATCTTGGATGCTTTTCTTCCACGTAACACTATATAGCCCTCGAAAAATCTCATAATGATGAAGGAACGAAAGTTTAGAATTTTCACAAAAAAGAGAGAGAATATGTGGGTTGTTGTTTGAGTGACTTAGAAAATATTTGAGATAAACAAAATATAATGTTGGGAATGGCGTGTGAGGTATGGGTGATTATGACTTATTTCTGCTCTATTGTAAGTTTTATAGTATTCTATGACGAAGAGGTGTGTGAGACTAATATGGAAATGTGAAGCTGATTAGAGAAATATAATAACTTTTCTCATTAAGGTTAATTGCAATAAGGTATTCAATTGGAATAATATCATTCCATGACCAAGCATTTTGAATTAATTGACATTCATGTATTTATTCTTGCTTGTTATACATTTGAGTGGATGTAAAGTAGAAAACACAGGGTTCTATAACAAAATGCTATTAAAAATAAAATATAGCTATCAAGAGTAGTAGTGTGGGTGATTAAATTTTGGCTGAAATTGACTTGGTCATTGTTCACTCTAAAAAAATACTCATACGAGTTTTAATTAATTACTAACAAAACCCCGACAATTAATTAATTAATATAAATATACTTCATTAAATAATTAAACATTAAATGAACAATTATCTTATTATTGTCACACTAAATTAATTACAGAAAATATATAAATAAAAGGTTTAATTACGGTTTTTGTTCCCCCATTTTGTTTCTCCCCAGTTTTGATCCCTCGAACAGAATTTTGGTCCAAAACTTGATAAAATTTCATTGTTTGGCATTTATTTAAGTCACAACATGCCTCAAAATCTCATTTGCAACAATTGTACCTGAAATCTATGATCATAAGTGGTGTAGTATGACTTTAAAAAAATGAAATTTCATAAAATTTTGGACCAAAATTCTGTTTGGGGACCAAAAATGGGGAGAAACAAAATACGGGGACTACTTTCGCGATTCAACTAAAATAGAGGGACCAAAACTGCAATGAAGCCTAAATCAAAACTAAGGATTTTCTCTAACTCTACTATCTCCTAAGTTAAATACTTATTCAGTCTAAAATAAAACTAATAAATGATATAATTTCTATAAATTATAATTTAATTAAACACTTCAACTAATGTTTTCATCAACTAAAATAAATCAAGTAAGACAAAAATATTATTGCAGGTCACGCATAAAAAATAAAGCCAATGTATCTAACACATCAATTTCATGATTATCGAAAATAATTAAATGAAAAAAAGAAAAACAGTTGTCCACATAGGAAATAATTATGCCATAAACCATTCTAATCTAATTGTCACACCAAAATAATTAAATAAAAATAAAATGTTATAATTATTCAAGTAAATATGGAGTGATAAATTTTAATTTAATTTCTTTACATGTAGAATAAACTATAAATTAAATAATAAATTACGAAAATTACCAAAAGACACATTTATAATATAAAAGTTATTTGCTAAACACATGAACTAGTTAAAGCAAACTAATGAGCATTTAAAGAAAAACAAAAGAGAAAAAATTGAAAATGTCATTTATTAAAATAGAACAAATTTAGAATTATATGTTGATAACAATATTTTAAAATTTTAAAAATAGAACAAGAGGGATATCAAAGATCCTTTCATAGAAAATCATTTCTATAAATAAATTGATTTAATTATGTTTATTTATTTATTATACAATAGAAATTGATAATGCAATAGTAATATGCAAAATTCATTAATAATAATGTATAATAATAATAATAATAATAATATAGCACTTAAAACTTGTTAATGAAATTAAAAATGATTGAAATTCAAATAAAATCAATATATTCATAAACTCACCAATTTAATTTGGTTAAATTCCATAAATTCGATATATTTATCATTATTAATAGTGCACACATATTGTAACTTATCCTATAAATACAATGTAAAATAAATCTTGATATATTTTTTATTAGGTAAAATAAATTCTCGAGGATAGTAAAAATAAATTATTGTTATTGCCTTCTTCAAAATTAAGTCACTAGGATTAAGTCACTAGGATGATTAACCTCTCCTACCATTTAGTAATAATCATATGTCTTCTATTCATTTCAACTTTGTTAACTCACGATTTTATTACAATAAATAAATCAATGATTTATTAAGAAAATTGTTTATAATAGTTAATTCTAAATTAATAATTATTAAATAAAAAAAATAAGTTATTAAATTATATAAACATGAAATAAAAATAAATTTAAAAGTTACAATAATAAGGATTAAAATTTGGAAGATATAATTATAATATAATAAACAATAAAAATGTAGGTTTAATAAAAATAAAATATTTGAGTCAAAAAAATATAAACATAATATCTTTATTAATGAACTTTTAATTCGAGTTATCACGAAAATGGAAAGAATAAATTGAGAGATATTATAAATCAACAAAGAGTTATTGGGTGGAGATACAATTACATAATATCTTTAGTTAATAATTTAATTTTATGCGTTAATTAAATAAAGATTAGAAAATATATTAGACTTTAGAAAATTAGAAATAAAGATTCAATAATAGATAAATTTGAATCAAATGTCTATTAATAAATTGTTAAAAATTATCCCTCTCGATAGTTAGTACAATTTTTCGAATTTCTTATTGGTATGAAGTTTTCAAGCTTTCTTCGTATTCTGCTTGACCCATATTGTAGCATCATGGAATCCTGAACAAATACACCATTAGGTGATAAAGAGATCATGCATGATTTTAAGTCACTCCATTTAAAAAAGTACTAATACTTGTCTTTTAAAAGAGACGAATTTTCTCCAAAACAAAAAAATAAGTGACTTTGCAAGAAAATAGAAAGATAAACTTACGTGTTACAATTAATGGTTGGATCAATTGAAAATGAAAGACTAATGTTACAAAATTGTGGAAGTTGTTTTGCTTTCTCACGATTAACTCCAAATTGTATTGAAGCACTTTTGAGACATGGACAAATATTACGTCGAATCTGAGTAGTGTTAGCCTTTTGAAATAAATTATTTGCTCCTTCACAACATTCAATAGATGGTGCTGGTTGGCCTATTGCTGTCAAAAAAGGTACACATGAGGCTAAGGAAATAATAGCCTCAGGACAACCAATGTCATCAATTTCTCCAATGTTATCCGTTTGACGTGCATTTAATGTTGTTACTTGTAAGTCTAAAACCATCACAAGCATTAAAAAAGGAATAAACTTCTTCCCCAACATTTTAATTTAATTATGTGTTTCTATTCACGTTAGATTTGTGTGAAGTTTAAGAATGATCCACCACGACAAACTTGCCTTAATTTATAGGCAAGCTAGGTTACCATTTTATGGTAAGATGTGAGTATGTTTTTTAATTTTATTTATTACAAAATTTATTTTAGTTTTCATTTTTTATTTTCTTTCTTTAAAAATTTTATTTTTTCAAAAAGAGATCATTATTATCTTATATATGTGTGGTCAAAAGATTAAGACAATGTGTTCTAACTCTTAATGGCAATAAATTCTATAAAAAAATTACTTTGCAAGAATGTTAATTTTATGATAAAAAGTATTCAAAATAATATATTTACCTTAAATGAAATAATACATAGAAACTAATTTAAAGTCATTTAAATAAAAAAGTAAATAATAAAAATCCGTCCTAAATTTAATAATAATAGTAATGATAATTGTAATACTAATGAATAATTTACTAAAATTAAAGTATATATCAAATAAAATAAAATAAAACTAAAATATGTTATTCCACCAATCAATTCAACACTACATCAAATTGCATTAATTTTTTTGAAAAGATCATTAAAAGTTTGACTATTATCTTAAATAGAACAAAAATGTCTTGTTTAAATACCAAAATGAGAACAAAATAATAAATATTTTACAGAAGTAACTACATTCTATTTCAAGATTTAAAATTAAAATTTGGAATTACCTATTTGAATTAGATAGATTCTTGAAACTATCCAACTTGAACATAGTGAAAAGATAAAAATGAGGCTTGAAAGATGTTTGTAAAAAAAACTATTTTGCTAAATGAATATTTGGAAACCTTCTTTACGAGAGTGTGAGTTATAAAACTTTTTTTGAAACCAAAAGTTTCAGTAAAGCAATATTAAAACCTTTTAATATATTATATTGATTCTCATGCTTCGTTTAATTTTAATCATTTAAATTTGTTGATGTGGTCTGACTAAGATAAAAATTATATATATTATTTTTTTATAGGCTTAATTGCAATTTTGGTTTTTCTATTTTAGCTGAATTACGAATATAGTTTTTCCATTTTGTTTCTCCCCAGTTTTGGTCCTCCAAGCAGAATTTTGGTTCAAAATTTTATGAAATTTCATTTTTTTTTTTTTTGCATTTATTTAAGTCACATTATGCCTCAAGATCTCATTTAAAACAGTTGTACCTGAAATATATGATCATAAATGGTGTAATACGGCTTTAAAACATGAAATTTCATCAAATTTAGAACCAAAATTCTGTTTGAGGGACCAAAACTGAGGAGAAACAAAATGGATGGACTATTTTTGCGATTCAGCTAAAATAGGGGGACCAAAACTGCAATTAAGCCTTTTTTATATTCTCTCCTAATAATTACTAAACCTAAATTAAATTTTCTCTAGAAATTCAAATGAATCTTCTCCAAACTTCTTTCTTCATCTTTCTTGGTTTCAATCTCTATAACGATGGTAAAGTGTTCATCAATTTGGCAAAAAGGAGAAAACATCAATAACTGGGTAATGCAAACAAACAATTGTTAAAGTTATAGGATTTGGATTCTCTATATTTGAATTGTCAATGGTAGAATAACTTTAGATAAATTTTATGATAAAATAAGAGAATATGATATTTATGATAGACAGAGATAACAAATGTAAAGAGACATTAAAAGAAAGATAGAGAAAAATATAGAATTTAAAGATAAAGAATTTAAATTCAAAGTTACGTTATTGTTGGAGAAATTAGTCTTATAAATTCTATAAATCTTGAACCAAACAATTCCCACTTCAAAATATTTTTGGAACCAAAAACCGCAATGCAAAATCAACCAATAACTATAAATAAGAGATCAATAACTACAAAGAAGAGGAAAATCTCGATATGGAAGAAAAACCTATAGAAAAGTTTTTGAAACTACACGCTCTACAATTTTTAGTTTTTTATTATTAGTTTAAATTAAAAAAACTTCAAAAAAATATTATTTTGAATGTTTGTTGTAATAATGTGGGATCATTTGATATGTTTTGAGTTATAAATTGTGATTTGTAATACTATCATTTGAATTTAAAATTTTTGAATTTTTTTAAAATTTAATCACAACAATAACAATTATTTATCAATCTATTTTAATTAAATAGCGAATAATGTGTGTGGATACAAATACTAAAGTACAAAAAATGTAAGGATACATGTATTAAAGTTGATACTCACAAATATACGAATACCAGTATGAGTATTTATTTTAAATGCAGATATGAAGACACGGATACTATAATATCCTATCCAAATTCTACCAATTGTTGTCTCTATTTGGTATTGATGAAAACTGTACAATGTTAGTTTTGTTGATGAAATTGTAAACTATGAAAAATTTGGGTTTGGAAAATAATAATGGTGATTATTGAGTTCATGAGTGGTTAGTTCCACATTGATTAGGAATTGAGAAAATATTATATATATATAAGGAGAATGACCTATAAACCTAATGTCTTTAAGATTTTGGATTAAGATGTTATGCCTAATTCTCTTAAAAATCTATAATGTTTGGTCCATTTCATTCCCTCATAATCGAAACCTGTGTTTCAATTTGATTGAAAATCTTTTTTTTTTTTTTGGAATTTTTCTTTGAATGTATTTATTTTAATATAAAAAAATAAATAAATCAAGTTGAGTATTAATAAAATCAAATTTTCTATCAAGATCTATGCGTATTTTGATTCCGGTAGAACATTTAGTAGATTTAGCTAGGGTCAAAAGAGGGCTACAATGCCCTAGGTATACTGATGGTCGGTTCTAGGATTGAAATCTTTGCCGTTCATGCTTTTTTTTTCTTTCATAATCATATTTAAAAGCAATATTTTTACTTTGTCAAATAATTTTTTTTTTAAATTTGATATTTGATTAACGTAAATAATTTTTTTCTTTTTAAGATAAAAATAAATAATAATTTATATTAAATTAATTATAAGATAATTATTTTAACAGACAATATATGGCGGCAATACCATCTCTCCTTACAATTGATTCCTACATATAATTTTTAATTCAAGCTCAACAATATATTTAAAATTTTTACAAACAATCCGAATGCAACGCACTAACAAAGAATTATTTTTTAAAAGAAGTAGCAAACAATATAAAATTAATAATAGAAAACGGAATTTAAAAATTTTAATACCAATTTACATTTCTTTCCAATGCTATTTTACATATTGTACGTATGCTTCTAACAAATAAGTACATTGATTAATTTATTTGACTCTAATAATTGTCATGTTTAGCGAAAACCATGAAGTTGAAATAATCATTATGATTTTCTTTTTATGGTGTTGTAGCACTCATGTTTTCTAAAAAGAAAGATAATGATATATAAATATATATATATATATATATATATATATATATATATATATATATATATATATATATATATCACATGTTTTATGTGTTTGTTGGTTTGGTTGAGTTAAGTTTTTCAGTTTTACATAGATAAATATTATATTTTATTTAGTAATTTCTTTGTAGAATTTAATTTCCAAAAACTCATATTAAAGTTGGAAATAGAAAATAGATAACAGATAAATTTGATTTAAATTTTCTTTAATATATTGCTTTAAATTATTCAACTTAAGATTTGGTACAATTTTTTACATTTCTTATTTGTTATAAAGTTTTGGTCGTTGTTCTTCTAGCTTTCTTTATGATTTGCTTGCCCCATATTATTGCATCATGGAATTCTGAAGAAAAACAACAAAATATTTATAATAATAAAATATAGAGTAATTTGATGATAAAGAGGATCATGCATGAGTTCAAGTCAATCCATTTAATAAAATAATTATTAAAAATAAATATTAGTCTAAAAAAAATTAATTTCGTGCAATTTAATTAAAATAAAGAGAAAGACAAACTTACGTGTTGCAATCAATGTTTAAATCAATTGAAAATGAAATATTAATGTTACAAAATTGTGGAAGTTGTTTTGCTTTGTCAGATTTAACTCCAAAATTTGATGAAGCACTTTTGAGACATTGACATAATTTACGTCGAGCTTCAACAGTGTCAGCTTTTTGAAACACATTATTTGCTCCTGCACAACATAAACTAGATGGTGTTGAGCCTATTCCTACCAAAAATGGTACACATGGCGTTAAGGTAAAAATGGCCCCTGGACAACTGATGTCATCTATTTGGCGTGCATCTAATGATGTTACTTGCAAGCCTAAAACCATCGCAAGCATTAAAAAGGCAATAGACTTTCTCTCCAACATTTTAATTATTTATGTGTATAAACTATATGAAATTTTAGAATGATCAAATAGAGTATACATACCTTCATTTATAGGTAAAATACACTACATTTTATGATAACACATAAGTGTCGTGTTTATTTTTATTTATTAAAAAGTTAAACCTCATCAAATTCTTGATTTTTCAGTTTATCTTCAATATCAACGGTCAAAGTTAATGATTAATAAAGTTAATTCTAAGTCTTAAAGTTGAATGTAATAAATTCTAAGAATGAATACTCTGCAAAAATTATTATTTTTGCCATAAAAAGTTTTAAAAATTTAGTATTTATCTGAAATAAAATAATACATAAGAACTAATTTAAAATCAGTTAAATAAAAAAGTAAATAATAATAAATCTGCACTAAATATAATAACAATTAATATAACAATAATATAATAATAATAATAATAATAATAATAATTGTAATACTAAGAATTTACTAAAAATAAAAATATATACCAAATCAAATAAAAAATTAAAATATGTTATCCAAAATATCAATTCAACATACATCAAGGCACTACTTTTCTCAAAAAGTCATTCAAAATTTGACTATTATCTTAAATAAATAAATAAATGTCTTATTCTAATATCTAAACGAGAACATAATCATAAAAAATCTTACATAAGTGACTTTTTATTTAAATTTCCTATTTTTATTTTTTAATTTCTGAAATGTCCTAATTTAAAAGATATTTATGCAAATACTTTAAATTTCTTTTTTCAAGTAGAAAGTCGTTTACTCGGGAAGCAACTAGCTGAAGGAAATTTTTTTAAACTGTTATAGGAGGTCTTTTTCTCAGAGAACGACATGTAATTAGCCTTAATTTTTTTTATTATTTTAATATTTATTATTAATTATTTAATAAATTAAACTTAATTAAATAATTTAAAAAATAAAATACTAATAATATATTAAAATAAAATACATTAATAAATTATAAACTAATTTTATATTTTAATTATTATTATCATAATAAATAATTATTATAATTATAATTAAAAATGATTATAATTAAAAATTTTAAATTCAAATGATTAAGTTATATTAAAATATATAAAAAATATTAAAATTAAAAAAATACATTAAATTTGTTGCAAAAAATAATAATAACAATTAAATAAAATGAAAGTTATATTAATAACATGAAAATGAAATGAAATACATTAAATTAACGATAAAAGTAATCACAATTGAGAAAAAAATATAAATATCAATGACGTCCAACTAAATGACCTCGAGTTCTACATCTAGGATGTCGTCGAACTTGTCTATCTGAACAAGTTGAGATTCTTCCAAATTTTGATAATTTTCTTCAATTTAAGTTGTAGGCGGATTAGAACCAATGACACTTGCTTCCATAAAATTTAGGGTTAAGAGAATATTGAAATTTTGATGTACTAATGAATTTAACTGTCAAAGTTTGACCGCTTTCAATAATAACCTAATTAAAGTGCCATGATGGGAAGCTCTACTTTTAGGATACCAACACATGGATAGGGAGGAGTACTTTGGTATTAACTGTGAAGGCCTGATGACATGGATGAGATGAAGAAGATGAAGTGACTACATACTACATAACCATCATATGAGGGAGTGACATCGAGGGAAAGGCCACAAATGCAAGTTTAGAACCACCATAGTATTGCCATGTGTTATAAGGCCATGACATTGTGTGGAAGAATCAATGCAGAATCAATTATCAATGCAAAATCAATCAATTAGGATTGGTATAACTCATTAGGATATTCTGTAAATAGTCATTAGCTGTCTATTGTGTTTATTACCATAATTAAATTTTGCAGTAAATGAAACATACTCAAATATGGACAACACATCTGCAATATTTGAGATAAAATGTATTCTTTATGACCTCTAACAAAGAGAATCTCCTATAACTGAGTATTTTAAGAAAATTAACAAATACTGACAACAGTTGGACATATATTAAGAGGTTACATGGTACTTCATCAAGGTCCTTGTTTAGCCCCAGTAGAAATTGGTAGAAAAAGATAAAATTTATAAATTCGTATTGGGACTAAACAAGGACCGTGATGAAGTTCGTGGAAGGATTCTTGGAACAAACTACTCCCAAAATTTAGGAAGCTTTTTTAGAAGTAAGAAGGAAAGAAAGTAGGAGGAAACTCGTGTTGGAGACACCCACCTTAGTTCCCTACAACGAGAGCTCTACAATGACAACAAGAGGAAATCATCCTCAACCACACCGAAAGAAAATCCACCCTTGGTGCGACCACTACAAGAGACCAGGCCACACTAAGGAAACATGTTGGAATTGCATGGAAAACCTTTAGATGCCAAATTGTTCAAAATAAAGGAGGGAAGATGCAACACTGCATTTAACCATCAAGAAATTGAGGTAAATTCGAGTCCATTTTTTTTCAGCAAACAACAAATTGAGACTTTTTAAAAACTACTTCAGTAGACTATGTTAACTACAAAAAAAGGTGGTGCTACCATAGTGGGTCAAAGAGGTAATTTCTTACATGCTCTAAAAACTACTAAGGAAAAAACAAAGTCATGGATTGTTGACTCAGGTGCTTTATATCACATGACTGAAGATCTTACTTTGTTTAGTAGTTATTCTCCATGTCCCTATAACTATAATGTTTGGATAGCTGATGGTACACATTCTAAGGTCATGGGTTAAGGATCAATTATCATTTCACCAAATATTACACTTGACTTTGTTCTATATGTGCCTAAACTTGATTGTAACTTGTTGTCCATTAACAAGATTGCAAGATATTTGAAGTGTCTGACTAACTTTTTTTTTCTAACTTGTGTGAATTTCAGATTTTGGAATCGGAGAAGACGATTGGCAATCCTAAAGAGCATGTTTGACTCTACCTCCTTCAAGTTAAAGAATCAGAAGAAAAACTCAAGAATAATTTTCATGTAGTAGCTGAGGTTTCGAGTAGTGATAATTGTGTAATGATGTGGCACTATAGATTAGGCCACCCAAATTTCATGTACTTGGAAATGATTTTTCCCTCTCTATTCAATAAAAACAAGGATAATTTTCAATGTAAAATATTCCAATTATCTAAACATACCCGAAATCATTACCAACCCCAACCATATAAACCATCCAAAACTTTTTCTTAATTCACAATGATGTATGGGGACCATCATGAGTTCACAACGTCACTTGCTCGAGATGGTTTGTCACCTTTATTCATGATCACATATGTGTTACTTGGGTGTTCCTAATAAAGGAAAAAATAGAAGTGGGGAGGATATTTGATATATTTCATAACATGGTACAAACACAATTCCAGAGCAGGATTCAGGTACTTAGAATTGACAAAGGTCGCAAGTAAAATGATAGGATCACAGAAAAATAGGAATCTATGAACAGTAAAATGATAGATTAAATGAGAATTTATTGATTTAGTGAAGAAGGGAAAATTGTGATATAGTGTATAGCCCAGAGCAAAGCTCTTCTAGAGAAAATAGTATCTCCTAATTCAATGATAATGATAATTATTCACGAGCAATACTCCACTACCCTCCTTAATTTATTCCCCTATGTGTAACTAAAATCCCTATAATTCAATGAGTTTATCTGCTATGTCATTAATAGACTGCTTATTCTCTTTTTTACCTTTGCGAACATACGTTCTCCACACTGCAGATTTGGGCCTTTCACTAGTCTTAGGCCCAACAATTCTATCATTACCGCCATCAAGAACTGCAACCTTGTCTTCAAGGCTAAGAGATGGAAATTGACTTTTTAGTAATAATTCATCCTCCCAAGTTGTGTCTTCTATAGCTCTTCCTTTCCAATGCACTAGCCATTGCCCCATCAGCTGTCCTTCTTTCATCATTGTTCTTGCATTTCTAACTCGTTTGGTAGTTGAGGTTCAGCAGAATAGTCTCCAATAGCTTTCTTGAGTTGTGAAATGTGAAACACTGCATGCACTCTACTTCCTTCAGGAAACTTTAACTTAAAGGATATTGCCCCTATTTTCTTTAGGATTGGAAATGGTCCAAAGTACCATGGAACCAATTTCTGATTAATCCTTCTAATCACCGTCTGTTGTCTATGGGGCCAGAGCTTAAAAAATACTCACTCACCCACTTCAAATGAATATGCTTTTCTTTTCTTGTCTGCATACCTCTTTATTTTCTTAGGCCCTGTTCAAATGATACTTAAGTTGACGTAAGGCCTCATCACGATCAACAAATTCAGCTGCTACCGCTTCCTTTCTTTTCTCCCTGTAAATATTTAACCACAATGGATGGTTTTCTCCCATACTCTGCCTCAAACGGTGTAGTTCCTGTAGACACATGGAATGTGGTGTTATACCACAATTCAGCCCAACGAATCCTTGCGACCACTCCTTCGGTTGCTCCGATGCAAAACGACGAAGATATGCTTCTAAGCACCGATTTACCACCTCCGATTGCCCATCCGTCTCCAGATGATATGACAAACTCATACTCAACATTGTTCCTTGAAAGATAAACAACTCCTTCTAAAATATACTCACAAATAATGGATCACAATCACTGATAATGGATTGTGGCACCCTATGAAGACGCACCACCTCTTTAATAAAGATTTCAGCCATCTTCCTCGCAATATATGGATGTTTTAAGGGAATAAAATGTCCATACTTGGATTATCTATCCACCACTACAAAAATTTCTTCAAACCCCTTGATTTTAGGAGACCAATGATAAAATCCATCGAAATATCGTCCCAAATTTTCTCTAGAATTGAGAGGGGCTGTAACAAACCCATAGGAGAGGATGCAACATACTTTTGATGTTGACACACGTCGCAACTCTGCACAAATTCCATAACTAACTTTCTCATTCCTACCCAATAATGATTTCCTACCATCCTTCAATACGTGTGTAGAAAAGCTGAGTGTGGCCACCAGTTGGAGATGAGTGAAATTCTTTCAACAATAAAGGTATACAACCAAATTTTGAGGATAACACCAATATGCTACGCTAGAAAAGTCTTCGTTTGATTAATTGAAAATCTGGCCGGGATGCAGGGTCTAGTTGTAGCTCAGTTATTACCTTCTACAATTAGGGATCAATCATAACTTCCTGCTAAATTTTTTGCTCTTGCATACATATGGGAAAAGAAGTTATCCCTTTCAACTCCGCTTCCTCATGCATTCTTGAAAGAGCTTCAACAACTTTATTATTTGGACATGACTTGTATACCACTTCGAAGTGATAGCCCAATAATTTTGCTATCCAATTATGTTGATCACCTATAACGATGTGTTGTTCGAGCAAGTGTCGTAAACTCTTTTGGTCGGAGCACACCACAAATCTTCTTCCCAAAAAATACAGACGCCAATGCTGAACTGCCAACACAAAAGCCGTCAATTCTTTCTCATATGCAGACTTGCTTAAATTATTCTTGGACAACGCTTTGCTGAAGTAGGCTATAGGATTCTTTTTCTGCATTAAAACTGCACTTATTCCTCTTCCAAATGCATCACATTCAATCTCAAAAGGTTGTGAAAAATATGGTAGTGTTAAAATTGGGGCTTATACCATAACTCTTTTAAGATTCTCAAAGGCCTTCAACTCTTGTGTACCCCAATGAAATCCTTCCTTCTTTGTTAGTTCTGTCAATGGTTTAGCTATCTTGCCATAGCCAACAATGAATTTCCAGCAATAACCGCTCAGCCCCAAAAATCCCCTCACTCCTTTGACATTATGAGGGATTGGCCACTCCAAAATGGTGGATTGGAAAATATGATTCATGGTGGATTGGAAAGTGGTTGGTGCGTTCGGTAATCCAAACAACATCACTAGAAAATCATAATGTCTTTCATGAGTTCAAAATGTTGTCTTATGCACATCCCTTTCTTTCACCCTTATTTGGTGATAACCGGATTTCAAATCATGTTTTGAAAAAAAATTTGTTTCATGTAGCTCATCCAATAATTCGTCAACTACAAGAATTGGATATTTATTTGACATTGTAACCTTATCCAATTCTCTATAATCAACACACATCCTCCATGACCTATATTTCTTTATAACTAAAATGACAAGACTAGAAAATGCGCTACAGCTATTTTGAATTATACCTTGGGTCAACATGCTCTGAACATGTTTTTCGATCTCTTTCTTATGGTGGTGAGGATAATGATATGGCCTAACAGTCACAAGATCTGACACTTTCTTCAATTCAATTGCATGAGTTATGTTTCGTTCAAGAGGCAACCCAATATTTTCTTCAAAAACTCCCTTAAAATTCTCCAACAAGTCTTGAAGCTCTTGTTGTTGGTCTTAAGTTAGCACTTGTAATTCTTCATTTGAAGTCTGACCCAATTCTTCTTCCAACAAACTATACAGTGTTTCAGTTTGCGCTTGAAGTGCCTTAGAATTAGCCAAGTCTTTTATGGTAAAGAATTGACCATGTAGTTCCACCATTTTTCCTTCCCATTGAAAATTGATGGTCATTTTCTCCCAATCAAAGGTCACCTTCCCAAATCTTTGCAACCAAGCCACCCCCAAAATCATATCCACATCACCCAATTCCAAAACAAAAGCATCAACATTAGTGATGAAATAATCTAATTCTACTTGCAATTTTCTACACCTCCTTCTAGTGGACACACAATGGCCGTCTCCTAACCTTACTCTCATCGGTTTTCCTTGTTCCACTGTTAACCCCAACGCAGTAGCAACATAGGGTGAAACAAAATTTTGAGTGGCGCCACTATCGATTAAAACCACGATGGAAATCCTGTAACACTCTAAATTTGATAATAAACTATTTTATTAATTAAATAGGATTTTAAATAATTAATTAATTTGATGTTAAAGTTATTTTAGAATATATGTTGATAAATTTTGTGAGTAAATTTTGTTATATGGATGCTTTCTATGATGTGTTGGTTTGATAGATATTATATTTAATGAGCGATATAAATAATATATATTTTATTTTATTACTTTATATATTTTTCTAAAAATAATAGTATTTTAGTGTGATATTTTAAAGAACAAGATTTTATATGATTTTAAGTGTATATGTGAGTTGGTAATTAATATGATATTTTCTTATATGTTTGATTAATGTGAAGTGTGTACATGTTTATATTTTAATCATTTTTAAGTATCTCTTATTTTTAATTATTTTTAAATATATCTTATTTTAATTATTTATTTTATAAATAATTATATTAAGATTGTAGTAATATTGTGTTTGATTTGGTTTATTTTTATATACTCGTTATGACTTTGTAATTATATATATATTTATTAAGATTTAGCAATTGATATAAAATATTGACATTATACTTATTTATTTTATCATTTTAACAATTCTCCAAAAATAGTATTGTTAATGTGACTATTTTAGAAAACAGTATTTAGAAAAATTATGATGGTAATTATGAGTATGAGAATTTTAACTACTTTTATATATATATGTATATATATTTAAAATATTAATTATGTTAGTTGGTAAAATATTAGTCTGAAAGTATTATTAATATTTTGTAGTTAAAATTTTATTTTAAGAAATGTTGAGGAAGAGTTGTGGTCATTTAAAAGACTTTAAAATAAAATTTATTAATTTTGATTTTATAGACTTCACTTGAGTTGTACCTCCGGTTTTTACAGCCACACATCCCTTGTTTTGCAATGCCTCTCTCTTTTTCTAATCGGTTTCTATTGGGTTATCTCTAGGGTTCACAAAGAAATTAAAATGTTTTCCTCTTCTCATAGAAACGGCGATCTATACCATCTAGTAGTCATCTTTCGATCTCAAATCCTCACAAACATTGACTATTAATTTAGTTCTTAATCTTCACTTCGATCATGTATGAGAGATTATGACAAAACATTATGAGCACCGTCTTCATTTTAGTTTGGATTAAATCCAAGGAATCGTAATCATGACCGGTATTACAAAACAATTTGGAAAACACGAAGCCATAATTGATATTTTAATAGTTCAATTCCAAGCTTTGCTCCTACTGTTTTGACGAAGGATTTGAGTTCTACTTCTTGTACTCATCTAATGGGAGTGAAATCACATACATATTACAGGTTTGATGGGGTCCCTGTATGTGCTTTCGTATTTGTTCTAAGGAATTGCTTTTACTCGGTCCAAGTACTTATCTCTTTTAAACCTGCCTACCAACATCCTTTGATCATAGAATTGGTATTCCAAAAGTATTATTGGCACGACTGTTTATTAGGAAAAACAAGTTGCATGAATTTCGTTTCAAGAAACAAATATCATCCTTAGATTCATCTCGTCGAAACCTCCAAGAAGCACTACTCGATTGCGTTTTTCATTGAAGTTGATGTCAGACCCTTCCGGCACTCTGATGAGTCGGTGAGACCTTTTTGTAGTTTTTTTTCATCTTGTCATTTTGACTCCTCAAATTATTTTTAATTATTTAACATTGATTTTTATGCTCTGCACAATTTATCAGTCGTGCCTCAACGTTTTTGTAAACACATCGTCTATTCGGATTCGTTCGTTGTACATCGTCCATTTGCAGCTGCTGTAAATAGGTTCCATTGATTTCCGTGCTTGAGAAAGTGTCAAAATAAGGTAAGGGGTGAGAGAGCGTTTGAATTCATGAGTATAATATATTGTGAGATGAACGGTAAAACTGTATTTTCCAACGATCCATCCGGGGCTTGCTACGTACGGCAGTAGCCCTTTGAGAGATAAATTGATTAATTTGAAATATGAGAATTGTGAGATTAAAATGTGAAATAGAAATTTTTATAAGGTGTTGATTAATTTAATTTTCGATACTTGTGTGGTAGTTGATATTTGTTATTATTGTGATGTTGAATAAAATTATGTGTACATGTTTGCTTAGATGAAATTATGTGATGTAACAATAAAATATGGATGCATGGTTTGATATATGCTTATGTGATGATAATGATGATTTTTGATTGATGATAGTAATGTTATAAAATTGTGATGAGTTTATACGATGATCATGATTATTTATGATTAATGATATTATAAAATTGTGATGAAAATATTGAAGTACCCCATACTTGATGAGATAGTGATGATTCTTAAATATGGTGCTCTCAATGGAGTAGTCTAAGCTAACGAGGGGAGAAAATAAATATTGTGAATTTGTGAAGTAAATATTATTTTGTCATCATATAGGTAGGGCCTGAGAAGCCTAGTGATTCTGGGGAAGTACAACTGAATGAGCCTGATCGTGGAGGGCTACAGTCGAACTGTAAAGTAAGACTGATAGACCTTAGGGGTACACCTAGTGGGGAATTCCTAAGTGGATTAGTGGGTTAGTCCCTAAGGCCGGGAGCTACCGTGCAACACAAGAGTACCCCGACCGTCGCGTATATGTGTCTCGGGTTTAGTTGAGGGGATCTCTGAGGACAGAGCCAATTTGAATTGTCTGTCCACTGGGATGGTGGCATAGTATCATGGCCTCCTAACCAAGTACTTCATAGTTAGAATGGTACCACATTGTGAAGTAGAGTCTAAGCTCATGCATAACATTGCATTTCCTTGTGATTGTTTTGTTGTGATTGATGTGTTTTAAAGGTAATATTAATTAGATGATTTGATGCATATTATAATGAGATGATTATTTTACTTGAGTGACTTTGATGTTATAGTATGATAGTATTTAATTAAATATTTTGATATATCGTAAAGTGATTATGATACGGTTCTATTATGATTGTTTGCGTGTTCTTCTTACTCATACTATATTATTAACATGATTTCAAAACTCACCTCCTTCGTTGTTTGTGTTTGACTAGGTGGGCCCTGCATTTGCAAAATCGCAGTTATTACAGGTTAATGAGTCTTGAAGTTCAAGTTTGGGAGAAACCCCGCTCTGATATGTGATACTGGGAATAAGGGTTTTAATTTGTATTTTACTTATTTAATTTGAATCAAATTTTTTGTATGAAAAACTTAAAAGTACTAGTAATTTTTTAGAATTTAATCAAGTAATTATACTTTAGTCAAGTTCATTGAGAACAAGTTGTTTTACTTGAGTAATAAAATTTGAAATGTTGCATGTAAACTTTGAGAAACGTGATATCCTAAATTAGTTACAAAAGATTTTATTTTCTTGAAAACATAATTTTATTTATTTGTTGCAGATTCTATAGGAATATGATATAAATTATTATATATATTATTTTGGGATTTCGGGTGTCACAAACCCCCTTAAGACTTACCGTTGAGGCGCAAAATTGTTGGAGGCGTTTTATCTTATTTTTTATTTGCTTCAATCATATCAAACAATCCCATGGAATTGCAATCAAGAACTTCATCCTCATCCTCTATAGATTTTATGGCAATCACCTCACCTTCTTCATTAATTGTCTCATCGTCTCCCAAAATCACCAATCGGAGCTGTTTTTCAACACACTAGTGAAGAGGATGGTATTTTTACCCACAACGAAAACACCATCCTCGTGTCCGCCGCTCCATCAATTTCGAACACGGAAGATGCTTGAGGCCATGATTGCGCTCCGTGCTAACTCTTCTCCCCTCATCGTTTCCAGCTCTCGCTGTATTATGAGAAACGTTTGAGTTTGCATTTGAGGCAGATTGAGTCATACCGGGTTTGTTGTGCACTGGACCGGTTAAGTTATTTTTAAACCCACTTCCACATCAGGTTGAACCCTAATTATAATGAACGTATGTGAGAATATTCTCTCATGTTAGCAAACTACTAACATTCTAACAAAATCCCTTCCAAGGAACGTATGTGAGAATATCCGATCCAATCTAAGTATGATTGAAATCTTCCACCTAGATTGAAGGGGAGTGTGGATGAGTCAATGGAGAATCATTTATCAATAAAGAATTAAATTATTTAGATTTGTACAACTTAATAGGATTTTTTGTAAATAGTAATTAGTTGTCTTTTCTGTTTGTTACCATACTTAGAATTGGCTTTTATAGGGAGATCAATTCCCCTAATTTATATGCTAGATTTATGCTCAGTGTTTGCCCTATGTATTCTATATATATCTCCTATGTATTTCTCATCATTTTCAAGGGAATATAAAGTATACTTTTATACATTCGAACAATCACATCAGACCAAATATTAGATGTAGATTTTGTTGAAAAAACCCTATAACATTATGCTCAACAATCCATTTCAATTACATGATGAATAACCAAAGGTGGAAGCGTACCTGTGGGAATTGCCATTGTTGAAATCCTAGGATGATGATGATAGTGCCAATAGGTTGGGTGATCTTCCTCAGCAAAACACCCTGAAGAACTTGCTCTCTTGATGGGGATAAAGAGAACCAGAGAGTTTTCTCCTTAGGGTTTGTGAAACTGAATAGTCTTGTTGTGTTTGCCTTGGGGACCACTAATTTAGCCACTCATTAAATTAGAAACCGCCTGGTATCTACACTATTAATTTTCATAACTATTATGCTCTTTAGCCATAAACTATTATATATTATTTGACCCCTAGTTTATTGGATAATTATATAATGACCCTAACACACTTTATTAATTGATTACATATGTGACCCATAAATTTTACAATCTCTCACTGGTCACACATATATCCTTAGGAGTGTGTTAGACTTTATGACGTAAAAAATGTCATTATAATTACCTTGAGCATAATCCAAATTTTCCCGTCCATTAATCATATCAGCTCATGAAATCAAAGAGGTTTTCTTCATAATAAGCATAACTAATCCCATCAATGATCACCCGTACTGACATAACTAAATGACATAGACCTATTATGAAAAGTGTAGCATGAAAATTACATGAAGTTGGTCAATGCATGTCAATTTTCAACTGGTCCTACTTTACCGAATGAGATCATACCATAACTTAAATGTACAAAGTAACCAAAACTGAATACTTTAAACTTTATTTCTGATCAGAAAATCCAAATACAATGTATTTGTATTTTACAATTAAACATAGAACATAAATTACATAATGGACGAAACTCCCACTAAAATCAAGATTCCTCAAACTATAACACACCCATGTGGGCAGTATGGTTATGAAAGACCTTGGGTGGTAGACCTTTAGTGAGCGGATCCGCAATCATGGAGTTTGTCCTTAAGTGTTCTATGGATATCTGTCCACTTTGTACCTTCTCTTTAACAACTAGGAACTTAATGTCAATGTGCTTTGACTTGGTTGAGCTCCTATTATTGTTAGAATACAGGACTCCTGATCTATTGTCACAATACAACTTGAGTGGTCTTTCAATCCCTTCAACTATTTTCAGCCCCGTGACAAAATTTCTCAGCCAAATGCCTTGGTCAGATGCCTCATGAATTGCTACGAATTCTACTGCCATGGTTGATGAAGCAGTAAGACCTTGCTTGGCACTACGCCAAGAAACTGCTCCACCAGCTAACAGAAAGACATAGCCTGAAGTTGATCTTAAGCTGTCTTGGCATCCCGCAAAATCCGAGTTAGAGTACCCAGTGATCTCTAACTAGTCTGACCTCCTATATGTGAGCATGTAGTTTCTTGTTCTCTTCAAATATCTCATGACCCTCTTGGCTGCTTTCCAATGTTCAAGACCTGGATTTCTTAAATATCTGCCTAAAATCCCTACTATGAACGCTATGCCTGGACGCGTACATACTTGGGCATACATAAGACTCCCTACAGCTGAAGCATAAGGGATCTTTTGCATTTCTTGAATTTCCAAACTTCCCTTAGGGCATTGTTTGAGACTAAACTTGTCTCCCTTAGCAACTGGGGTGTCCCCTGGTTTGCAATCCTGTAACCCAAAACTTTTGAGAACCTTATCGATATAGCTCTTTTGTGACAATCCAAGAATACCTCGAGATCTATCTCGGTGCATCTGAATTCCTAATACAAAAGAGGCGTCACCAAGATCTTTCATTTCAAAATGCTTTGATAGAAATTTCTTAGTTTTGTTCAACATACCTATATCGTTAATGGCAAGCAGTATGTCATCAACATACAAGACCAGGAAAATATGTCTGCTCCTACTGACCTTATGATACACACAATCATCAACTGTATTCATCTCATAACCAAATGAGAGAATTACTTGATGAAATTTATGGTACCATTGACGAGAAGCTTGTTTTAGCCCATAAATGGATTTTCTTAGTTTGCACACCATATTCTTTGGGTCTCCCAACACAAAGTTTTCTGGCTGCACCATATAGATCGTCTCATCAATGTCGCCATTGAGAAACGCTGTCTTTACATCCATTTGATGAAGCTCCAAATCAAAGTGAGCAACAAGAGCCATGATTATTCTTAAAGAGTCCTTCGATGAAACTAGAGAGAAAGTCTCTTTATAATCAATCCCTTCCTTTTGAGTATAGCCTTTAGCTACAAGACGTGCCTTATATCTCTCCACATTACCATTGGAATCCCGCTTGGTTTTAAAAATCCATTTGCAACCAATGGGTTTCACTCCTTCAGGAAATGGGATAAGTTCCCAAACTGAATTGTCTTGCATAGACTTATACTCCTCATTCATTGCTTCGATCCACTTATCTAAATGGGAATCTTGTATGGCTTGATGAAAGTTGACTGGGTCGTCTTCCGTCATGCCAACATTTTCCTACACAGATGCATCTTTCAGTATCACTAGGCTTTTGGAAGTTCAGGCAACCCTGCATTGAAACACTGATGTTAGTAGTTGCACTAGAGTCTAACCACCAAGTGTTTCCAGGTACTGAAGCTAAATTAACCTCAGAACGGACCAAAGACAGAATCATACCTTTCTTAACACGCCATGCGTGATATTTGGCACAATCCTTCTTCACGTGTCCAAGACTCCTGCAGAAGAAGCAGTTGTTGTCCTTAGTCTGCTTCTTTTGTTCTGGACCCTTAGCAGCAACTTTGTTCTTGGACTCCTCAATTCTTTTCCTTTTGCCCTTGTCTTTAGAGATGCTAGTAAAGTGAGCGCTTTCAGTCCTATCTTGCTTCAGCCTGTCCTCTTCTTGCACACATAATGAAATGAGCTCATTAAGGGTCCATTTCTCCTTTTGACAGTTATAAGTCACCTTAAACTGGCTGAATTGCGAAGGAAGAGACAACAATACTAAATGAATGAGTAAGTCATCTGACAACTCAAGCTTTAGTCCTTTAAGCTTAGAAGCAATGTTGGACATCATCATAATGTGCTCTCTTATATTTCCCTTGCCTTGATACTTCATGGAAATTAAATTCTAAAGCAAAGAACTTGTTTCAGCCTTATCACTTTTTTCAAAGCGTTTATCCATCTCAACAAGGAAATTTTTAGCTGTAACTATCTCATCCGAGACAACACCTCTAAAGACCTCAGGAATGCCACGCTTTATGATCATAAGACTTATGCGATTTGAGCGATCCCATTTCTCATACTCTAATTTTTCCTCAGAAGAACTAGAGTCCTTAGGAGTAGGGGTCGTTCAATTCTTAATGCAAGGTCTAGATCCATGCAGCCAAGAACGATCAGAATGTTCTCTTTCCATTCATTAAAATTTGTCCCATCAAGGACAGGAATAGAACTCAAATTTGCAGATATGGAAGCAGTAGATGCTGCAAATTAAATAAAGAACGAAACTTAGAAACTCAAATTATAGGAAAATAAATCAATAAATAAATAAATACGTATGTTCAAATCATGGAATTTACCCGTCTCAAGATACCCAGTGCACCATTGGTGTCAAGTCTTTGGACAGTAACACCAACTGCTAGTGGTACTCTTGTTGCAACGATCAACTATTGACAATAAGACATGTCAAACAATAAACCTTCCTTTCATTACAAGAAAAATACCATTTTGTGGCCAACTTTATAAATATTTTGTGGCCGAATAAAACCCTCACAAATTAGTGACCGAAAAAGCCCTCACAAATGCCAAAATTGAAATTGGTCTTTATTTGTGGCTGAAAAAGCCCTCACAAATTTTTAAATATTTAACTGGATTTTGTGGCTCCCTCACAAAATCACAATGTTGTGATTTTGTGAGGGCTTAGGCAGCCAAAAAATCCAGTTAAATATTTAAGAATTTTGTGAGGGCTTTTACAGCCACAAAAAATCAATTTGTGAGGGCCAAATCCGTCACAAAGGACTGACGTGACCAGTGGCATTTGTGGCTGCAAAGGCCGCCACAAAGGAATGCGCACGTGGACTTTGTGGCTGCAAAGGCCGCCACAAAATTTTAAACCTACGTGGACTTTGTGGCTGCTTTGGCCGCCGCAAATGCTCAAGGTAACACTATATATATTTTTCTCTCTTCCTCCTTCATTTTTTCACATCCAACTTCTCTCTAAAATCTCATTCTAACTATTCTCTTCTCCTTCTCTCTACACAAAATATTTTGTTATTAATTTAAATATTTTATTATTAATATTTTATTATTTAAATTAATCTTTAATTTAATTATTAATCTTTAATTTTAATTTAAATATTTTATTTTAAAATTTTAATTAAATTAAGATTAGTTTATTATATATTAAATTTAATTTATAATTACATTATATGTTAAATTTAATTCAAATTTTAATTTAATTATAATTTAAATTTTAATATTATATTTATATTAATTTATTATATATAATATTATAATAAACCATTAATTTTGAATTTAAAAATTAATTTATTAAATACGTATTATTTTGTGGCGGCCTAAGCCCTCACAAAATATATTATTTTTTAATCAGGATGGTATTTGTGGCGGCCAAAAGCCCTCACAAAGGAGAGAGGGAATTTGTGGCGGCCTGGGCCCTCACAAAGGTCCAATCAGAAAAATTTAGTCTGTCCTTTGTGGCGGCCTATGCCCTCACAAAGGCAGACTTTTGTGGCTGCAAAAGCCCTCACAAATGCTTGTCTTTTGTGGCTGCAAAAGCCCTCACAAATGCCAACCTGTTTCAGGCACTTTGTGGCTGCAAAAGCTCTCACAAAATTTTGTGACCAGCTCACAAAATCCACCTTTGTGGCTGCTATTTGCCCTTTGTGAGGGCTTTTGGCCCTCACAAAATCCATCATTTTTTGTAGTGTTTGGGCCGATTTACTGCTCACATGTATACCAACTAATTGTCACACATTTATCATTGCAAGTGTACATGTGATTCTGCCAAATATTAACCTTCCTTTGGGCCGGTCAATACCCGCATGAATAAACATATACACAGCCATTTGACACTTTTCACGAGCAATTTAGACAAGAAAGGTCACTTTGGCGACATCAAATTTCAATTAACTCATTCAAAATGTCAAACTTGACTTGAACATATATTTATTATATCCAAATAAAACAATATTTAAAAAATAAAATATTGTTCACTAATATAAACTGTGTTTCATTAGTATTTGATAATTATTGTTTTATCAAAAGAAAAAATGATAATTATCAAAAAAAAAAATTGTTGTAAAATTGAAATCATATAACCATGTAGCTCAATTAATTTAATGGGAGGTCTTGAGTTTGACTCAAAAGTCTCAACAGGAACAAAATTGCTTTTCTTTAAAAATAAAATAAAATTATTAAGGCAACACATCCTGCTGATAATATTTGATTGAGATACACTATAGCATCATTCATAGAATTAGAATCAGTTAATCATTTAAAAAAAATTAAAATGCATAAATTGTCCAAATAAAGCTTGATTTCCTTGAAAATTGCAAACCCATATTTACTGTATAAAGGACAACGAGCAACCAGGCATATATCAAGTCTCCTCAACTCAAACTTATTTATTAGCAATAATTTCATTGTACAACATCTGCAATTCGAGTTCAATTATAGCAAGAGTTTGACAATAGTTGATATTCTGCCTTTATAAATCACAAAAAAGCATATATACAATCAGTATTATTTCCTCAAGATCATACTAGACTAACAGAGGAATATAGTGAGTCATAAGTCACTATTACATCGCTAGAACTCAGAAGCAGATACGGTCCAGAACAAAAGAATTTAGTAATAACAGTCTTTAGCAAACCCAAGTTAATTAACATAAAAGAATACAAGACAAACCACATAGATTGGCTGCTCAAAGAATCACATATTAGCAGACACAAAAATAGATAGAACAAAAGAAGAATTAGAACTAATCAATATTCATGAAGGCAATGAGAATGCTGCAACAAAAAACAATTGCACACCATAAATTGAACAACACAAAAAAATATGGATATTCCCAAATTACAAACCCTAAGATTTCAATCATGTCAAAATTCTCAAATTGAATCCTAAAAACAAAGACAATAACCGAATTTCATCATGAATTAAACATGGTAGGCTCTGATACCAATTGTTGATAAAACCCTATAACATTATGCTCAACAATCCATTTCAATTACATGATGAATAACCAAAGGCGGAAGCGTACCTGTGGAAATTGCCATTGATGAAATCCTAGGATGATGATGATAGAGCCAATAGGTTGGGTGATCTTCCTCAGCAAAACACCCTGAAGACCTTGCTCTCTTGATGGGGATAAAGAGAACTAGAGAGTTTTCTCCTTAGGATTTGTGAAACTGAATAGTCTTGTTGTGTTTGCCTTGGGGACCACTATCCCTATATATAACTATTATTAGTTATATCCCAAATTACAGTATTTCTAATTCAGCCCCTCATTAAATTAGAAACCGCCTGGTATCTACACTATTAATTTTCATAACTATTATGCTCTTTAGCCATAAACTATTATATATTATTTGACCCCTAGTTTATTGGCTAATTATATAATGACCCTAACACACTTTATTAATTAATTACATATGTGACCCATAAATCTTACAGATTTGTGAAAGGAACTTCCATTGGATCAAGGTGTAGATGCATGAGATTGAGTGGTGTTGTCATCAAGAGGAACTCAATGAACATAGTAACGCTTGAAATGATGGAACTAGATGAATGCTTCATGGCCATATAACAGTGACAAACCTGACATTGAATGGAACGGTGGCCACCACGACCACAACCTCTTTGACCACATGAGTGAGAAAGACAATGATTCCAACATCTGCAGTTGTAATTCTTGCTTCGTGTCTAAAATGGAGCACCATTCACTAGATCCTCCATCTTGGAGGCCCAAATTGGTTATCAGCCTAGTTATGCTTGGAGAAGCATACTGAAGGCCCAGATAGTGATAATTTGGAAATCAAGTAAAAATTTGAGATTATTTAGCTCCTTGAGCTTCAAATTTCCAGGTGTGGAGCCAAGTTAGTAATTTGGAAGAAGATGCCAGAGTCTTAGAGCTAAATGATTTGGATATTAAACAGTGGAAAAAAGATTTGGTCCTTAATAGCTTTAATAACTTTGAAGCTCGTCAAATCCTAAACATTCCTATTTCTTAAAAGGCAACTTGAAGAACAAATAATTTTGGCACTGAAGAGGGATGGTCTCTATTATGTAAAATATGTTTATCACCTCCTTAAAGAGGAGACAATTAGAGGTAACCCTCAACCTTCATCTATTGGGATTGATGGAATTCAGAACTGTATTTGGAAAGTTAAGGCTCCTCTAACAAGTAAAAATTTTCCTTTGGAAAGTTGCTGACAAATTATTGGAAAGTGTACCTAGCTAATACCTCAATTAATAAAGTGATAAGTAAATTTAGTTTCCACAAGGATTGTTATTAATTTAGTATCAAAAGTGTTATATGTTAGATTGATAATTTCGGACAAACGTCAAATTAAATAGAAAAAGTTCAATAAGAGAAAAAGGAAAAAGGGAATTTGAATAACCTCCTTTACACTATGCAATTATTGATTCACTATTTTAACAATTTAACTTATTAGATTACATCAAATTATTGAACTAGACTAAAACCAAGTATTTGACTCAAAATCCTTTTCTTTATGATAACGAACCTAGACTAAAACCAAGTATTTGACTCAAAATCCTTTTCTTTATGATAACGAACCTTAATTTCTTAGGTGATCAGAATTGTTACTCAAAACATGTACGAACATTAGTTTCTTAGATATGTGTTGATATTTTATGTTCGTATAATAATATTGAAATATGAACATATATTTTGTATTCGGTGATTATAGCCTATTTTTCAATAACGAAATAATTCTTAGGTTCAATTATATGGTGATCAAGTACATAAAATATTAAATGAAAAAATATATGAATAATCAAACTTGTTTTAGTTTCATAAATAGCATAAGAAAATCAACATTACATAGATTAAAGGAGGTTCATCTAATCCCTTATCAATGAGAAAATTAGTTCATGATTAGTAACATAGTAAAAAACAAGAAAATGAAATTACTCATAACAAAGATGGTACGAATATTCACTTCTTGCTTTCAAGAGTGAAATATTCAAGTTTCTAGCCTCCAAGATGTGCCCAATATGATCTCCTATGCCTCCTAGGTCAGAATCTTTGTAAAATATGGGGTTTAAGCTTAAATAAGGCTTTGAGACGTGTGTTAGCGCATTGCTACGAGGGCGCAATGCTTTGCTCTGGACAAAAAACTGTGCCACCAAATGTATTGTAGGGTAATGCACTTCACTAGACGCAATGCTATGTAGTGTTAAATAAACATAGTGTTCTTCCTTTGATTTGACTTACACTTTTACATTTCAAATTTAGTTTTGGTGTCATCATGAAAGTTGTAGCTATGAATATTAGCTTTCAAATGCAACTAATTTGGCTCTTTTTTTATAGTAGGCTTACGACTTGGAGTTAGAAAAACCTTCTAAACATTTGAACTTTACATCACGACTTTAACAACTCATCAATTCGTAAAGTAAAAGATAGTTGAAACCAAATTTTATTTACAAACATTATTTTTTTATTGGTACTCCATCTTTTGACATGAATGATGTTTTGAGAATCACCTAATTACTACTTAGTAGAATACTCTATCATTTTTACCTTTTGATATGAATAATATTTTGATAATCACCAAAAATTACTACCTAGTAAGATGAGACGTTTTTTTTTTTTCTACTCAACAATTTTCTAATTTTGTTTCTCTTGTACCCCACCCCAAACTTAAAATTTTACCAAATCATAAAATTCATATATCATATCTAACTCCAAGTAAACTTTTGGATAAAAATAATTTTAGCCATTGATTTGTAATAAGGCTAAGTAACACAAAGAAATGGATTCAGGCTCAAAGGGATTGCAAATGATCATAATTAATACATGGTAGGTAGGCAAAAAGACTGAGAAGGCACCAAAGAAAATTGCCTCACTGTATGAACAAATTACAAATAAAATATTGTAGAGAAAAAAAGCAAGTTCTTAAAAAATTACATGTTAGAATATCATAAAATGAAGAAAAATTAAGTGTTTAGGGACAAAACTCACACGGTAGGTAAAGAGAAATATAAATCTTCAAGCATAATGTAAAACAAATAAAAAAATCATTTCCTCAAAAAATTTCAATAGATATAGATAGCAAAAAAACACAATGACATAAGTTGACAGTTACAATTCAATGGAGCATGAATTCATAGAAAAGTCTAATCTAATATTCAAAATTAAATCATCTTTTAGGGAGAAATTCATTCATTCATCAATAAATTTGCAGAAGATAACAAAAAATAAATTAAGAAGTTACCTTTAATGGGTTGCCTCCCATGAACCACTTCTTTTACGTCAATAGCATGACACATCAATACTCAAGTTAAGATGGATAATCAGTTAGAAAAAATATTTCATCATTTAACTTCCTTCTTTTGGATAGAAATCACATGTACTTGGTATATAGAATAAAGTGTTCACATGCCTCAACAACTAGACATTTGGTCCTCAAGAATTCACACAATATTTTTGAGTTGAGAGTTGTAATCAATTTTATGAATTTTAAGCACTTCTTGCTCAATATTTGCAATGAAACTAGATTCCTCACAATTGACACTTTCATGATCCTCAATAACAACATGAATAAGGTTTACAATCGACATTTTTATGTGCTAGACCATAAAACGGACACCTAAGAGGCAATTGTTGTGACATCTATTTTGAAATAAATCTTAATATCCAATGACTCTATCTTGCTAGATACAATCATTAGTTGATACATAAGTATACCTTCAATATCATTCGTTGTTAGAAAAATCAAGAAATTTTGTAAGTAGCAAAGCAAAATAAATAAATAAATAAATAATAATAATAAATGCAACACAATTAAAAAAAAATTAACCAAAAAAGAACTAAGTATTACTAATTTTTCTTGTAATAAATTAATCAACAATTCTCCAGAACGATGCCAAAAATTTGACAAATCTTTGGCACGTGTACTAAATTACTCAAGTAATAAAGTGAAAAGTAAAAATCGTCTCCACATGGATTGTTATTAATTTAGTAACACAGTAAAGTTGTAACATAAATGTCACAAAAAGTTTGTAAGTTGGTTTGTAATTAAATAGAGAAAATTCAATAAGAGAAAAACAATTAGGAAATTTGAATTACCTTATTTTCACTATGTTATTATCGAGTCACTATTTTAACAATCTAATTTATTTGATTACGTCAAATAAAAAAAACTAAATTAAGACCAATTCGTTGGCTCAAAATAACTTTTTTACTCAAAGCATATATGAACTTTAATTTCTTAGAAACATGTTAATATTTTATATTCCTATAACAATATTGAAATATGAACATATCCTTTGTTTTCAATAAAGAAATAGCCTATTTTTCAATAACAAAATAAATTATAGGTTCAATTCTATAGAGATCAAGCACACAATTTTTTTTTATAGAAAATATATGAATAAACAATCTCGTTTTAATCGCATAAATAACATAAGAAAACCAAAATTACATATATTCAAGGAGGTTCATCTAATCCCTAACATGAGAAAATTAGTTCACGATTAAGAACATAATAACAATGAAAAAGATGAAACTACATATAACAAAGATGAAACGAATCTTCACTTCACTTTTTGCTTCCAAGAGTGAAATCTTCAAGTTCGTAGCCTCCATGATGTGCTCAATATGATCTTCAATGCCTCCTAGGTTATAATCTTTGTAAACTATGCAGTTTTAACTTAAATAGGGCTTTGAAACGCATGTTAGCTCATTGGCACGATTTTGTTTGCATTGCTTTGCTTTGGACATAAAATTATACCATCAAATGTACTGGAGCACAATATGATGCGTTGGGTCCAATGCCTTATAGGGTCAAATAAAACTTTTGTTCTTCTAAAATTACTCTTTCTCTGATTTGACTTGAATTTTTCACACTCTTATAATCTAAATTGAGTTTCGGTGTCTTGATGAAAGTTGTTGTTATGAATGTTAGTTTTCAATTGCAACTAATCTATTATATATATTTAAAACATATTTTGCTGCCACCTCACACTACTTCTTCCACATATGCAAACATTTCGCACCTCAGCCAAAAAACTGGCGTGTACATCTATATAGAGAGTTTCCTCTACTCAGTTTCTAGCTTTTTCACAAAATCTATACATCAACATGGTATCTAGAGCCTATTTCGATCTTATATTATGTCTCCTATTTAAATATTATTTCATAACATCTACTCAAAATTTTCTAAATTAATTCAACATTATTATTTCATAACGTTTGTTCAACATCTTTCACATTAATTCCACATTATTTTAAAAAATCAAATTGAAGTTTTATGTCTCAATTGTCAAATGATTATTGATATAGTAGTTATATCTATAATATATATTCAATTTTATCAATCTAATTTATAGAAGAGAAGTACCCAACTATAATTTATATTTAGCTTTATATGAATGTTATTATTGTGTCTTCGAGAGAAAGTTGTTTTGACGTATATTATTCTACTTCTTCAAATAATCTCTATGATTAGTGGCTTGCAACCCAATTATTTTCAAAGAAGTAGATATAGTTGGAAAATTCTTATTATATATTATTATTATTATTTAACATCTAATATTATGTATAACTATTAATGTGTCATGAGCTACAAATTAAAGTACAATCAATATATAATTTTCTACATATAAAACTAAAATGGAGTAACCAATCATTCTGATATATTTTAACTGATCTCATCTACGACATGAAAATATATTGACTACTCGAAAGACAAAGAAGATTGTTTATATTCAGCTTTATATGAGTGTTATTATGGTATCTTCGGGAGAAAATTATTAACCATTTATAGATAAAAGAATAATCTTTAATATTTAGATTAAAAAATTATTTGTTGGTTTTTTTTCAGAGATGTTTTATGTTGTTAATTTTTTAAAAAATACTAACAATTTGAAGTTTCTACATCTGTTTTACTTCTACTCAATCGTACATATGAGTTGTTTGTGAAAATTCTCAAGTCATGTTGTATATAAGTTTCATACTCAAAATATTGGAATTTAGATTTATCATTCTTTTGACAAGATTTGAATGAAATGAATACCAAATGACAAATTCATTTTCATATTTTTCTAAAAATATTTTGAAAATAAATTTAGATTTCACAACACAAAAAAAGAGCATGACTAATTTGATTTTGCAGTAGATAATTACATATATTAGTATTTATTACAATACTTTTAATATTTTTAACACTAAATATATTTTATGAATTTTATTTGTAGGATGATGATAACCACTATGAATTGTTAATACTAAATATATGAATTAGTTGGAGTTATGTTTTACAAAATATTTTACATATTCTCAAATGCGTATTTGCCAACTCATATATAATAATTACTTAAATAAACCCACTTGAAAAAATACTCTACAAACAAATGAATAAATATATTATTTTTGAAATTTTAAAATTTTATTTACAATACTGTTAATATGTTAAAGTCTATACATCCCAGACAATGCAGATTATATTCTAGTTTATTTTATTTAAACGTCTACAACTCCCTATATGATTAAAATACTACCCGTTGGCCATGTGGCTTTTTCACCAAATTCAGCAATCCACTTCACCAATGAAATAAAACAAAACAACAAAAAAAAAAAAACTGGTGAATCGTGAAAATGAAAGCATAAATTCGTCATTTTATCGAAGAACTATTTATTCAAAATAACTCTAAACCAAATATAAAATTAAAATAAATAAACTAAACAATTGATTAAAAAATATTAAAAAAAATAATGACAGATGATAAAAAGCTGAAAAAAAAAATTACCAAGTATGTGTAGGCTAGAGCAAAAATGAATTAGGATGGATACCAATTGCCCCCTGTGCTATGAATTTTGTGATACCTTAAACTATCTCTTTATGCATTGTCAAGAAACTAGTAGATCGTGGTTTATTTCTACTTTTGGTATCCATGCTCCACAACATTTGAATATCTGTCCAACTCAAACCTTTATGCTACACAACTATTTAGCATCACACTCTGATATAGGATTCACAAAGGTAAATATTGATGTTGGTTGTTTTGATGACCGTCACACTTGTTTTGCGCTCCTCCCCAACTCTAGCAGAAACACTGGGGCTGAAATGGTGCCTCCAATGGATAAAAGAACATGATCTGCATAATGTAGTGACTGAAATGGATGCCTTTATTGTTGTTAAATGTGTTATTTGCAAATTAAAGTTAACTATCATATATTTTATTGTAGTTAGGAGTGAGAATAGATTAGATCATCCATTAGGCATCTACGGCCTGACCTATTTATGAAGTCTGACCTGATTTGTTTGATATAAAGGCAAGACTAAGTCTTATTTTAAAGCTTATTAATTTGGATAAATCAGACTTACAAAAAAATCTATTGAGTCTGATAGACTGACATATATATATATATATATTGTTATTTTTTATTAATATTAGTATTTGTTTTTTTAAATTTGTTAATTATGATTTTATTTTGTTTATTTTTTTGAAAGTTGTTATATACTTGTTATTTATAATTTTATTAGATTTGGTTATATATAAAAACTTAGTTTAGTCTATTTAAAAAAATATAAAATATACTATTTAAATACTTTAATATGAAATAGGCTTTCAGGTTAGACCAGACTTTTTAAAAAGGTTAAGCCAGACAAAAAACTAAAAAGCCTATAATAAGTTGTAAGCTAGGTTCAGACCAAAAAATTAATCGTATACCATACTTATGTCTTTTAAATGTCTGATTTAACTTATTCCTACCTCCAATTGTTGTTGATTATTTAATTAAATATGTTCTTTAATTTATTGAATGTAAGTATTGTTGCTATCAAAGGAGTTCAAAACAGGGCTGTCCATGACTTAATTAGAATTGTCTCATTTCTATGATGCACCCTAATGTATTTTGTTACTTATAAAGTTGATATATAAACTACATTTTACAATATTATATATTTTTTGATATTATATATTTTTTGTATGAAGAGCACATAGTATTGATAGAATTAGAGACTAAATTAATAAATTTTTGTTACAATCGGTCTTTAAATGCCGTTTTTCTAATAGTAAATCTAATAAAAAATATAAACATAATAAGAAATAATATACTTCTTTAATTTTTTTATTTTTATAGTTCACTCACTATATGTCATTATTATAAATAATCATTTTATTTTTTTGTCTTATGGTAAATTGTCGTTGTATGTTAATTATGCATATTTATATTTATTTTGGCATATTTATTTATGATTTTTTATTTCTTCATTTAAATTTTTTTAAATTGGTATTTTTAATATAATTTTATGTAAAATTCACTATTTTCAAAAAAATTTCAATATGTGCCATTTTATTGTAATTTAAGAAAGAGTTTAATTAGTATACATTAATATGAAATGTTTTACACATTTAATAAATCATGATCAATTATATAAGGGACTTTATAAATAGATATGAAAAAAATCAAAAGTTATATAACAGTATTAAATTAATAAAAGATATAATAAGGTCCTTCTGAATTGATCTCATCCCTTAAAAATCAAAATTTGAATTTGTTGAGTAATAACTGAATTGCTCAATAAAATACTCTTTTAGAATTATAAATAACCCTCATCATTTTGAATTACGAAAAATAATTACACATTCGTTTCTTAATTATGATATGAATTTTATCTCCATGAATATAGATATAAGAAATCAAAAACGAAAAAGAAATCTCTTTTTCGTTTTTGATTTCTTGTGTTTTTTTCGTTCCTATTCTTCTTTTTTGTGCCAGTGACTAATTGATTTTGTAAAAATCTTTTACTCTGATAGTGTATATAAATTAAATTTTTCATGAAATATTCAATTTGTTTATTTAAAAAAGCTAAAATTATTATAAAAAAATATGAAATTTAAATATGATTTATTTATTTTTTATGTAGACAAATATGAATTTTGTCATTTGAGGCTAGTTTTCAAAATAAAAATATTTATTTTTAGTTTACCATAATCAATATTAGTGTACAAATATTATTTCCTAAAAAAATTTAACCTAGTTAGACACTAAATGTAACTGTTTAGAGAAATTGAGAGAGAGGGTTTCAGAAAAAAGAGAAAAATGGAGAACACTTAAAAAAAATAGCTAATTAGTGTCGTTCTTCGAACGCTATATTTTATATAACAGTGTCGATTTAGATTTTGTCAGGCTGACGTTAAACTAGAATTGAATTTCATATCACCGAATCTAAATTTTAGCGTATTTTTTTCTCTTTAGCTTGCGTTTTTTATCGACGCGAAACTAAGTTTTTCTAGTGATGAGGTGGTGGAGTTCACCATCCGGAGAATGCTATTGGTTCTCCAGTGCACTATTTTTGCACAACTCTCTCCATAATTATTCATTTCAAAATAAATACAAAGAGAAGATAAAAATGAATGAAAAGATGAGAAGAAAATGAAGAAGTGTTTAACTCTACCATTTGATGAATTACTAATATTGTCAACTTTTGTTACACAATATTCATTACCACCTACTTCAACCTGTATTAAAATAAAAAGAAAGAAAATAACAAAACATAAATAGAGAAGCAAAATGAGAAAAACGAAATTGATACACTTTTTGTCTTAATTTTCTTATATATGTGTTATGTTCTTTCTATGTATAATACTTTATTTTTAGTAGCTATGCATATATACTCAGGTATAACACTTAGTATTTTTTGTTTGTATATATTATTTGTTATTCTGTGTATAAAAAAAAAAAAGAGGTATTGTTTACAATTCTCTTTTTTATTAAAAAAAAATGTCTTTATTTAATCAAATTAATCAATAATAAAATTTAGATTAGTTAAAAACAAAAAGGGATGAATCTACAAAAAAAAAATTAATAACATTTAGATTAATAATATATAACGATAAAATATGATAAAGTCTGCATGTATGAAAAATTTAAAGTATTCAAAATACCCATACATTCGAAATTGCAACAACGAAGACGCGAAAGTAATTGATTCTACTTGCACTAGATCGAAACTGATTTATCAATTTTAAATCAAATGAATACGACAACAATCTGAAAAACCAAAACAACAGCGCAACAATCAAAGAAAAAAAAAACAAAACAATGTCATACTAAGACAACAAAATTATGAAAAATAACACCGAAAAATGAATTCATTATATTTTTTACATATCCTTTTCTATTGTTCCTTCCTTTTATTGCACCAAGTACACCATAAAATTCATATTTTAGTTAACTCACTTTAATCAAAAAGAATTTTAATTATATATATATATATTGTTATTGTAAATAATTTTTACACTATAAATTACAATCGTTAGATCATTAATAATATTTGACTTTTGTCATAATTAGTTATATAATTATCTACATAATGAATTTTAATTTATCAACCGTGTAAATGTTTTTATATTTGCATACAAATTAAGAATATTTCCAAAACTAAGAATATAATCACCGAATAAGCGAATTTTTGACCATCTACGAGTCTCTCTCATAACTCTCCTCCATACGAAACTTGGATGTAATCCCATGGCCATCGCATAAGGGAGTGTTCTTTGTCGGATTTAAATATGTGTCCTCTATTTCTTGTTGCATTCCATCATCATGTGTCGGTTAGAGACGTTGGGTTATGGGTTTACCCATTCGACCTATATTTGCATGACAACAATACATATAAAAAAATATGATTGTTCATCTATCTCAGTATTTATTCAAAATATGTGAAAATATTATAAAATTAAAACTTTCAGTAATATTATTAATCTTATTTTTATTATCGATTATTATTTTTGAGTTTTAAAAAACTGTTTAAAAATCACAATTTATGCCATCAAAAAATTTATGGGTTGAGTCGCGGAAAACTATTATATACACTACGCCAAAAATGATATTTAACAGCGCGCATTTTACAGCGCTTCCTAAACACAAGCGCTGTTGTAAATCTATTTTAAAAATAACGGAGTCTTTTACAGCGCTTTCGATGACAAGCGCTGTAAAAGAAGCGTGTTGTAGGTCATATAACGTTTGCGCATAACGTTATAAGGCTTTTACAACGTTTGTAATAAAAGCGTTGTCAAATGAAGCGCTTTCGTGTATTATTTTACAGCGCTTTTTTCACAAGCGCTGTAAAATACATGCGCTTTTTTCACAAGCACTGTAAAATACATGCGCTTCATTGAATTTTCCTACCTAATACAGCGCTTTTTTCACAAGCGCTGTAAAATTCATCTTTCAAATAATTATATACGTTGGTAACTCTCATATACGTATTGTGTCATGAATTATTCTAAACAAGCTCTACATCTTTCAAAACCCTAATATTATTCTAAACACAGTACGTGTGCGTCCATCTACGTTGTCTCAGGTATTTTTTAATTTGTTTTTGTCAATATCCTCTACCCTAGTTTTTTAATAATTGAAAACTAAAAATTGTTATATATATATATATATATATATATTAAATATCTTAATTCTACACATATATACACATGATTTGTTTATGTAAATTTGAAATTGTCAAAAATTGTCAAAAACTCATACCACATGATCTGTTCTGTTTGAAATTCTTAGTTGATATTTGTTTCTTTTTGAAACTTGTTGAATTGTTTTGAAAGCTTATTAGTTTTGTAACTGCATTTATATAGGTGGTATAATATGGATAGGGAATGGATGTCAGCCAATCGATTGTCAAAAGAGTATGAAATTGGAGTGAAGGAGTTTGTTGAGTTTGTCCTTGTTTAAAATGTTGTTTTGGAAAACGTGTTAGAGAAGATGAATTAGAAAGACATCTAGTATGTAATGGAATTGATCAAAGCTACACATGTTGGATAAGACATGGTTAGAAAAAAAAAGGAAACATTAATTTTGAGAATAGTTCGATACTTGCTTCAACTGACTTCGATACAGATACATATGAGCCGGACCGAGTTGATGAGATCACAAAAGCAGTTGAAGAAGATCTTCGAGATTATCCTAAAATGTTTGAAAGTTTGTTGAGTGATGCAGAGAAAGAATTATATAATGGTTGTACTAAATTCACAAGACTGTCGGCGATATTAAAGTTGTACAACTTAAAAGCGAGTAATGGATGGTCAGATAAAAGCTTTACAGAATTATTAACACTCATAAAAGATATGTTACCAGATGATAATGAACTTCCCAGTCGAACCTATGAGGCTAAACAGATTTTGTGTTCTATTGGCATGAGTTACGAAAGAATTCATGCGTGTCCTAACGATTGCATTTTATTTCGAAATGAATACGAACTACTTAAGGCGTGTCCGAAATGCAATGTCTCTCGATATAAGAAGAAAGAATCTACCCCAGCAAAAGTTGTGTGGTATTTTCCTATAATACCAAGATTTAGGCGCATGTATCGCAGTGAAGAAGATTCAAAACACTTGACATGGCATGCAGATGAAAGAATTAGAGATGAAAAGTTTCGACACCTTGCAGATTCCCCACAATGGACAAAAATTGATCACGAGTATCCTGAATTCGGGATAGAGTCAAGAAATCTAAGACTTGCACTTTCTATTGATGGAATGAATCCACATGGTCTTCAAAGCATCTCACACAGCACGTGGCCTGTGATTTTGGTAATATATAACCTACCTCCATGGTTATGTATGAAGCGTAAGTTTATGATGTTGTCTTTGTTAATTTCTGGACCCAAACAACTGGGGAATGATATCGACGTATACTTGACTCCTCTAATCGAAGATTTAAAACGTATGTGGGAGAGCACAATCGAAGTTGGATAAGAATCAAGAGACGTATACTTGACTCCTCTAATTTCTGAACATGAATAAGAATCAAAATTGGATAACTCGAGAGCATAATCGAAGTTTTATAACATGGTTAAAAAATCACATAAAGTCAAAATTTGATATAAACCCCGGATCAATTTCATAGAGATTGAGGTGGCTAGCAAATGGTCCGAGCTTACATGTCTTTTCTTACACTGGTTATGTTATTAACGGCTACACATTTTATACCAAAGAACAAGATAATCAGACCACTATGCAAAATAGTGGAGTCACTCTCGTAGCTGAAGCGATGCATGTCTCAAGTGCAAAAGACAAAAATCCAATATATGCAAATCTATCATATTTTGGGATTATCGAGCGCATGTGGGAGTTAGACTACACAATGTTTCGTGTTCCCATATTTGGTTGCAAGTGGGTCAATAATAATAATGGCGTTCGGATTGATGAGTCAGGATTCTTGCTTGTTGATTTTAATAGGATGGGATACAAAGACGAGCCTTTTATTTTAGCGTTGCAAGCTCAACCAGTGTTTTACGTCACTGATCCTTTTGATGATAAATGGTCTGTTGTCCTATCAACCAATAAAATAAGTGATGATAACAATAATGATGAAGATGTTGGTAATGATCTTTTATTTGCAACATCACAACAACCACATGAAATTGATTCAACTGATGATGGTTTATATCTTAGAGATGATCATGACGAGGGAATTTGGATTAATCCATTGTTTCATATTGTAAATAGACAAACAAATGTGAATCCCACCAGGAAAAGAAGAAGGGCATCTTAATGTACATGTTTAATCGTTTTATATAAGCCATGCATGTAATCTGAATTATTGTGATAAATATGCATGTAATTTGAATTGAGTATTTTACACTAATATGACAGATTTCATATCAGAAGCTTTTGGAAGCATAAGCCTTTGTGGAAGTTGAGTCTATTGCCTTTACAATCAAATACAATTGTAATTGTTATACGTGTGTTTCAATTGTTTCTTTAGGGGATATTATTTTAGGGAATATTATAAGTGCATGAGCATTATTTTAGGGAATATTATAAATACAATTAGGGATAGTTTGGTTGATGAGTCTTTATTTTGATGAGGGGTTGGGGATAAGGGTCTTTGGTGAAGTGCATGTTTATGTAAATTTAGACAATTTCAATTCTTAAGAACTATGCATGTAATAAATGTCTGAGTTACAGTCATCCAATAATGAACCCAAATAAAACACACACAAAAATAACATATTGAGGCCTTTTACAACGCTTTTTAAACACAAGCGCTGTAAAAGGCCCTTTTAAAAAAAACATAAAGATGTTTACAGCGCTCTTTCTAACAAGCGCTGTAAAAGGCCCTTTTAAAAATTAAATAAAGATACAATTTACAGCGCTTACATTAAAGAGCGCTGTAAAAGACTCTTGTAAAAGAACCTTTTAAAAGCGCTTACAGTTATGAAGTTCACTTAATTCAAATTCGAACCGAGGCCTTCCAAGTGTGAATTCTAGGGGTTAACGCTCAAGAGTAACTAATATTAAAGGAAAAATTAACGCTCAATAATTAACGCTCAATAATTAAATATATAACTATATAATTTATGGAATTCAAAAATGTGTTAATATTTATAATATAACTTTAATGTATTCAACAATAATTTTTATATTCTAAAACAAATTAATAATATTAATTAAATTTATATTTTAAAGAATAAAATAAACGTACCTAATAAAATAAAAAAGGTTATATTTGGTGTCTGATGGAGACCTTTTACAGCGCTTGTTGGGAAAAGCGCTGTAAAATGTTTTAAAAATAACATTCATCAGACACCTAACTGGACCTTATCTAATAGGATTTTCTTCAAACACCTTGTACACATTTTTCGCAAAAACACATTGTTAACATGCTCTTTAACAAAAACACATTGTTAACAAAAAAAATAAGACTCAAATCAATTTTTCGCAACATGGCAAATGAACCTGAAGACCAAGTTTCGATTTAAGAAGGAATGTAGAGAGATAAAAAGGGTGTTGTTTCGATTTAAGAAGGAACCTGAAGACCTGGAGATTGTTTTGCTTGGAGGTTCAACATGGCTTTGATGTTTGTGAAGAAGATGCATAAAAACCTTCCAACGAGGAAGAGTTTAAAAAAGCCATGCATGTAATCTTTGATATTGGTGAATAGGAAGAGTTTAAAAAATAACTTAACAAAACACAAAAATAACATCAAAAAAAAATAAAGCCTTTTACAGCGCTCATCTAAACAAGTGCTGTAAAAGACTGTAAAAAAACACTCATATAACATATAATTAAACAAGGAGGTCTATTACAGCGCTTGTTTAAATAAGCGCTGTAAAATACTCTTTTAAAAATAAAACAAATAGTCCTTTTACAGCGCTTATTTGAAAGAAGCCTTGTAAAAGACTTTAAAAAAACATTATGTAACATTCTCAATCAATGAGGTTTTTACAGCGCTTATTTTGGAAAAGCGCTGTAAAAGACCCTTTTAAAAAATTAAATAAGGACGCCTTTTAGAGAGCTTTTTTAACAAGCGCTATAAAAGGCCTAAACCTTTTAGAGCGCTCTATGAAAAAAGCGCTGTAAAAGGGTTATAAAAAAGCGCTGTAAAAGGGTTATATATACAACAGTAACCGCTTCAGTTTCCTCTTCATTACGTAAACTACACTATCAGAGCAACCTTCATCGTTCTTCTCTTCTTTTGCATACCCTATAATCCCGTCAATTACGAACTGTATTTCCATGATCATCTCGTTCATTTCGAACCTTATTTCCATCAAAGATCATCTCTCCCATTGCTACCAATATATTTTCATTGAAATACGTAACCCTCATTACGTATTTCTTCAAACCGTTTTTCTGTGAACCTTAGTTCTGTGATCTTTCTGCGTTCGCTCTTTTCTTCGCATTTTATCTTTCTTCGAACCATTATTCAGGTATTGATGTTATTAGGTTTTTGTAATCATTAAAATGCATGTTGAGCTTGTTTAAAATATATATACTCATACGTGTTGAGCTTGTTTAGAATAATGCATGATGCATGTTGAGCTTGTTGATGTTACACTAAACTGCATGTTGAACTTGTTGTAGTTAAATGGATACAGACAAAGATTTAGAATGTCAAAATGAATGAGTTGGCACCACTAAGACTTATGAAAATGAAGTCAAACGTGGTGCAACTATAATGCAAAACATGATTAAAGCAAGGAGCAATGGCACCAAGTTTGAGGTTATACTATACTATACTCTGTTTGCTGTGTATTTTTTTTAGCTTTTTTTAATAGCATGTACTTACTATATGAGTTTATTAGGTTGGCTGGAATGAGAGTGGTCAACCAATTGACCCCAACAGCTCAATGTTTGTAAGTTACATTGGGGCTGTTGTTCGACAAAATATCCCAATTACGATTGATGATTAGAGAGATAAGGCGTTGAAGGATGTCAAAGATATACTATGGAATGACATTCAAGTAAGTTTTTTGATTCACTCTTTTGTTATTTATAATTTTTTTTTCATTGAAATACTTTACTTAGTCAAACTATATCTTTATTTCGATTGCAGGCTACTTTTGTTCTTGATGAGGTGAGAACGAGTTATGTATTGAGAGTTGCTGGGAAAATCCACCGTGGATTTAGATCTCACCTCTCTAATTTCTATCTAAAAGATAGAGAAGGAAATACAAATGCTGAAGCTCCAAAAATATATAAACATTATATATCAAATGATGAATGGAGTGCATTTGTATCCAAACGTTCGGACCCCGCATTTGTCGTAAGTAATTAATTTATTAGCATTTGTGTTTTATTATTCATATTCGTAGCGTATTTTAAATTTTTACACAATTGCTATTTTTTTTATATAGAATATTAATAAGGCAAATCGCGAAAGGGTAAGAAATCCAATCCACCCATACAAAAAATCACGTATGGGATATGCACGTCTCGAGCAAAGACTTGTAAGTAATTAAACATCACTTTTATATAATGAGGGAATTTGTATTATAAACTATATTGTGTAACTAATTTGTATTATTTTGTTTATGATATTAACGAATAGCGACAAGACACCCAATCCGATCAACCATTGGGTCGTCATATATTGTGGAAGGAAGCTCGTGTAAATAAAGACGGGGTGGTTGATAATGAAAATGTCAAAAAAATAGTAGAACTTTGTGTAAGTACATAATCACTTGAATACTTTTTAATATTGTATTTTAAAAATGCTATTGAACTTATCTTTTTAATGTACATGTATTTTAGGAGACTATCGAACAAAGTTCTGAAAATGAAGAGGGCAGCAAGGCTAGTTGCAGGGACATTTTGGGCAAAGTTTTTAATGTCCCTGAGTATTCCGGTCGAGTTAGTGGGAAAGGATTTGGCGTAACTCCCAAAGGCTTTTTTCCTCAAGAGAAGCGCCAAAAACCTTCAACGAGGAAGTATTAGAGAAGCTCATAATCCTATCAAAGCAAGTGGCACTCTTGGTGAATACAAATAAAGACAAGCAACTTCCGGAACAGCTCCAACATGAAATACAAATGGAGAGTGAAACCGCGAGTTGCAATGTCGGTTTGAAGAGTATTCCCGAGGTAATTAATTACTTATTTTAATTACTTATGCATTAAACAATATTATATATTAATTGTACTTATGTTTTAACTATTGATTTAGGGTGTCAATTCATGCTTCCTATACTTGTCCTCGCCTACTCATCGGAAGGTGGGAAAAGGAAAATTGTACAATACTTTGGGAGAAGTATTGCACAATACTCCAATCCCTGCGGGCCATGTCAAAGTATTATCGCCTACTGTTGCCTTCGAACCAACTGCACCGTTGCCGATATCGGACAACAACGGAGATATGCAAACATTGGGCAACGCTATTGGTAGTTACGTGGCATGGTCCACAAACCTTGTTGCCCTCGATACAATGCCTCCCAGAAACGAATCAGTCACATCTCCCGAAAAGGTTTGTCACATTTATTGCATAAGGTTTTGTCAATTTTTTCAGATTCAATAAACTAACATTTAACCTCATTTTTGTAGATCCAAACAAATAAATCACCCGCACATTCAAAAAAAGGCAGCAAACCTCAAAAATTGGAGGTTAATAAAGCTGCCAAACCACAAAGACTGCCGGGTAATAAAGCAGCTGCTACCAAACTCGCAGCAAGAAAAAAACTGGATCGGGGAAAATTGTTCGCCGCCGCTGCTCCTAAATTGAGTCAGCCATGCCTTGGTAAATACGGCGCGTGTCTTGACATCCAAGTAAAAAAGAACATGGGCAGCAGCGACGATCCGCGTATCGTACCCATGAATAAAGATATAGTCGGAGATGAGTATGATGAATTTATCGAAAAGGAGCACATATACGAACTTCTCGAACATAAGGAGCTCAGTGCTACTGTAATGAGCTTGTACATAAGGTAAAAAATACTTTTAATTTAATTGCATTTATTGGAAATTAATTAAATGTATTGGTAATTAATCTAGTTTAAAATTTTCATTGAATATTTTTGTACGAGAAGGTCGTGTGCACGATGAAATTGTCAAATAAATATTCATTCTTGTCTTCGCACAAGATATCAATGTGGAAATTCGATCCAGACAATGTAAAGCAATATATTGTAGATATGTTATTAGCAAATAAAGAAAAGGATAAATTGTTCTTTGCACCATATAATTCAGGGTACGAAATTTTATCTTTCCTAATTGATGACAATTTAATTTATTAGTTGTGTATAAACAAAATTGCTAAACCAATTTTTTGTTGTTGTAGGGCACATTGGGTGCTATTTGCAATCAATGGGGTCTCTAAAGTTATATACTATTTGGATCTCGTGTATGGCGATTACAACAATCACTCCGAAGTAAAAACTATGCTCGACACGTAAGTAATATTCATTTATTTCTTACATATATATATATATATATAATGTGTTTGTTCATGCGATAATAATCACATTTATTCATTTGATAGTGCCTTAAAAGTTTATCGAGCTGAAAGAGGTGCTATAGTGTCGAAGCAAAAGTCTAATAACATTACATGGATCCCAATAAAGTGCCCTCGTCAAACAAACAACATCGACTGTGGGTACTACGTATTGAGATTCATGAAGGAGATTGTTGTCAAGAATAAAACTATTATCCCAAAAACGGTATGGTATTTTCATTAAATGATTTCCATATATAAATTATCTATATATTTGATACTAACTTAATATAATATGTTCAATTTTTATATTGCAGTGGTTTGACAATTCCAGTCCATCATATTCTGAGCAAGATCTGATGGAATTAAAGGAAGAATGGTGTCAGTATGTGCTTGAAATGAAAATTATTTGATTTTCGAGGAAATAGCATGCTGTTGGACAAGGGATCTGAATATTATATGGTAGCTAGTGCATATTATGTATTTTTGTTTAGTTATTATATGTATATGATCATAGGACAATATATTAACATGCATATGAATATGTTGTAAATTAGGTTTAATGTATATGTAGTTACTTATATTGTAAAATACTGTGTTACATGGTAATACATACAGGGTTACATATTGTGTGAACTACTTGTGAATTGCTTATAGTAAATTACTGATTCTGGTTTCAGGGTAATATATGTTGTAAATTAGGTTGTGTTCTGTTGTTTGATTCAAAATTATTTTGGATAAAAGGATAAAAGACAGCGCTTTATAAAAAAAATGTCATAAAAAGCGCTTTATATATATGGCATTAAAAAAAAAAATACACCTTTTACAGCGCTTTTTACAAAAAGCGCTCTAAAAGGTACATCAAAATATGAATTATGGGTATGCCTATTACAACACTTTTTACAAAAAGCGCTGTAAAAAGGTACACCAAAATATGAATTATGGGTATGCCTATTACAGTGCTTTTTACAAAAAAGCGCTGTAAAAAGGTATCACCAAAAATTTGAATTATGGGTATGCCTATTACAGCGCTTTTTAGAAAAAGCGCTGTAAAAAGATACACCAAAAATATGAATTATGGGTATGCTTATTATAGCGCTTCTTACGAAAAGCGCTCTAAAAGGTGCATAACAAACGTGCGTTATATTTACATGATATATAGCATTTTTTTAAAAGCGCTGTTGTATCTTTTACAGCGCTCGTTTCCACAGCGCTTTTTTTTGTTTTGAAAAAGCGCTGTAAAAGGCTTAAAAAAAGTGCTGTAAAATGCTATCTTTGGCGTAGTGTATAGAATTACACCCTCAATTTGGCGGTTAAAGTCACTCTCATTATGGCGGTTAAAGTCACTCGCAATATGGTACTAAGACCACTCATAAATCAAAAGGACTACAATACAAAAAGACCGCTCTAAAAGGATAGTGGTATTAGGACCACTAAAAAATTGACGGAACTACGACATAACAATCGCTCTAAAAACCGACAGGACTACAGTGCAAAACCGCTCGAAAAATCAAAGGGATTACGCATAACAACCGCTTTAAAAAAGAATTAATTCCAATGTGGGACTTGAATTTTTTAAAAAAAATGTATCTTTTCAATGTGAGACTTCAACAAATTTTTAAATTCACACAATAACATACTCTATGTTCCAATAATCCTCATCTTGAATTTAAAAAACAATGTTTCTGAAATAGCGTCAAACACGTCTATAAGATTGTGCATAAACAAAGGTGACTCTTGACTTGAACCTTTGCATAATAAGTAAGATTCAGATCCAACAAAAGTGACTTTATCTCTGACATCAACCCACACACAACCTTTTCATAGGGTGTATTCTCAAAAGCCCATGCTTTAATGGCCCTACACATGTATCCCAATATAGCGCACGCTCTAGGAATTTTGGCTCAAAATTCCTTAGGAAGCGACCCCACTTCCACATTCACATAGGTGAGTCTATCAAGAGTACTCTTGTAGCTTGGTACTCCACTCCATATAGAGTATAGATCTCATTAAGAGTTTCTATTACCTCATCCTATCATGCTTCTCTGATTTATAATAACATGTTCATCTCATATCACTTCACGTCTTGTTATTACCCATTGAACCTAAATCTTGGAATCTCCAATATTTTAGGTTAGGTTACCATCATGAGTGACTCTATAGGCATTAGTCTTATCGTTTTGGATGTATTTATGAATTTCTCTCCAGCTAACTCTTTTGTCAAAGGATCTTCTAAATTCTCATCAATACGTGCATGATCCATTATAACAACTTCATTAGAAAGTAACTTTATATCATTGTTGTGTTTACGAAAAATTTGTCGTCTCTTACTGTTGTAATAATGATTCTCAATCTTCGCAATAGTCGCGGTACTATCGCAGTGGATCAACACAACTGTCATAAGTTTTTCCCATTCCAGGATTTCAACTAGCAAGCATCTTAACCAACTTGCTTCTTCACTAGTAGTAGCTAGACTCCATAGTGGATTGAGCCAATACGGTCTATTCTTTGATTTCCAAGATACAACACCATCGACTATATTAAAATATGGTGGTTGGTTTGGAGTCATCTGCTAAAATGTTTCAAACAACATCAGTGTATCCTTCAAAGACTGTAGGAAATATTTGATAATATACTCTGAGACTCAAGGTCCATTTTAGATATCTCAAGACTCTTTCAATAGCGTGTCAATGCTTCATACTAGGTCTACTAGTAGACCTCCACAATAATCCCACAATGTGATACCCTAAACCCCAAAATGACATATATAATAACTTATACTATATTTTTTCGAGTAAAATTTGTAGCGGATAACAAAATTTATTTACAAGAAAATAAAATTTTTTGTAACTAATTTAGGATATCACGTTTCTCAAAGTAGACATGGAACAATTCAAACTTTGTTACTCAATCAAAAAAATTTAATCTCAATAAACTTGATTTAACTATAAATTCTTATTTTAATCCCAAAAACTTAATACTACTAAGGTTGACATATAAATTACAACTCTAAATTTCCGGTATCACCTATCAGAGTGAGGTTTCTCCTAAAGTTGAACTTCAAGACTCATTAACTTGTAATAATTGTGATTTTGCAAACGCAAGGCCAAGCCAATCAAACGCAAACAACGAAGGAGGTGAGTTTTGAAATCATGTTAACAGTATAATATATGTAAAAAGAACAAACAAACAATCATAAAACATTGTATCATAAGACAAACATTTTCAAGGAAAAACATCACATTATAAAGTTAAAACCACTCAAGTAAAATCAATGCATTTCAATATAACATCAAATCATCTAAGAGAAATTATTATCACACACGATACCTATTAATCACAACAAAACAACCACAAGAAAATGCAATGTCATGCTAGAGCTTATATTCTACTTCATAGTGTGGTACCATTCTAACTCTGAAGTACTTGGTTAGGAGGCTTGATACTATGCCACCATCTTAGTGGACGGAAAATTAAAATTAGCCATATCCTCATAGATCCCCTCAACTTAACCCAAGACACATATACACAATAGTTGAGGTAAACATGTGTTGCTTCGTAGCTCTCGACATTTGGAGTGCTACCTCCAAGTCACCTAGGAATTCCCCATCCGAATACCTCTAAGGTCTAACAATCTTTCCTTAAGGCTCAATAGCAGACCGCCACGATTAGGCTCATTCAATTGTACTTCCCGAGAATCTCTAGCCTTGTCAAGTCCTACCTATATGATGAAAAAATAATCTTGACTTTAACAAATTCTCAATATTTATTTTCTCCCCTCATTAGCCTAGACTACTTCGTTAAGAGCAGCATACAATGCATTAATCATACATAATCATGATCATTATATAAACTTATCACAACTTCATAACATCACTATCATTAATCAAACATTATCATTATCATCACAACATAAAAATATGCCATACAATGCATTCATCTTTTATTATCACATCACATAAATTCGTCTAATCAAACAGATGAACATAATTTTATTCAATATCCAACATCACAACAATATCAAATATCAAATACCACACAATTATTCCAAATTAAATCTCAATATTTTCACATTAAATTCCGATATTTTCACATTAATTAAATTATCTCTCAAAGGACTACTACTATATGCAGTGAACCCAAATGAATTGTTGGGAAATATAGTTTTCCCGTTCATATCACAATATATTATACTCATGAATTCAAATGCTCTTTCAGCCCTGACCTTATTTAGACGTTTTCTCAAACACATAAATCAATGGAAATTTTTCAACAACAACTGCAGATCGATAATGTACAATGGTTGAATCCAAATTGTATGCATAAAATTGTATGCATTGTATGATACTCTTAATAAAGTAATCTAAACTAAAGAGAGAGGAAAATAGATATTGAGAATTTGTGAAGAGGAGATTATTGTCATCATATAGGTAGGGCTTGACAAGCCTAGTGATTTCAGGGAAGTACAAATGAATGAGCTTGATCGTGGCGGTCTGTTGTTGAGTCTTCAGGCAAGATTGTTAGACCTTAGAGGTATTCGAGTGGGAAATTCCTAGGTGAGTTAGAGGTAGCACTCCAAATGCCGGGAGCTACCATGCAAAACATATTTACCTCGACTTTCGTGTATATGTTTCTTAGATGGAGTTGAGGGGATCTATGAGGACAGGACCAAGTTGAATTGTCTATCCACCCAGGTGGTGGCATAGTATATAGCATCCTAACCAAGAAATTCAAAGTCAGAATGGTACCACATTGTGAAGTAGAATCTAAGCACATGCATTGCATTGCATTGCATTTTCTTGTGATTGTTCTGTTGTGATTAATAAGTATCGTGTGCGATAATAATTTCTCTCAGATGATTTGATGTTATAGTAAAATGCATTGATTTTACTCGAGTGATTTTAACTTTATAATGTGATGTTTTTCTTTGGGTTAAGTAACTTTATAATGTGAGATGACTAAGTTAAGTACCTTTTTATTAGACTTGTAACTTGGTTTTCTAACTTTGATTATCTGCTATTCGGTTATAGTAGATTGTTAGAAATAACTTTTTCTTCTTATTGACTAACTATATAGTTGACATTATTAATTTAATCAGAGCAATACGAATTATTGATTGATAGACCTTGCATTTGGGGTCGTAACATGATTATTAATGTTTTGACCTTTCTAATGTAATCATTTCAGAATGTTAGCATTAGTTTTGAAACATTAGGATATTCATATTATAAACAATAATAATTCTTGAATAAAAGAGGTTGCTAGAACTTAGATTTTTTTTAAAAAAAAAATGATATTTTGAAGGAGTTAATGTTGACTTATTTTGAAACATGAAAATAACTTTTGTTTGGATTACTCTTTATTATCTTAAATAAATGAAATTGAGTTGAATTTTTGTTGATTTATAAAATAACAAAAATTCGATATTACTGATTTTATTTAATATTTAAAATCGATGAAATTTTACACCGTATTTTATTACGTATTGTTTTGATGAAAATAACAAGGATTTGTTGTTATAATAGTTAGATGGGCTGACATGAATATAGAAATCGTGAGCGTGTTGGGATATTTGTCTAAAATGATTGATTTAGATATTATGAACTCATTAGAGTTTAATTTGACGTTAGAGTTTTAGATTTTAAAAACTCAATAGTCATTTATAATGGTACTAAAAAAAGGTCAAATGATAAAATGTTTACTAATTGAAAAAGAGAAAGAAAAAAAAAAGAATTTTGAAGGAATTAAAGTTGGTTTATTTTATAAAAAGAAATATTTTATATGTGAATCATTGTTGACTTATTTTAGAGTATTAAATTATGTTGGAATTTCGTTGATTCTTTAAAATATAAATACATATATATATATATATATATCATGAATTTATTTAAAATTTATATTAGCTAGATAAGAGAAAAATAATTTATCCCAAATTTTACTATGTATTGTTTTTAAGAAAACCTATAAGATTTGCTGTAAAAATAGTTTTTAGAAAGTAGGAGGATAAAAAATATATAACTATTTTAGAACTTTTGATGAGTTAGAAAATTTTGTATCTATTTTTATATAAATGATTTGATTTTATTTCAAAATATAGGTTAAAAAATGATTTTAAGAGTGCTTAATATTTTGAGAGGTATTTTTGGTGGTTAAGATATTGGTGAAATTTTAGTAATCTTATGGATTATAAAAATAGTTTAAAAAGAAATTGTATGATTTATTAAGAAGTAATTCAAGGAAAAGTTTTGAATTTTGAAGAAAAATTATTTTATGGTATTAAAAAATTAATGATTCTTTTAAAATAATTTAAGTATTTGAAATCAAATTTTAGAGTATTGATTAACTACTAAAATAATTTTTGTACTACGGGATTTATATTATTTTAGAGTGTTTAAAAGATAAATAATTCTATATCTCTTTATTTTGATTGATGATTCATATTGATGCAAGTGTCCTTATTTTTGTTGTTATAACTAGTTGTATATTACAAATAAATAACTAGGAATGTGTAATTAAATGAGTTTTTAACTTGAAGTAAGGAGTAAGATGTGGCGCTGCCTTTCCACTACTGAACCACATTAAAGATACTTTTAATTATCCATGTTTGAATTTGAATGACTGCAGTTATAGTTACCTCAAGTAGTTGACTACATGAGTAAGAGAGACTAGCTACCTTAAGTAGTTGACTACATGAGAACAATTTACAATGTCTAATTGATGTTTAGTGTGTGCACGTAGTTGTATTCCAATTATTTATAACTATTTTCTTCTTTTTTTTGTTATTTATTTTATAAATAATTTCTCTTGAGATAGTAGTAATATTGTATTTGATTTTCTTGATTTTTATATCCTTGTTATGATATTGTGATTTTATATTTATTTATTTTGAATTAGTAATTAATATAACGTGTTGATGTTATAATTATTTATAATTTAAAATATTTTCTAACGATGGTAGTAATTTCATGTAAGTATTTGAAAAAATAAGTATAATTATAGTGATTCATTGAAATATGAGAGTTTTAATTATTAATGTATTTTAAAATATTTATTATTTTATTTTATAAAATAGTAGTTTTGAACCAATAATATTTTATTAATGAAATTGTCTTTTTAAAAAATAAAATGAAAATAGTGATAGTTAAACAAATAAAGAGACTAATGGGTTTGACCCAATGTGTGTAAAGGATTTAAATCCCTAATTGTGTTAATAAAATAAAATAAAATAAAAGAATAAGGAATGGAGCTTCAGCCAATTGTCGTAAAACCAACAGCAAACCAAGAACAAGGCTATCGTTTGGCACCAATGATCGATAATTGTTCCATAAAACTTTCACTATTTTTGCCCAAATTTGAGTATCTTGTTTCATTCATTTAGCAAGTCAATTAAACCCAATTTTACAGGTCTTTAACAACTCCAATTTCTCTTTAAAATACTCGAATTCTCCATTTGTGGAATTTCTTATTTTGCAGTATTCTTTTTCACCGTAAGCCCGATTTGAGTGAAATCAACGCCAAAACTATCATGTGAAAAGTGGCTATATTATCCACTGATTGGTGTTCTGAATTATGGTAATTTTCCTTGACCAAATTTCGAAATTAATTTTTAGAGTATCTTTTCATAATTTATTTTTGACGTTTACCCATATATTGTTGAGTTAGATTAATTGAAGGATAAAAAATCAAAGAACAAATATTGTTTGCTCGTGGAATCATACTCGTGTGTGAAAGTGTCAAAATAAGGTAATGGGTGAAAAAGCGTTTGAATTCATGAATATAATATATTATGAGAAAGCGTTTGATTAATGTGAAATATGAAAATTGTGAGATAAAAATGTGTATAAGGTGTTGATTGATTTAATTTTCAATACTTGTGTGGTAGTTGATATTTGTCATTATTATGGTGTTGGATGTCGAATGAAATTATGTCATATGTTTGATAAGACGAATTTATGTGATGTGATAATAATAGATAGATGCATGGTATGATATATGTTTACGTGATGATTTTTGATTGATGATAGTGATGTTATAAAATTGTGATGAATTTATATGATGATCATGATTATGTATGATTAATGATGTTACAAAATTGTGATGAGAATATTGAAGTATCCCATAATTGATGAGATAGTGATGATTCCTAAATATGATGATCTTAATGAAGTAGTCTAAGCTAACGATGAGAGAAAATAAATATTGAGAATTTGTGAAGTGCAGATTCTTTTGTCATCATATAGGTAGAGCCTGACAAGCATAATGATTCTGGGTAAGTACAACTGAATGAGCCTGATCGTGGCGGTCTGCTGTTGAGCCTTAAGGCAAGATTGTTAGACCTTGGAGGTACTCGGATGGTGAATTCCTAGGTGACTTGGAGGTAGCACTCCAAATGTCTGGAGCTACCATGCAACACACGTTTACCTCAACTGTCGGGTATATGTGTCTCGGGTTGAGTTGAGGAGATCTATGAGGATATGGCCAAGTTGAATTATCCATCCACCCAGGTGGTGACATAGTACCAAGCCTCCTAACCAAGTACTTTAGTGTTAGTATTGTACCACACTGAGAGGTAAAATCTAAGCTCATGCATTGCATTGCATTGCATTTTCTTGTGATTGTTTTATTGTGATTAATATCTATCGTGTACGATAATAATTTCTCTTAGATGATTTGATGATATAATGAAATGCATTGATTTTACTCGAGTGGTTTTAACTTTATAATGTGAATTTTATCCTTGAAGAATGTTTGTGTTATGATACGATGTATTATGATTGTTTGTGTTTTCTTCTTACCTATATTATACGATTAACATGATTTCAAAACTCACGTCAGTCGTTGTTTGTGTTTGACTGACTTGGCCCCGCGTTTGTGAAATCATAGTTACTACAAGTAAATGAGTATTGAAGTTAAATTTTAGGAGAAACTTCGCTCTGATAGGTGATACCGGAAATTAAAAGTTGTAATTTATATTTTACTTATGTAATTACAAATGAGTTTTTATATGAAAACATTAGTACATGTTTGTTTCTGGAATTAAAATAAGAAATTATAGTTAAATCAATTTCATTGAGATTAAATTGCTTTAATTGAATAATAAAGTTTGACTTGTTACGTGTGTACTTTGAGAAACGTGATATCAAAAATTAGTTAAAAAAGTTTTTATTTCCTTGTAAACAAATTTTTTTTTCCGCTGAAGATTTTACTTTTAAAAAAATATCTAGTATAATTTATTATAGATATGATTTTGGGGTTTAGGGTGTCACATAGTAAATTTTAAAGTTTATTACTTTCCATCGTTAACTTTAAATAGAAATGCAGAAGTGAATTTTCTTTCGATAGAAAATAATTGAATCATAGTTAATTTAAGTCAACCTTGTATCTCTTGAATTTCACCTAAAGTAAATTTAATTTAATTTATTGCTTAAATGAACTATAATGTAACAATTGGAAGTTTAAACATCTAAATAAATAATATTTTAGTAAATGGCATTATGTTCTTTTACAAGAAAATATTCTGGCGCATATTTTATTTATTACTTGATGAATCACATCTAAAAAAAAGAAACTTATAGTCATTTTTAAAAGAAGCAAATATTTTAGGGTAGTTGTTTTGGATCAAAATATGGCGCGTTACATTTGTTACCATCGTTCATTCATTCCCACAACAAATTGAGTCATAGCTACGTTGTTTGATCACTTTGTTACGTTGCTTTATCAAGGAATTAGTATTAGAGGCAACATGACTAGAAGCAGACACGGGCAGAAGCAGCATGATTCAAGTAAGTTGGATTAGAGGTAGAATGACTAGAGGTAGACACGAGTCAAAGGTAGCATGATCAGAGGCAACTTCAATGGAAGCATGATTAGAGTCTAAGTTAGAGGATACATTGCCAAAGACAGAGTTAAAGGAAACATGATCATAGGCAGAGTCATAGGAAGTATGATTATAGGTAGAGGAAGCGTAATCAGAGAAAGAGTCAAAGGAAACATGATCAGAAGCTTACTTGAATTAGAGGCAACATGATTAGAGACATCGTAACAAGAGTCATACTTGGATAAGAGACAACATGACCAGAGGCACATTTGAAAGTGCAAACACGAGAAATGGGTTGAATTGTGTTTGTCAAAGTTTGAGTTTGAAAATTCTTCAGATTGGTTATGTTCCTATTTTGTGTAGATTGATTTTGTAAATTCTTCAGATTGATTCTATTCTTATTTTGTGTAGATTGACTTTGTAAATTCTTCAAATAAAATATTCTTCAAATCTTCATCAAATCTTCACCATATCTTCTTTTCTAATTGGTTAAAGATTTTATTCAATTATAAATATGATTAAAATCTTATTTGAATCAATTATGGTGCAGTTATTCCATGCATAATTCTAGACAATTTATAAAACATATTAAACAAATTAGAATCATACTTGGAACCTCTTTATCTTTCAACTCAATTAATTTTTAATTTCAGTTATAAAGATTCTTAAGATGTCAACCGTTTCACTTTTATTTTACATTTCTTGTTAACGTCTCATCAAGTTCACATAGATCAAAGTTAATAAATCTAAAGACTCATATTTTCTAATTATAAATTTATGTGAACCCTTTGTTATTTTAGTTTGACTACAAAAATCACATTTTTCAAAATCATTTAAAATAACTTTGCAATTTAACCTAAGTTACTAAAGTTTGAAATCAGGTGCATTTACATCACATAGTCTAGCATGCTAAAATTAAAATTATACAATATGTAAGTTGAAATCAAGTGTATTTACACCACATAGCCTCAACAAAAGATTTTATTGAAATTAGAAGCACTATAACTAGATCCAGTAATCTCTTCGATTGACATGGCATAAAGAAACATCTTAAAATTGTTGTTTGAGTTTCGGAAAACTGTTTAAAAATCACAATTTATGCCACCAAAGATATTATTAGATTGAATCGCAGACTAGGTTGCTCTCTTTAAGATGTTTTGCGGCACTTTACAAACTGCGCAAAACAGACTATCAACCACGAAGTTCAAAAGATAAAACAGCTTAGATTCACTATATCGAAGTTTCACTGCACCGTAGAAAACCATTCTAGAATTACACCCTCAATATGGCGGTTAAATTCATTCTCATTATGACGATTAAAGCCACTCCCAATATGGTACTATGACCACTTATAAATCAAAAGGACTCTAACACAAAAATCACTCTAAAAGTGTAGTACCCTAATTTGGCCAACTTATTAGAAATAATTCCATGCAAACGTTAGGGATAAAAAAAATCAAGCGCTTCAAACTGGGGCAATTATTATTCTTGCAAGGTGACTAATACGTGTCCTAAATTACTAGAATGACTAGCGATCGTTATGCCTCCAACTAAACCTAAACACATTCGTCCCCACATAACTCCTACCTCATTTGTTTTGTTTTCAATGTAATGAATATACATTTTCCGATTTTTTCATTTGATGTTGTAAGTTACACTCTTTCTAAACTAATTCAGTTTCATGAGTGATTTTCTAACATTTTGAAATGTTGTTTTATGATAAAATTGTTAGAATTTGAAATATGTGGAAGAAAAAAATTCTAAATATTTTGACATTTGAAAAACAAATATATGGAAACTCGATAGATTCTCAACATGTATGGGTGCATATAAGAAAAATGAAGAATGATCAATTTAAACAACGGACTTCGTTTTACCTCGAAAAAGGGGGAGGGGGTGTTCCACGAGACATACTAGAGCTATCAACCAAAAATGGTTGTTTTCTTCATTCATCCATTGAATCTTGTGGTCGTAGAAGATAATAAGGATCGGGGAATCAAAAAAATGAACAGGAATTGATCATTAATTCATGACACATAAATAATGCAAAATTTACTCATACTCACATGATTCATGCATCTTCATTCACAATTTACCTATACTCAACAACCTTGCATAATGCATAATATGACACCCTAAACCCAAATAGAAAAATATTTAATTTTCTTATTTTTAAAATAGTGAAATTCTTCAAATTCATCCATGTATAAACTTCCAAACATTTTGTTTTCATTAAGATAAAGAAAATCACGTAATCATAAACACGTCAAATAAATTGAAAGGTTCCATCAAACTTAACAACATGAAACCACAATATCAGACAACAAAATCCTTTTTGAGGTATACATACATATGTTAAATATTAAGTGCATATGTAGTCTCAATCCGATGTCACTATGAGAGGGAGAATTCCCAAAATAAAAAATGTTCTAAATAACACGATACAATGCATATAATAAGAGTCCTCAAGACATGATGGCTTCTGCCTCTCTGATGGTACTACTCATCACCTGCAACTTACAACTCGTTTGTGTCCATTGCAAACACCAAACACAAACAACGAGGGTGAGTATCGAAATTATGTAACAGTATTAGATAAACGAGGAGAACACACAATTAGTCAAATCAGCACAAACAGGAGAAACACTCAAGGATAAAATTCTATGCATGTCCTATACTCTATACTTCTTCATCATTTGGTACCATTCTACTATGAAGTACTTGGTTAGGAGGCCTGATAATATGTCACTACAAGAGTGGACGGACAATTCATGAATGGCCAAGTCCTGATAGATCCCCTCAACTCAACCCAAGAACCATATATGCGACGGTCGGGGTACTATTGTGTTGCACGATAGTTCTTGGCCTTAGGGAATAACCCACTAATCCACTTAGGAATTCCCCACTAGAGGTACCCCCAAGGTCCATCAATCTTACCTTACAATTCGACTATATCCCTCCACGATCAGGCTCATGTAGTTGTACTTCCCTAAATCACTAAGTTTTTTAGACCCTCCCTATATGATGAAAAAATAATCCTAACTCCAAAATCTACAACACATATCTCAGACATACCCGAGCATCACAACTCAATAAATTTTTGTTTGACTTCACAATATTCATCATTATATATGTATATAAGTCAATCACATAAAATCGCAATATTTGATTTACAATACTCACAATACACAGTCCAGTCTCATTAATCACATAATAAGGACTCAATAAGGTGCACTTTCAAGTAACATTAGAATTTCAACGAAGTAGACAAGAACACTCAAATATATATCATTCATACAATAACAATTAGTATAGATTTTATAAAATCAAATAACACGCAATCTTAATATAATTTAATTCATAGCAATTCTATAGGTTTCTAAACTATATTTTAGTCCTCACTATTACCATTCATATATTATTAATTAATTATTAATACTCAACAGGGCTCAACCGTACGTAGTAAGCCCCAAATGAATATCTGGGAATTTCGGTATTCTCGTTCATCTCATGTTATTTTACTCATAAAATTGAACCTCATCTCACCTCTTACCTCAATTGAAGATCTTTCCCAATGAAGTTGATCCCCTGAGCGAAAATAAATCAACGCAACAACTAATTATAAAAATTATAAAGATTCATACAAAGATTAAACGAGATATAAGAGGGACATGGGAAGGCTAAGTCGTCCCCTCTACTGACTACAAACTTATGTAACTAAATTTCCATACGAAAATATAGATCCCAGCGTAACTCATTGTTGAGAAAAATTATTGAGCAATGCATTAATCGGTTAAGATGAGCCATAGCGATATGCTTAGGCTTGAACACATGATAAAATATTACAAAAATCCAAATCCTGTTTTGTTATTACCACTTATTGAAATTTGTGAACACTACTTCATACACATAGTCCAAATTGAAGAAAATTGTTATTATTTATGAAAAGACATGTTCATATTACCGCTATAATATTATGCTTCGATCAAGGTAACAAACAGGAAGAATTATACCTGATGGCTTTCGTGTTATGAGGCGGTTTTCGATGGCACGCTAATTCCACTATCGCTTATATATATATGTATATATATATATAGAGGTTTTCTTTTATTTTTATTATTATTATTATTATTATTATTATTATTATTATTATTATTATTATTATTATTATTATTAACTCGTTCTTTTAACGCTAAAGTTAACAGACTATTACCATAATACACAGGGTTATTTCTTATTTTGTTTATTTATTTATTTTAAAAAATAAATACATATGTATATATTTAAAACAATTTTGATATTACTAGTGTTAATAATTTAAATAAATCACTAAGGCAAACACATTAGGCAATAATAATATATCATTAAAATATAATAATAAAAAATTAGAGTATTACATTTCTCTCCTTGTAAATAAAATTTCTTCCTCGAAATTTACCTGAGGAAAATAACATTGGTTAAGAATCACGCATTTGACTTTTGACTTTCCACGTAGCATTTTCACCACTACCACCTCCCCAAACAACCTTAACTAATGAAATCGTCTTACCCCTTCATTATTTGATCTTTTAGTCCTTATTCCGTAGCGGTAAGCTCTCAAAAGTTAGATTCTCTTTTATTTGGACCTTGTCTAACTCAATCACATGTGAATGATCGAAAATTTACTTGCGAAGTTGAGACATGTGAAAGACACTATGAAGATTAGAAAGAGATGGAGGTAACACAATATAATATGCTACGTTACTGACACGTTTAAGGATTTGTAAGGTCCTATAAAACGAGGAGTAAGCTTTCGCGTTTTTAATGCTTGACCAACCCTAGTTGTTGGAGTAACTCTCATAAATACATGATCACCTTCTTGAAATTCGAGATATTTCCTTCTTTTATCATGGTAACTCTTTTACTACTCTGAGACAATCTAATCTTTTCTTGAATCATTTTTATTTTATCAGTAGTCTGTTGAACAATCTTAGGACCTAACACAAGGTTATCGCCCGTCTCAAACCAACATAGAGGAGTCATACACCTTCTCCCATACAACGCCTCTACAGGGGGGCATTCCAATGCTAGAGTGGAAACTATTGTTATAGGTAAACTCTATAAGTGGATAAAAGCTATCCCAACTTCCATTTTGTTCCAACACACAAGCTTTCAAAAAGTCTTATAGGGATCGATTGGTTCGTTCAGTCTGACCATCTGTCCGTGGGTGGTAGGCTGAACTCATCCTAAGGTTCGTATCTAAAGCGCCCTATAAACCTTCCCAAAACTTAGAGGTAAATCTAGGGTCTCTATTTGACACTACACTTGATGGAATTCCATTTAAGTTCACAATTTCCTTTATGTATATTTCAGCTAACCTTTCCACAGAGTAAGTTATGTTTATCGGAATAAAGTGAGCAGATTTAGTTAATCTATCCACAATAAATCAAATACTATTATACCTTTTAGGAGTTCGAGGTAAGCCTACAACAAAGTCCAAAGAGATGATATCCCACTTCCACTCGTGATTACTCAAAGGTTGCATCAAGTCTGAAGGTTTCTGGTGTTCTACATTAGACTTTTGACAAGTCAAACAAGCATACACAAACCCAACATCTTTTTTCATTTTAGGCCACCAAAATATCTTCTTGAGGTCCTTATACATCTTTGTGGCTCTAGGGAGAATACTTAGACAACTCATGTATTAATAATTTGAATAAATCACTAAGGCAAACACAAGGTAATAATAATATATCATTATATCATCAAAATATAATAATAAGAAATTAGGGTGTTACATATTTTCTAACTAGTCTTCTCCTATTATGGAACTCACTTAGATTATCATCTCACCCCTATTTATATGTATTATAGTAGATTAGAAGGATTAATTTGCAATAATCTTCATTATTTTTAGATAAGTAATGATGGATATAACAATGGTCCTTGAAATTGTATGCTATAATTAAATTAGTCCTTGAATTTTGTGGATTGGCAAATACATCCCTAAATTTTAAAAGTAGTTTGTGTGGAAACTTTTTTCGTTGAACATTTTAATGTGACTCTGTAATTGAGTATGTGGTTTATCCACGTTGATTCCACATCATGGTCATTTTCTTGGGGACAATTTTATCAATGAAATTTTGTATTCTCGAAGATAAAATTGCAAAATAATTGTAATTATACATTGACTAATTATAGACAAAATAGTCCATGAAAGATTTAAATTTCATTGGAAAATTAGTTCGCATTGAGATGACACTGCTATGAGATCAATGTAGAGGAGTCAAATACTATAATCTCTAAAATAAAAGTTTTAAATGTGGACTATTTTGATTACTACTTTATAATTTTAAAAATATATTTGCCAAGTTGTAAAATTCAGGGATTAATTTAACCGACACTTACAATTTGAAGAACAAATTTATCTATTCATTTTTTTTTTAATAGACAATGCAAACGCTGAGACGTGAGACCAAAATTATGGTCTAAGAAGAAACAAAATCTCATTATAATAATTTATGGTAACACATGAGTGTCTATGTTATTTTTGTCTATGTTATAATTTTACATAATAATTTATAACTTATAATTTTAGTAAGAAATTAAAATAAAATAATAACTCAAATAAAATTCTTAAGTAGTTATTTATTTAATTATATTAATTAAATATTTGTAGCAATATTTCTTTATATGATTTCATAGATTGTTTCCTAAACAATATGTAACATCCATATAAACTTATCTGTGTTAGCCATAATATATATTGTAACATCCAATTTACTACTAAATCAACATGATATCCGATACCTAAATTATAAGGTTAGAATTGTAGGATTTCAAAAGAATCCAGGCTAGATTTCAAAAGAATAATAACTACACCATCTTTCAGTCTCCTTTCTACATCTAAAATACAAAGAAAGAGTGAGTTGCCTCGAACCTTTTAAGGCATGTTAGGATAATTATTAATCTAGTAACATCACCATGTGTTTAGAATAGGGTAAAAAATTTATATGTTTTAAAATAAGAATTTTGCCTTGTTCTTTGATTCGTGGGGCGTAGAATGTGTTGCTTGTAACATTGCAATTTTTATAATAAACTATTTTATAAATCAAATAAAGATTTTAATAATTAAGTTGGTGCTAAAATTATTTTCAAATATATGTTGATTAATTTTAGGATTACTTTTCGTTATATGATTGATGTTTTAATCTTGTACATATTAGACTATACGAGTTATATAAATAATAAATATTATATTTTTAATATTTTTCTAAAAAATAATAGTATTTTAGTGTACATATTACAAAAAATTATGCGATTTTACGTGTATATGTTTGTTCATAATTGATGTGGTATTGTCATATGCGTTTGATAGATGTTAAGGGTGCACATAGTTATATTTTATTTATAATTATTTAATATTTTTAGTTATTTATCTAATAAATAAATTATGTTGAGATATTAGTAATATTGTGTTTGATTTCTTTCATTTTTATATATTCTTTGTTATTATATATATATATATATATATATATATATTTCTTATGATTTAGTAATTAATATAGAGCATTGATGTTATATTTATTTATTTTATAATTTTAACTATTATGTAATGATGATAGAAGTTTAATGTAAATATTTTATAATATAAGTATAATTATAGTGATTATTTTGAAAATGAATCTTAGTTATTAATGTATTTTAACAGATTAATAACTTATTATTTTATTTTATAAAATATGGGTTTTGAAATATTAATAATATTGTGCTTGTCAAGTTTTGCTATTTTATATATATTCGATTGATTTAGTGGTTCATAAAAAATGTTGATGTTATATTTTTTTAACCTAATTTTAACTATTCTCATAATATAATAATCTTTTAATTTAATATTTTAAAAGATATTATTTTAGTGGCAACTAAATAAATTAAAATAAGTATGTAATTAGTTGGACCTAGTGCAAAAATAAAATAAAATGGAGTTCAATGAGTTAGGTTAACAATAACTAATATGTTTAAAAAAAATCAAACATACCCTAATATGAAAGCGCTACAGTAGAAAGAGAGAGCTGACGTTGGATATTGAGAAAAAGCAGCAGTTGCACGAAGAGAAAAGAGAAAGAAAATCGTTTTCGACGACCGATAATTGTCCAAAAAAATGACTTTTAGTTTCGTCCAAATTTCAGTATGTTACTTAATTTATTGATTTAGTCAAATAAACTTACTTTTTAAGATTTTTAACCATCTCAATTTCTTTGTAAAATATCTGAAATTTCCATTTACTTAATTCATTATTTTGTTTAGTTCTACTTCATCGTAAGTCTGATTTGACTGAAACTAACACCAAAACGATCATGTGAAAAGTGGCTTTATTGTCTACTGATTGGTTTTCTAATTTATGGTAAGATTCCTGGACCTACTTTTGAAATTAATTTTAGACTGTCTTTTCATAATTTATTTTTAACTTTTACCCATTAATTGTCAAGTTTGATCGATTAAAAGACAAAGAGCCAATGAACAAAAACTGTTTTCTCGTGAAATCGTATTCGTGTGTAAAAGTATCGAAATAAAGTAAGGGGTGAGAGAGCGTTTATTTTATTGTGATGTTTGATATAATGTAGTCATGAGTATAATATAATGTGAGATGAACGGGAAGACGTATTTCCCAACTTCATTAAATATGTGACATTTGATATTATTGTGATGTTTGATTTATTTTTGTTAAATGTGTGCTATTTGATATTATTATGATATTGGATGTCGACTGAATTTTATGAATATGTTTGATTAGATATGTTTATGTGATGTGATAATAAAAGGTGAATGCATTTTGATAAGTCTATGTGATTATGATGATGTATACTTAATAATAATGATGTTATAAATTTGTGAGAAGTCTATGTGATGATTTATGATTGATGATAGTGATGCTATAAAATTATAATGAGTTTAGATGATGAGATATGATTAATGATAGTAATATTGTGAATTTGTGTTGAGAATATTGAAGTAACTCCATAGTTGTTGAAATAATGGTTATTTTAATTTGTGTTTAAGGTGACGGTCTTAATAGAGTATCATAGGCCAACGACGGGAGAAAATAAATATTGAGAATTATTGAAGTGAAGATTATTTTGTCATCATTAGATAGGAATGTACAAGTCTAGCGATCCCGGGCTGGACAAGCCTAGTCTGCTGTTGAGCCTTAAGGCACGATTGTTAGACCTTAGAGGTATTTGGATGGGGAATTCCTAGGTGACTTGGTGGTAGCACTTCAAATGTCGGGAGCTACCATGCAACACATGTTTACGTCATTGTCGCGTATATGTGTCTCGGGTTGAGTTTAGGGTACCTATGAGGTGAGGCTCCTTCGTTGTTTGTGTTTGACTGGCTTGACCCTGCATTTGCGAAATCACAGTTGTTACAAGTTAATGAGTCTTGAATTTCTAGTTTGGGAGAAACCTCGCCCTAATAGGTGATACTAGGAATGAGAGTTATAAGTTATATTTTATTTATTAATTAGAAACACCTTTTTGTATGAAGACCTTACTGTTTTATACGAGGAAAAAGTTTAAAGTGTTCCCTTTGAATTTTGAGAATTTTGATATCCTAAATTTGTTATAAAAGTTTTATTTCCTTGAAAATAGATTTTCTTTATCCCCTGGGAATTAAATTAAAATTCTTGTACAAATTATTATATGTTATTTTGGGTTTAAGGTGTGACATTGCTAGGATGTAGAATGCCTAATGTAAGGGTTTTTCCTCATGTGAAGTTAGACTAGATATTAAATTAGTAGTTTGTAAGATATCGATATGATGTTTTAATGTTGTAAAAGAAAAACGTTAATTTTATGTTTGTCTTAAATAATTTAACTATAATATTTTGATTTTTTTGAGTAATATGGTTGTCTTCATGAACTTAATTATAAATTTCTATTTTTATTATTATAACATGATAAATATACTTGTTGTGAAAATGTTAAATGCAAAGTTGCGATTTTTGTATTGTTTTGGCGTACTTAATTATAAATATGATGATTTTTCTTTATGATATCATGAGTAATATGTTTGTTAGAATGTATTTGATTTAAAGTTTCGATTTTTGGCGTTGATTTTACTCAAATCGGGCTTACGGTGAAGGAGAACGATGAATAATAACAAATTCTACAACCGGAGAAGTCAAGTATTTTAGAGAGAAATTGAGTTGTTAAAAATCTGGAAAATTGTATTTAATTGAGTAACGAAATGAGTAAAAAGAAACTTTTCCACAATAGTTTATCGATGACCGGTGTCAAACAAAATATGTTGTTGTTGTGTTTAATCATTGGTTCTACAGCTGCCCGTCCTCCCTTCCTTTATTTTATTTTATTTTATTAACAATTACGATTCACACATGGTCAAATCCATTGGTCCCTTTATTTATATTTTTGTTTTACTATTATTATTTTTATTTGACTAAAACAAAATTAATGATTTATCAATTAGAGTACTTAAAATAATCAAAAAATATATATATATATATATATATATATATATATATATATATATATAAAAACATATTACTAAAATCTAAAACCTTCACATTCAAAATAATCTCTAATTATACTTATTTCTCAATCATATTAGAAAATAGTCAAAATTATAAAATAAATAAATATAACATCAATATTTTATATTAATTATTAAATAATAACAAATATATATAAAATCAAAATACCATAAAAAATAAAGAAACACAAACACAATACTACTAATATCAAATGATAAGTATTTATAAAGTAAATCATTAAAATAAGAGATACTTATAAATAATTAAAATATAAATATGTGCACCCTTTTCAATAATAAAACATACAAAAAATATCAC
>JBBPBS010000577.1:8898870-8957233 GCA_037974835.1 Cicer judaicum
CACTATATAATTTTATATGGATGTTACATATTGTATAGGAAACAATCTATCAAGCTATATAAAGAAATATCACTACAAATATTTAATTAATATAATTAAATAAATAACTACTTAAGAATTGTATTTGAGTTATTAGTTAATTTTAATTTCTTATTAAAATTATGCTATAAATTATTATGTAAAATTATACATTTTCTGAATATTATAATTTACGCGAGTTTTCATCAAAAATATAAATTATCCTTTATCTAATAATTCAATTTAATTTATTCATACAACAAAAAATAAATATGTTTTTTTATTTTAAATCAATTAAGATATATTCTAAAATAATTTTAATCAATAAATTAATTATTTTTAATATTATTAAATTAATAAAATAATTTATTATACAATTTCAGGTGTTACACTTCCAACCGTAGGTGTGGGATATCATGTTGATTTAGTAGTAAATGGTCTAGTATACCCCTTTAATAACAATTCTCTTCGTAACGTATCTTTGCATCTATTACTATATATATATATATATATTATTGCTAACACTAGATAATTTTATATGTATAGGAAACAATCTATCAAACTATATAAAGAAATATCGCTACAAATATTTAATTAATATAATTAAATAAATAATTACTTATGAATTTTATTTTAGTTAATCCTGACAACATAATCAATTACTATTTGTATAATTATAATTCCCAAACCTCTATTAAAATAATATATTTGCCTATTTTGGAGTTAAAATTATCATTTGAGATACAATAACCATTAATAAATTCCATATCTATTCACTATTTAGGTTACTCAATTCTCTGTCGATTGACTTATTTAATCGATTGATGTATACACTAATTCCGTAGAATTCAAAATTGTCAACAAAATTTCAATATCAGGAAAATATTAAATTTATTTTAAATCATTAAAAAAAAAGGATTGCATAGAGAAATTAAAAATATAATTATTGAAACATATTCTGTTGACAATTAGCACATTAATTATGTAAACATGATTTTATTATTTAGACTTTTGTAAAGTAGATTTCTTATTTTATAAATTTAAATTTAGAATTAAACCTAGAAAAAGAATGTAATTTCTTTGGTAAATTTTTTATTATTTTGTTCTCATTTAGGTATATGGATGAAACTTTTTTGTTCAATTTAAGATAATAGTCAAAAAATTTGAACGAGAGAAAATTAATGCAATTTGATGTAGTGTAAGATTTTAAAAAAATCTTTATCTTTAACTTTTTACCATGCATATTTAAGATAATAATTAATATTAAAAAAAAAATGAAGTCTCTCATGAGATTTAATTTTTCAATGAATAAAAATAAAGTAGACATTTATGTGTTACCATAAAATGGTAACCTATCTTGCCTATAAATTAAGACATACTTGTGGTGGTTGATCATATTAAAACTTCATAAAAACCTGAAGTGTATAGTGTATACACATAATTAAATTAAGATGATGGGGATGAAGATTATTGCTTCTTTAATGTTTGTAATGGTTTTAGGCTTACAAATGACAATATTGGATGCACGCCAAATTGATGACGTCAGTTGCCCAGAGGCTATTGTTTCATTATTGCCATGTGTACCCTTTGTGACAGGATTAGGCCAACCAATGCCATCTCCTCAATGTTGTGTAGGACTACAAAACTTAAATCAGAAGGCAGACACCGTTCAAGTCCGACGTGATGTTTGTCAATGTCTCAAAGGAGCTTCTATAAAATTTGGCGTTAACCCTGACAAATCAAAACAACTCCCACAATTTTGTAACATTACTCTTTCCTTTCCGTTTGATCCTACCGTTGATTGCAACACGTAAGTTTGTCTTTCTTTTTTCATGCTAAATCACACAAAATCGTATAAATTTTTTTTTTTTAAAAAAAACAATTGTTAATTTTTAATAATTATTTTTCTATATAGAAAGACATAAAATGATGATTTTTTTTATCGCAAAACCATCTAACTATTTTTTCTATATATCCACAGGATTCCATAATTCTACAATATGAGTCAAGCAGATCATGAAGTGTGGTAGAAGAACAACAATAACAACTTTATAGCAATAAGCAAAGTAAAAAATTGTACCAACTATTTAAAGTTGAATAGTTTTTTAACAATATATTTATCAAAATTTGAATCATATTTATTTGTCATCTATTCTTTACCTCTAAATATCTGAAATATAATATTATTTTTTCGAGATTCTATCATACAAAGAAATTATTGAATAAAATATAATTTTAATTTATAAAAGATTGAAAAGTTTTACTCAACCAAACCAACAAACATGTTTTCTACATAAACATCATTTATCTTCCTTTTTCACAAAAAATGAACGCTAACAACTTGATAAAAATATATATAAACTTCCATCATGACTATTTCAATTTCATAGTTTTCCCTAACTAATCAAATAAATTAATCAATAAACTTATTCGTTAGAAGCAGACCATATGTAAAAAATAGTTTTTAAAATAAATATTAATTGGTATTAAAATTTATAAACTCCAATTTTTATCATTGATGATATATTGTTCTGTTTCTTCTTAAATTATATTTTTGGTATCACGTGTCGCGTTTGGATTGTCTAATAAAAAATAATAGACAAATTTATTCTTCAAATTGCAAGCGTCAGTTAAATTAATTCCTGAATTTTACAAATTGACAAATATATTTTTAAAATTATAAAGTAGTATTCAAAATAGTCCATACTTAAAACTTTTATTGTAGAGATTATAGTATTTGACTCCTCTACATTGATCTCATAGCAATGTCATCTCAATGCCAACTAATTTTCCAATAAAATTTAAATCTTTCATGGACTATTTTGTCCATAATTAGTCAATGTACAATTACAATTATTTTGCAATTTTATCTCCGAGAATACAAAATTTCAATGACAAAATTGTCCTTAAGAAAATAACCATAATATGGAATCAACGTGGATAAACTACATATTCAATTACAGTGTCACATTAAAATGTTCAACGAAAAAAATTTCCACACAAACTACTTTTATTTATATTTTTAAAATTTAGGGATGTAATTATCATTTCACAAAATTCGCATATAATTTCAAGGACCATTGTTATATCCATCATTACTTATCTAAAAATAATGAAGATTATTGCAAATTAATCTTTCTAATCTATTCTAATACATATAAATAGGGGTGAGATGATAATATTAGTGAGTTCCATAATAGGGGAAGAGTATTTAGAAAATATGTAACACTCTAATTTCTTATTATTATATTTTAATGATATAATGATATATTATTATTGCCTTATGTGTTTGCCTTAATGATATAATGATATAATGATAATATTTAAATTATTAATACTAAGAATATCAAAATTGTTTTAAATATATATATATATATGTGTATTGTGTATTGTTGCAATAGTCTATTAACGTTAGCGTTAAAAGAACGAGATAATAATAATAATAATAATAATAATAATAATAATAATAATAATAATAATAATAATAATAATAATAATAAAAGGAAACATAGCTATAGCTATATATATATATATATATATATATATATATTCGATATCCTGAAAGAAATATTAGAAGAAAAACAAAAGTGGGATAAGCGTGCCAACGATAGCCTTTCATAACACGAAAGCCATTAGGTATAATTCTTCCTATATGTTACCTTGATTGAATTATAATAGTGATAGGCTGAATTATAGCGGTATTATGAACATTTCCTACATTTCTTTTCATAAAGATTAACAATTTTCTTCAATTTAAATTAGTATACTAATACGTATGTTTGGATGATATTCGATATATTATCAGATTATATTATACATCTTTCTTCAATTTAAATTAGTACACTAATACGTATGTTTGGATGATATTCGATATATTATCAGATTATATTATACATCTTTCTTCAATTTAAATTAGTATACTAATACGTATGTTTGGATGATATTCGATATATTATCAGATTATATTATACATAGTAGACAATTTATTTATATATTATTGAGTAAATTATTTATTCGTTGGAGCAAAAATTCAATTTGTAATTGGTTGTTGCGTTGATTTATTTTCGCTCGTGGACTATTAGAGACGGTAGTTGATGAAGACACGACACGTTAAATCAGTGGATCAACTTCGTTCGGAAGGATCTTTAATTGAGGTAAGGGGTGAGATGTGGTTCGATTTTATGAGTATTAAATAACATGAGATGAACGGAAATACCGAACTTCCCAGATATATATTCGGAGCTTATTACGTACGGTTGAACTTTATTGAGTATTAATAATTAATTAATAATATATTAATGGTAATAGTAAGGACTAAAATATAATTTAAAAACCTATAAAATTGATGTGAATTAATTTATATTATGATTGCGTGTTATTTGAGTTTATGAAACCTATACTAATTGTTATTGTATGAATTATATGTATTTGAGTGTTCTGTCTACTTGATTGAAATTCTGATATTACTTGAGAGTGCACCTAATTGATTCCTTATTATGTGATTGATGAGATTGGACTGTGTATTGTGAGTAGTGTAAGTTAAATATTGGGATTTTATGTGATTGACTGACATACATATATTATGATGAATATTGTGAAGTCAAACAAAAACTTATTGAGTTGTGATGATCGATTAAGTTTGAAATATGTATTGTAGATTTTGGAGTTAGAATTATTTTGTCATCATATAGGGATGGTACGTGACACCCTAATTCCCAAAAACATATATATCATATTCCTATAAAATTTGCAGCGGATAAATAAAAATATATTTTCAAGAAAAAAAAACTTTATATTTAATTTAGGATATCACGTTTCTGAAAATAAAAATAAAAACACTTTAAACTTATTTTATCCATTAAAATAGTGCAATCTCGATAAGCTTGATTTAAATATAATTAATTGATTTAATTCTAAAAACTTACCAGTACTTCTAAGATTTTCATTCAAAAATTCGATTCAAATTAAACAAGTAAAATACAAATTAAAACCCTTATTCCCAGTATCACCTATCCGAGCGGGGTTCCTCCCAAACTTGAACCTCAAGACTCATTAACCTGTAATAACTGCGATTTCGCAAACACAGGGCCCAGCCAGTCAAACACAAACAACGAAGGAGGTGAGTTTCAAACTCATGATGATAGAATAATAAAAGTAAGAATAACACGCAAACAATCATAATAGGACCGTATCATTAGACAAATATTCCATCAAGAAAATATCACATTAAAATATCACATTGAAAGGTCAAAATCACTCAAGGAAAATCAATAGATTTCACTATAACATCAAATTATGTAAGAGAAATTATCACCACATACGATACATATTAATAACAACAAAACAATTACAATAAAATGCAATGTAATGCTATGCATGAGCTTAGACTCTACTTCACAATGTGGTATCATTCTAACTCTGAAGTACTTGGTTATGAGACTTGATACTATGTCACCATCCCGGTGGACGGACAATTCAAATTGGCCTTGTCCTCATAGATCCCCTCAACTCAACCCGAGACACATATACGTGACAATCGAGGTACACGTGTGTTACGTGATAGCTCCTGACATTTGGAGTGCTACCTCCAAGTCACCTAGGAATTCCCCATCCGAATACCTCCAAGGTCTAATAACAATCTTGCCTTAAGGCTCGACAGCAGACCGCCACGATCAGACTCATTTAATTGTACTTCCCTAGAATCACTAGGCTTGTTAGGCCCTACCTATATGATGAAAAAATAATCTCCAATTCACAAATTCACAATATTTATTTCTCCCCTCGTTGGTTTATGATACTCCATTAAAACCGTCATCTCAAACACAAATTGAAATCACTATTATTTCATCAACTATGGGGGTTAATTCACTATTCTCATCACAATTTAGAACATCACTAACATTAATCATACCTCATCATCATCACATAAACTCCTCACAAATTTATAGCATCACTATCATCAATCAAACATCATCACATAAACTTATCACAAATTTATAACATCACAATTATTAATCATACATCATCATCATCACATAAAATTATCACAACACATCAATCTTTTGTTATCACACCACATAAACTCATCTAATCACACATATATATAAATTTAATTCGACTCCCAATATCACAATAATATCAATTTCACACATTCAAAGAAATTAAATCAATCAACACCCTACAAATGTTTCTATTCTATATTTTAATCTCACAATTTACATATTTGTAAATTAATTAATTTATCCCTCAAAGGGCTATTGCCGTACGTAGCGAGCTCCGGATGAATCGTTGGGAAATACGATTTTCCCGTTCATCTCACAATATATTATACTCATGAATGCAAACGTTCTCTCACCCCTTACCTCGACAAGGATTTTGTGCACCGGATGTGATATCTTTATTTAATGCATCATGTCTTTGTCAAACGTGGCCTCTAATAACCAAGAAAAGATGATAAAATAACAAAATACAAATAAATTATTTACTATTGATAGTATAACAAAAATTTATGTAATATATATATTAACACAATTACATACACATAAATATTTAATTTTAAAACACAACAGAATCATAGGATGCTAAATAAATAGTGTATACAATTTTGATTTTAAATAGGAAACTGATGTATTGGATGTAGTGCAACTAATAATATTTATTTACTTTCTAATAAACAATACCTACAGTTTAAAATTAAAATAATTAAAGCTTTTTCAACATAAAACAAAATTAGACATTTTGCAATGCAGTTTACTACCTAATGCTGTAAATTGTTATAAGATGGTTTATTGTTTAATTTTATACATACTATAAATAATTGGTTAATTTCATAAATTTAAAATTCAATTTGGTATTTAACAAGGAAAATGGTAATAGATTGATTATTATATTAATAAAAAAAATCATATGATAATTATTGAAAAAGTAAAAATTATACAATGAAGATGAATACAAGAGATATTAATAACTAGTCAGATTATAACTTTTATAATATATGTATATATTCTATGAGTAAATTGTCAATTTTATTAATATAAATTTTTAGTGAGATTAAAACTTAGTTTTAAAACAATAAGGAAGAAATTTATAGAGATACTAAAATACAAAATTTGTAACGATATCAAATACACTCACCTTATTGTCGAGTAAGTTGACTACTTCGCACAATATCGCCAATTTCTTTTCTTCCTTTTGTTTTTAGATTCAGAATCTTTTTTATATTTGTGAATGAGTACTTTGTCCTCTTTTTTTTTAATGTCCGGCACTATAGAAAGGGTTAGTAGGTTTAGCGGCTGATGAGAAAGACATTCTCGGCACAGCAGTAGCAATTTGCTTTTATACTTATGTAGTTATATGCAATTTGCTTTCATACTTATGTAGTTATATATATTTACTTAGTGAATCTAATATATATATGTAGATAATTAAAGTTAGTAGTGTAGTAAAAATATAACAAAATTAATAATTATTTAATTTTCTTTCTAATATTCTTTTAAACACAATTTTTCAAATATTATTAATATTTTATAATTAGAGTAATTAAAATAATCAATATAGAAAAATATATTACTAATAATTGAAACTCTCACATTCAAAATAATCTCTACAATTATACTTATTTCTCAAAATACTCACAGTATAATAATACCAACATATTAGGAAATTGTTAAAATTATAAAATAAATAAATATAACATCAATATTTTATATTAATTACTAAATTATAATAAATATATATAAAATCACAATATCATAACACGTATATAAAAATAAACGAAATTAGACACAATATCAATTCTATCTAAAGATAATTATTTATAAAAAAAAATAACTAAAAATAGAAAATAGTTATAAATAATAGAAATATATCTATGTGCACACTTAATATCAGTCAAACGCACACAAATATTATATTAATTTGGTACGCGTATATACTCGTAAAATCACATAAAATCTTTTTCTTTAAAATATTACACAAAAATACTATTATTATTATTATTATTTTAAATATATATCAAATAATAAATTACAATATTATTTATGTCGCTCATTTAATCTAATATTTTTAAAACTACCACATCATAGAAAGCACTCATATAACGAAAATTATCCCAAAATTTATCAAAATAATTTTAACATCAAATTAATTATTTAAAATCCTATTTAATTAATAAAATAGTTCATTATAAAATTTGGGGTGTTATAGGGTCTGACAAACCTAGTGATTCAGAGAAGTAATGCTGAAAGAGCCTAATCATGGAGGGTTTCAGTCAAACTGTAATGTAAGACTGATGGACCTTGGGGGTACCCTTAGTGGGGTATTCCTAAGTGGATTAATGGGTTATTCCTTAAGGCCGGGAGATACCATGCACCATAAGAGTACCTCAATCGTCGCGTATATGTCTCAAGTTGAGTTGAGGGGATCTATGAAGACTTGGCCATTCATGAATTGTCCGTCCCCTCTTGTGATGGCATAGTATCAGGCCTCCTAACCCAGTACTTCAGAGTAGAATTGTACCAAATGATGATGAAGTATAGAGTATAGGACATATATAACATTTCATCCTTGTGACTGCTCTATTGTGTTTGATTTAGATTAACCTTTGATATTATGATATTGAGTGTTTCTCCTATTTGTACTGATTTAACTAATTGCGTGTTCTCCTCGTTTATCTTATATTCTTACATAATTTTGATACTCATCCCTCGTTGCTTGTCTTTGGCATTTGCAACGGACGCAAACGAGTAGTAAGTTGCAAGTGATGACTAGTCCATCAGAGAGGCGGAAGCCATCATGTCTTGATGACTCTCATTATATGCATTGTGTTCGTGTTATTTTGAACATTTTTTTATTTTGGGAATTCCCACTCTAATAGTTACATCGGGTTGGGACGTTATTTGCACTTAATATTAAACATATGTATGTTTACTTCAAAAAGGATTTTGTTGTTCGATATTATGGTTTCAAGTTATGTTTGGAACCTTTGGATTTATTTGACGTGTTTATGATTACATGATACTCTTTATCTTATAAAAAAATGTTTGGAAGTTTATATATTTATGAATTTGAAGAATTTCACTATTTTAAAAATAATAAAGTTAAATATTTTTCTATTTGGGTTTAGGGTGTCACATTAGTGGTATTAGAGCTGGTATGTCCAATCAAACCGTAAATGTGTTATGTGTTTGCTATGTTTCCTTGTGTACTATGTTATGTGTTTTTTGGTTATGGTCATTATTGTGTTTGTGTTGTAGAACTAAGTTAGTTTCTCACATCCCTAAGTGTCTCACTATATTCGATTGGCTTATCTGATTGATGTAGGTAGTGATGGCTAGTGATAGGAATGACATTGCGATTGGTGAGGCTCAAAAGCTCATAGCAAGAGTTACCGTGTAGGCTCTCCAATCTTTGGCTGAATCTTAAGTTACTGCACAAGCCTCTGCGCAAGCTGCAACTCAAGCTGCACAGATTGCTGCTCAAGCTACTACCTATAGTGGTGGCCAAGGAAATATGCAAATAAATAAATTCATGGTGATGCATCGATTCCACAAGGCTAACCCTCCATCATTTGAAGGTCACTATAATCCTGATGGAGCTCAAAAGTGGTTGGAAGAGGTTGCGAATTTTTTAGAGGAATGGCATGTCCCGAAGGTCAAAAAGTTAATTTGGGAACCTTTATGTTGACAGAGGAAGCTGAACATTGGTGGGATAATGTGCGCTAGCAAGGGAATATGCCGCTAAGTTTAGGTACTATCCACTCTATGTTGGAGAGACAGGAGAATAGTCTATGTGCATCAAGTTTGAAATTGGACTCAAGCCAAAGATCAAGAAACAAATTGGAATGCAATAGATCTGTGACTTTTCTACCCTAGTGAATAAGAGTAGGATTTATGATGAGGATAGTCGTGTTGAAAAGGCACATTACCGAAACACTAGAACCATGAAGGACAAGAGGCCTATGCATCATAATAGAAGAAATCCTTACTATTTTTCTCCTAGTAAATCTGGAAGTCGTCTAAATTATCAACAATACAGTTTTTCAGCTAGAAAAGAAGCTAGTAGTGGTAACGGAAAAGGAAATGGAAACAATTATAGTTATAGGGGTGGTAGTGGAAACCCCAATGGACAAGGAGTTATTAACGGGAATAGTAACAATAGGAGTCAAGTCTCGAGCAACAACAATGGTAACAATGGTGATCCAACTATTCCTATACGATGTCACAGGTGTGGTAAGCAGTGTCACATGGCATATGAATGTAGAGATGTTGGAATTACTTGTTTTAATTGTCAATAACAGGGCCACATCAACACCACATGCCCTACCCAAGGAAGACTCCACAACATGGAAACCAAAGTTCCCAAGCTAGTCGACCTAAATCCAATGGAAGAGTCTTTGCCCTCAGTGGCAGGAGCATCTAAGAAAGACAACTTAATCCAAGGTACGTGTCTCATAAGTGATGATCCTTTATTTGTGCTAGTTGATTGTGGTGGCACTAATTCATTTGTGTCTCTTGATTGTTATAGACGTTTAGGACTACCTTTGTCTCATTTGCAGTATGATTTGATTGTGAATACCCCACCTAGTAATTATGTTGATACCTCTAACGTTTGTCTCGACATTTCTATCCATGTGTGTGGAAGGGACTTCCGAGTTGACTTAGTATGTTTACTTTTGCGTCTAGTCAATGTGATTCTTAGTATGGATTGGCTATCTGCCATCCGTGTCCGCGTAGATTTTATTAGTAAGACCATTGAATTCATGGAGTTAATTAGAAGAAAGGGATAAACCTAGAAATATATCCACCAACCAAGTGAAGGCACTCTTGAAAGAAGATGCCCAATTATACATGACCATAGCCTAATTGGAATTTGAAGAAAAAGTGGTAAAACGAGATGTTCCTATTGTGTGTGAGTTTCCTGAAGTATCCCTTGAAGTTGTTAATAATTTACCACCAGAGCGTGAGATTAAGTTTAGCATTGACCTTGTACCAGGTATTGGACCCATATCCATGGCACCGTATATGATGTCTCCCTTAGAATTATCGAAGCTTAAAAAGCAATTGGAGGAACTTTTAGATAAACAATTTATAAGACTTAGTGTATAACCATGAGGTGCACCTGTGTTGTTGGTTAAGAAAAAGCATGGTTTTATGAGGTTGTGTGTAGATTACCGACATCTTAATAAGGTGACAATCAAGAATAAGTATTCGCTACCTAGGATAGATGACCTTATGGACCAATTGAGAGGATCATGTGTGTTTAGTAAGATCAATTGAGATCAGGTTACCATCAGATCCGACTAATGTCTTCTGATATCCCTAAAACCGCATTTAGGACCCGTTATGGCCATTATGAGTATTTGGTTTTGCCTTTTGATGTGACTAATGCACCAACGTTGTTTATGGATTTCATAACTCGGATTGGAAGGATGTGCTATTAGTATTTTATTGAAGATAATATCAAATAAATATGCATCACTATACCTTGTAGTGGAAATCATAGCACCAAGTATAGGCATACCAAAAATGTTATTGTCAGCATATCAATGATTCCACATGCTGTAGTCTATATGGAATTTTTGATTTTTGGGTAGCTGCTAAACTGGGAATATGACAAGGACTAGGATTTCTATGGCAATGGCATACATATTGAAACTGTAGAAACTGTTTGAGTTTGTATTCATTGAAATTTGAGATAAATTTATTTAAATCTGAATTGATTTCAAAAGTTTTTAGTCTTATCGATAGTAGTATTTAACTAGCTTAACTCCAGGCAGTGTTTGGTTAATAATGTTTACTGTTTCAAATAGAGATAGAATTACTATATGACATAGGCTATAACAATAACAGAGCTATAATTACAAGAGAAAATTTAAGGATGTAGTGAGATTATAGATTGATATTTTCTTGTAATTTTTCTAACATAAAATTCTTGTTAACCCACTTTAAAAAGATTGGACTCTAAATTTGATTGTTATTGATCATGAATTCATATATTCTTTGAGAGCTCTTATGACCCCATCCCTGACACACGATAATAATGCTATTGTCTCAGCTTAAACCATGACTCTTAACAAGTAAATTGTGAGTAAGGAGACAAATAATTCAATATAAAACTTGTTACACAAGAATGGTCTGTTGACTTCTAGTTATAGACCATCCTTATATATTCCTGATGGTAGAAATTCAATGCACTGTATTTTCTGACATTGCATGTCTTTTATGCTAGCATCTACTAGCAAATCCTCCCAATTAAAAAATAAAAAAAGAACTTGAATTTATGTATGCAATGTGATCCCATTCTTCCTAACACCATTCATAATTTTATAATATTGTGATCAACCTTTCATTTTTTTTATTGCTATTGTGATGTTTTTTTTTTTATATAATTTCATAAGCTGATAGGTTGGTGCCTTGGGGGTAGGAAGTGCAATATGTATAACACTAGTTTCTGATTTCTAGATTATTGGGACATGTTATGATTCTTATCACTATTATAACTAGTTATAAATGTTAAGTGAACTTTTAATTTGAAGTAACAAGTAGGAATTGTGGTGCCGCCTTCACACTATTGAAACATGTTAAAAAAGTCTTTTAATTAGTTGTGTTTGAATTTAAATGACTATAGTTATGGTTATCTTAAGTAATTGACTCCATGAATATGAGGGATTAACTACTCGATGACTCGTCATCAATAAAAGAGACAACAATAACTCGTTATTATTGTTATTTGCACTTGTTCATTTTATTTTGATTGACAAAAAACATGGTTGTCTCTTATATCATTTTAAGCAACTTAATTAAATTAGATTACTCTCTTACATTAGTATATTTTGTCATAATGTTTGTTTGTTTCTAGTAGCAACCTAGACTATGTTGAAAGTCTTACTAAGGATGAACCATATATGTAAAAGTTTTAAAGCTAGACTTCCAGTGTGTTTTGTGATTGTGTTTTGAATATATTATGTTATTATATGACTGATTAATATTGGTGTAGTTGTTTTTCCTATTTCAATATTCGCTCTGATTTTGAATATTTTATTGTATACAATGTAAAATACCAATTTAACTTTAATATGTTATGTAAAAATGTTTCCTTACTTTAATATTATTTTATTTATAGATTATTAATTTTGTACAATTGTTTGTCATACAGATTTTTATTTTATTTTTATATTCCGTAGATGTAGTTCTTTATAAAGGAGAATCAATAAGACTTGTTGGAAATAGTACCAGTAGTTTTGTTGGGATAATTTAGAAACATGGTCTATGAAATCAAATCCAAGGTAGAGTAACTAGAGATTGTATGAATTGAGAATTTGTAAATCAATCATAGATTCAATGCTTGTACCACATGTTGAATCAACCTGATAAAGATAGATATTAAAAATTGGATGAATGTTAAAGGGGTTGGTGGTTGAATAATTAAGAACATTACTTGTATTCACGAATATAAATTAGATATATCGTATCATCTAATGCAAACATGACTTATATTTTAAGAAGAAGAAAAAATAATAAGGTCCAAAATGTTAGAATATGAATGTTGTAAGCAATTATGAGTAGAGCAGTTTAAATTCTAATGGAAGAAGGATGTTTTAGAATTTTGTAGTTATATTTCTTGATCTTAAGTAGAGCTACGAGAATTGTAAATTATGCACGCGTACTAGTGGCCAAACTAGAATTTGAGTCATGTAAATCTTTCAGAAGATTAAGTGGAAAGTAAAATCACATTGTTTAGTAGCTTGAATTTCGGGGACAAAATTCTTTTTAAAGACTGTAAAATTGTAACACTCCAGATTTTGTAATAATTATTTTCTTATGCGTTTGACTAATGTTAAGCGCACTTAATTATATTTAATCTAAATATCACTCGTGATCCCTTAATTTAATTTCAGTAAACGTTTTTGTTGGATATTTGCCTATTTTTGATATTATTGACAAACATACATTATTAAATAAATCTAACATTGTAAACTGAGAAAAATTTCAGGATCAACAACTCAACCCTACAAACATGAGACAATTGTTTGGAACTCAAAAAATCAACAAAAGCTTGAAGATTTACATGAAAATAGATTGGTCAAATCGATTCTGTAACAGGGTTGAATGAGATTATGCAGTCTGGGAGTTAGCAATCGATTTGCACAATCGATTTGCACATTTAAGCCTGATATCAATCGATTAGGCAAATCGATTGGTACATCTATCAGAAAATAAATTGTGCAAGTCAGAGAGCTAGTTAGCCTCAAATCGATTAGGCAAATCGATTGGTTAATTTTCCAGGACTAAAACTGATTGCTCATATCGATTAGACAAATCGATTGGTATATTTACTGAAATTAAAATGTGCAAGTCAGTAGCCTATCTTGTATTCAAATCGATTTGGCAAATCGATTGAGCCAATCACATCAGTATTGATAATTGTCTATATTGATTAGGATAATCGATTTCGAAGGTCACAGAGCCAAACCAACAATGAGCAAATTGATTGGACAAATCGATTTACCCAAATCAACTTCAAAACAAATTTGGTCTGGGACATACGCAATCGATTATCACAATCCACTAAATCACTTATGTTGAAATAAGTTTGGCATCAATCGACTGGGTAAATCGATTGAATGAACCAAACAATATAATGAGCTTCAGACTTAAATCCACAATTGATTAGACACATCGATTATGTTGTTTTAAATCAATTCTGTATCTTGTCAAATCGATTGGGCAAATCGATTTATGTAAATCACTGTGTCTCTGGAACCAGTGAAATCGATTGACTAATTCGATTGGTACAAAAGTTTTTAGAAACAGTGATGGGTTAAGGATTATGTATATAGTTGCATCGATTGGACACATCGATTGTTTTGATCTCGTTGTTGGAACAAAACACCACAAATCGATTGTGCACATCGTTCAAATATAAACATTCATCCAAGTCTGAAGAACTCAGGTAAACTAATCGATTAGGTAAATCGATTAGTATGTGCAGTTTCAAGATTCAAGAAAAACAAGATTCGCGAAATCGATTGGACAAATCGATTAGCCTGCTTTACATCTTTAAGAAATCGATTGGCCTAATCGATTGACACGTTGTTTTTCCTGAAACTATATAAACTGCATTTACTCATTTCTTCTCATAACAACCAATACACATACAACTGAAACAATAACAATACTAAAAATCCTTTCTCAACTGATATTACTTTGAATATCTTTTTCAGCCTTAAACAATCTACATTGGTGATCAACAAGGATTGAAAAAGACAAAATTGAGAAAGATAGCTTTGAGAAGAATGAAGATCAAGAACGTTGTATATTTGATCAATTGCAATTTCTGTAATTCAAATTTTGTAACCAAATTACTTTGAGAAAATCCAGTTACAACTGGTAGTGATCTTTTGTGATTGAGGGATCTCATCAAAAGGACATTGGACTGAAATCTTGGAAGAGTTTGTGGGAGATAAACTCTGGGATTCAGGGAGAGAAGACTAGAATATAAAAGAATAGTTTAAGATTGATAGGCGAGGAGCTGGAACTGATTCTAAGACATTCTAATGAAAAGGCTAAGATCGGGTTTGATCTTAGGACTGGATGTAGGCCGTCACAAAGCGGCTGAACCAGTATAAATATCTGCGTACACTTTTCTTTCCCTTATCTCTTTTAGATTTCTGCAATTATTGTGTTCTTGATATTGATTGAATGCATGATAAAGATTCTGTGATAGATAGCTTTGCATGACAAATTGTTTTGACATGGCTGCATGAAAATCAATATCCTGAATACAAACTATTTTGATGCACTTCTCCATATAATCAATAACTGGTATTACTTGACATTCTTTAAAATTGATTATTAAGGACCTTCCGCAATCTTGTGTTTTGTAAATTTACAATTTATAAAACTGCTGCGCATTTTGTTAGAATAGATATACGTTTTGCATATATTTCCATAAAACTGAGGCCTGATTACCATCAATTGGTATCAGAGCCAGCTTTTGTAAGAGTAACTCTCATCAAAAGAACATGGCCTCTGATTTCCTCGGAGAGGGTGCGTCGTTACCAAGGCCTCCTGCCTTTAACGGTGCCGCATACATGTATTGGAAACAATGCATGTTAATTTTTCTTGAAGCTAGTGGTATTGACATTCTTGATGCTGTAGAGAATGGACCTTTTGTGCCAACCATAGCAGGTACTGGTGATTCAGCAATCTTAAAGCCTAAAAGCGATTGGTCTGAAGTTGAGAAAAAGAAAGTTGGGTACAACGCCAAAGCCAAGAACATTATAACTGCAGCCTTGAGTCATGATGAATTCTTCAGAGTCTCAAATTGCAAGACAGCAAAACAGATGTGGGATACACTTCAGCAGACACATGAAGGAACCACAGACGTAAAGAGAGCTCGGATAAACACTCTCATGCACGAGTATGAGTTGTTTAGCATGAAGAAAGAAGAAACAATCAACGACATGCAGACTCGGTTTACACACATAATCAACAACCTAAATGCATTAGGAAAAGAAATAGACAACGAACAGCAAGTGAGCAAAGTCATGCGATGTCTAACTCGGGAATGGCAACCAAAGGTTACTGCCATTGCAGAATCAAAGGATACCGGGAGCATGGCTATAGCTACACTGTTTGGTAAATTGAGAGAACATGAAATGGAACTACATAGACTCAATGAAGCTGAACTAGTTGACAAAAAACGAAAAGGATTGTCGTTGAAAGCCCAAACACATCAGTCTAAATCAGAACATGGGAGTAGCTCAGATGAATCTAGCAGTGAGGATAATGAAGAACCTGAACTGGGGTTACTTGTCAAGAAGTTTAAGAAATTTCTGAAAAAGAAAGACAGCAAATTCAGAAAACAATCAAGCTCAAAGAACAATGACAGTAAGACAATCACTTTACGAATGTGGAAAAACTGGTCATATAAAGGCTGATTGTTACAAGCTGTAGAACAAAAACAGAAATTCCAAAACTATAGGCAAGGAACCAGCTCAGAAAAACAGAAAAGCCTACATGGCATGGAATGACAATGAAGAATCCTCCACATCTTCAGAAACTGAAGAAGCAAATCTGTGTCTCATGGCTAACACGGATTCTGAATCAGAAAGTGAGGTAAGTTCACAATATAATCCTTCCTTTGATGAACTGCAAGATGCGTTTAATGAACTGCATGCTGAATATGTTAAATATGTTAAGCAGTTAGTTAGCACAAAGAAAATGCTTGAACAATAGTGCATGTTGCATGATCAAATGAAAACTGACTATAGAAAAATTGAAGACTTATGTGAACAATTAAAAAGAGACTCACATGATAAATCTGCCAAATGCATGGATCTTGAAAATTCTATTGCTTTATTGAAGTCTGATTTATTGAAATTCTCTAGTAGCAAGGATAAACTGAATAACATTCTTAACAACCAGAGAAATGTCAATATAAAATCTGGACTTGGTTTTAACAAAAATATGCATGTAAATAAGAACAGAACTAAGCATGGAATAGGATATGGTAATGATAATCATCACCAGAAATTTGTTAAGTCTAGTCACATGCATAATATCTTTGTCAAACCAAAACAGTATGTATCCTCTGCGGTTACTTGTCATTTTTGTTGTAGAAAAGGACACTATGTTTACAATTGCAAATACAAAAGAATTGCTAATAGAGGATATAAACAGATTTGGAAGATTAAGACACAAGATGTTGAAACTCACCCCCCAGGACCCAATTTAAGTTGGGGACCTAAATTGAAATTCTAAATTTATTGCAGGTATGCTTGAGATCCACGAAACATCAATGATATCTTGACAGTGGATGCTCAAAGCATATGACAGGGGACAAGTCAATGTTTATGTCCCTAAATCTGAAAGACGGTGGATTTGTAAAGTATGGCGATAATAACAAGGGCAAGATCTGCGGTGAAGGTAACATTGGAAGCGAATCAACTTCTATAATTAAAAATGTCTTATACGTGGAAGGGCTGAAACACAACCTTCTAAGTATCAGTCGGCTGTGTGACAACGGTTTTCAAGTAAGCTTTTCACCACTCTCTTGCACAATTGAAAACAAAACTGATAAAAGCATGAAATTGGTAGGTGATAGAGTTAACAATATCTATATGCTGGATTTAACTGCAGTACCTACTGATTTTGTTTGTTGCTTATTATCAAATGCTGATGAAACATGGTTATGGCATAAACGTATTGCACACATTCATATTGATCATTTCAATAGACTTGTTAGAAAACAACTAGTTATAGGACTCCCTGACAAGAAGTTTACTAAGGATAGGTTATGTGCTGCTTGTGAACAAAGTAAACTTGTCAAAACCTCTTTTCCCCCTGTAGACTTGGTCAAAACCGATAGGGTTTTGCAGCTGCTTCATATGGATCTCTTTGGTCCTTCTCAGGTGAGAAGTTTTGGTGGCAATTTGTATGGTTTTGTACTAATCGATGATTATTCTAGATTCACATGGACATTCTTTCTAACTCATAAAAGTGAAGCTTTTTCTGTTTTTAAAAAGTTTGCAAATTTGGTACAAAATGAAACAAGTCAGAAAATTATGTCTATCAAAAGCGATCATGGAGGAGAATTCCAAAATGATGCTTTTGATACATATTGTGAACATAATGGTATTCATCACATGTACTCAGCCCCTAGGACACCACAGCAAAATGGTGTAGTTGAAAGGAAAAATAGGTCTTTGGAGGAATTAGCTAGGACCATGCTTAAGGACTCCAAGGTACCTAAATTTTTCTGGGCTGATGCAGTTAGCACTTCCACACATGTTGTCAATAGGGTCTTGATTAGACCAATCCTTAGGAAAACTCCATACGAGTTATATAAGGGTAGAAAGCCAAATATCTCTTACTTTAGAGTTTTTGGGTGTAAGTGCTTTGTTTTGAACAATGGTAAGGAACACCTGGGTAAGTTTGATCCTAAGGCAGATGAGGGTATCTTTCTAGGTTATTCCCAAACTAGCAAAGCCTACAGAATCTACAACAAAAGAACAAAGACTATAGAAGAGTCAGTTCATGTAAAGTTTGATGAATTTTTTAAAGAAAACATGAACAAAAATCCTTCTATAGCTGATACATCTTTGGATGATAATGTAGAATCTGAACCATTAGAACCAGAGGTAGTTGCAACCCAATCCAATAGTGACTGTGTTGAACCTGTTGCAGTAGATGAGTTACCTAAGGAGTGGAAGTTCAATAGAAACCATCCCATAGATAACATCATAGGGGACATCTCTAGAGGAGTGGCAACCAGGAGAAACCTTAGTCATTTTTGTAACCTTACAGCCTTTGTATCTCAGATTGAACCTAAGAACATTAAGGAAGCCTTACTAGATAGTGAGTGGATACTTGCTATGCAAGAGGAGTTGAACCAATTTGAGAGAAACCAAGTTTGGATTCTAGTACCTAAACCAGCAGATAAACACATCATAGGAACAAGATGGGTGTTTAGAAATAAACTGGATGAGAATGGTGTGATCACTAGAAACAAAGCTAGGTTAGTGGCCAAGGGTTACAATCAGGAAGAAGGGATAAATTTTGATGAAACCTATGCCCCTGTAGCTAGGTTAGAAGCCATTAGAATCCTGCTGGCTTTTGCGTGTATCATGGACTTCAAACTCTATCAAATGGATGTGAAAAACGCCTTTCTCAATGGTGACATCCAAGAAGAAGTGTTTGTTAGCCAAACACCTGGTTTTGAAAATCCTGATTTTCCTAATCATGTGTACAAGCTAACAAAGGCTCTCTATGGATTGAAACAAGCTCCTAGAGCTTGGTATGAGAAACTTAGCACTTTCCTCATTCAACAAAAATTTGTAAGAGGCAATGTTGACAAAACTCTTTTTATAAAAACTAATGAAAATGATATATTGCTGGTCCAAATTTATGTTGATGACATAATATTTGGATCAACCAATAACAAGCTTTGCAAAGCACTTCCTCTTCTCCACCTAAGAAGGCTCCTGCAAAAACTAAGCCTGTAGAAGTGTCTGATCTGCCTCCTGCATTTCTCAAACAGAAGATACACGAAGCACGCTACATGGACTTCGCCTACTTCGACGAAGACGGATTTACCTTCCAAGACCATCTATGGTTTCACGGTTTAGAAGCCTTCCTCTCCTGCTCACTGGATTCGTATCCTAACTTGATTAGGGCCTTCTACTCATCCTTCAAAATGAGTGAAGTGGAATTCAAAGCTACAGTCAAGGGAAAGAAGATTTCCATGACTTTTGAGGAGTTCTCAAGCCTCTCGGGACTGCCTTATCATGGAAACTTTGTGACACTACCTATTGGCCAAATGAAGGTTCAACAAAGAATGCTGATGTACGCTCTGACCCGGATGCTTGTTCCCAGATCCGGAAACCATGCGGTCGTCCAACGCTTAGACATTGTGCTGCTGTGGGGATTGTGCAAAGAGCTCAAGATGAGCTGGGCATGGATAGTCCTCAGACATATGTTAGAAGCTACACAAGGGAAGCTGGTACTTCCTTACCCCCAGCTAATCACAAAAATTCTGGAGCATTTCAAGATCTCATTTAAAGGTGAAGAGTCGACCAAGACCATCCTGTCTTTTGGTGAATCCATTGTTAATCAGATGCAGCTGCGCAAAGTCAATGGAGTTTGGATGCGTCCTCATGCTAGTGCTGAACAAACCCAGCAAAGTGCTGGACCACCAACTGCTGAGTCTGTTCCAGCAAGCTCTGACATGATTACCAAACTGCTCGGGTTAATGGAAGCGCAGGCTGCTCACAACACCAAAATGGAGGATGCTCTGCAGAAGCTTCAGGCTGATCTGACTCTGATTGCACAGGATGTGGCAGCAATCCAGGAACATCTAGGCATTAAGTTGTCTTTCAGTGATGTTGCTGAGATTGGAAGACAAGCAACAAAAGAACAAACTCCGACACACGTCGAGGATGCTGCAACTCATGTTGAGGAGACACCTGCTGAGGGTAATACAGCGGTCTCAGCCTCTTCCCCAGATGATAATGAGGACCAGCCTACCTTAGATGTTTAGGATTTTAGTTTCTTTTGTTCTTTTTGTCGCTTTGTACTTTCTTTGTAATTTGCTTGAATGAATGAACATTTTCACATAACTTTTGATTATACAATGTGTTGCATTTCATTAACAATACGTGCCATAATCCTGGTTACTTTTGTATTTGCTTTACGTTTTGTTTTTCACTGCTCCTGTTGCTAATCTTTTACTTTTTCAGTCTTAGCTAGCAACTCCGGGGGAGCTCAGTTCTGAGTTTTTTTTTTGTTACTCCTTTTTGACTCAAATGACAAAGGGGGAGAACAATTTAAACTTTAAACTTAAACCTGTATTTGTATTTTGCACTAACTCTTATATTATATGCTGATACTTGTTAATGCTTTGATACTTGTTAAGCCTTACAATGATAATATATTCACCCTAACTAATCACTTTGCAATCGCTCTGATACATCATGGGCACTCAGAGTTAGGGGGAGCTTAACTAGACTGGTGTAATTAAAATTGTTTATTATATTTCCTTGAAATATTTCTCAAGTTAAAATTGCATGTTTGTCACTTAAATCAAAAAGAGGGAGATTGTTGGATATTTGCCTATTTTTGATATTATTGACAAACATACATCATTAAATAAATCTAACATTGTAAACTGAGAAAAGTTTCAGGATCAACAACTCAACCCTACAAACTTGAGACAATTGCTTGGAACTCAAGAAATCAACAAAAGCTTGAAGATTTACAGGCAAATTGATTGGTCAAATCGATTATTTAACAGGGTTGAATGAGATTATGCAGTCTGGGAGTTAGCAATCGATTGGCACAATTGATTTGCACATTTAAGCCTGATATCAATCGATTAGGCAAATCGATTGGTACATCTATCAGAAAATAAATTGTGCAAGTCAGAGAGCTAGTTAGCCTCAAATCGATTAGGCAAACCGATTGGTTAATTTTCCAGGACTAAAACTGATTGCTCATATCGATTAGACAAATCGATTGGTATATTTATTGAAATTAAAATGTGCAAGTCAGTAGCCTATCTTGTATTCAAATCGATTTGGCAAATCGATTGAGCCAATCACATCAGTATTGATAATTGTCTATATCGATTTGGATAATCGATTTCGAAGGTCACAAAGCCAAACCAACAATGAGCAAATCGATTGGACAAATCGATTTACCCAAATCAACTTCAAAACAAATTTGGTTTGGGACATACGCAATCGATTATCACACTTTTCTTTCCCTTATCTCTTTTAGATTTCTGCAATTATTGTGTTCTTGATATTGATTGAATGCATGATAAAGATTCTGTGATAGATAGCTTTGCATGACAAATTGTTTTGATATGGCTGCATGAAAATCAATATCCTGAATACAAACTGTTTTGATGCACTTCTCCATATAATCAATAACTGATATTACTTGACATTCTTTAAAATTGATTATTAGGGACCTTCCGCAATCTTGTGTTTTGTAAATATATAATTTATAAAACTGCTGCGCATTTTGTTAGAATAGATATACGTTTTGCATATATTTCCATAAAACTGAGGCCTGATTACCATCGGTTTTAATCATTTATCTTTTTTTTTCTTCCCGATTTGGTCCTTAAGTTTATTCTTAAGTAACAATTTAATCTTTTATGTTTTAAAATTTCAACAATGTTATCTTTTTGTTTTTTTTACAAAAATTCAAAATTTCATCAAAAATTTTAACAAAAATCCATAAAATTAATTATATTCTTTAATATAAAACAAATTTCATCAAATTTGTAACTCAAATCTTCAAATAAACTCATATTTCTTATTTTTTATTTGATGTTGTTAGAGATAAAAATATGAGTTTATTTAAAGATTAAAGTTATGATTTAAGTGACAATTTAATCTTTTATGTTTTAATTTATTGGCAAGACATATTACCATTTTATTTTATGGGAACACATGAGTGTCTATGTTATTTTTATCTATTAATAAAATTAAATCGCATTAGAATCTTCATTTTTGTTTTCTTTTGAATATTTATTATTATCTTAAATATGCATGGTCAAAAGTTAAAGATCAACACTACATCAAATTTCATTAATTTTCTCAAAAAACCGTTTAAATTTTTTGACTAATATCTTAAACAGAACAAAAATGTTTCATCCAAATACCTAAATGAGAACAAAATAATAAAAAAACTCACCAAGGTAATTAATTACATTCTTTTTCTAGATTTAATTCACAATTTAAATTTATAAAATTAGAAATCTATTTTATAAAAGTCTAAATAAATAATTAAAAGTTTACATAATTAATGTGCTAACTGACAACATAATAGGTTTCAATAATTATATTTTTAAATTTCCTATGCAATCCATTTTTTTAAATGATTAAAAATAAATTTAATATTTTCTTAATGTTGAAATTTTATTGACACTTTTGAAATTACTGGAATTAGTTTATACTAGGTTGAGCGGCTAATCGATTAAATAAGATACATCAATCGAATACTTAGATAATTGAGTAACTTAAACGGTGAATAGATGTGAAATTTAGTAATGATTATCATAACTCAAAAATAGAAAAATAAATTATCTAAATAGAGTATTGGGAATTATTGCTAATAACTCAAATAAAATTCTTAAGTAGTTATTTATTTAATTATATTAATTAAATATTTGTTGCAATATTTCTTTATATGATTTGATAAATTGTTTCCTAAACAATATGTAACATCCATATAAACTTATCTGTGTTAGCCATAATATATATTGTAACATCCATATAAACTTATTTAGTGTTAGCATTAATATATATATATATATTAATAGTAATAGGTGCAAGGATTTGTTAAGAAGAGAATTGTTATTAAAGGGGTACACTAGACAATTTACTACTAAATCAACATGATATCCGATACCTACAATTATAAGGTTAGAATTGTAGAGATTTCAAAAGAATAACTACACCATCTTTCAGTCTCCTTTCTACATCTAAAATACAAAGAAAGAGTGAGTTGCCTCGAACCTTTTAAGGCATGTTAGGATAATTATTAATCTAGTAACATCACCATGTATTTAGAATACGGTAAAAAATTTATATGTTTTAAAATAAGAATTTTGCCTTGTTCTTTGATTCGTGGGCCGTAGAATGTGTTGCTTGTAATATTGCAATTTTTACAATAAACTATTTTATAAATTAAATAAGAATTTTAATAATTAAGTTGGTGCTAAAATTATTTTGAAATATATGTTGATTAACATTAGGATTATTTTTCGTTATATGATGTTTTAATCTTGTACATATTAGACTAGATGAGTTATATAAATAATAAATATTACATTTTTATCTATTTTTCTAAAAAATAATAGTATTTTATGGTACATATTTCAAAGAATAAGATTTTAAGAGATTTTACGTGTATATGTTTGTTCGTAATTGATGTGGTATTTTCATGTGCGTTTAATAGATGTTAAAGGTGCACGTAGTTATATTTTATTTATATCTATTTAATATTTTTAGTTATTTATCTAATAAATAAATTATATTGAGATATTAGTAATTTTGTGTTTGATTTGTTTCATTGATGTTATATTTATTTATTTTATAATATTGACTATTCTGTAATGATGATAGTATTTTAATGTAAATATTTTATAAAATAAGTATAATTATAATCATTATTTTGAAAATGAATCTTAGTTATTAATGTATTTTAACAGATTAATAACTTATTATTTTATTTTATAAAAATGGGTTTTGATATATTAATAATATTGTGCTTGTCAAGTTTTGCCTATTTTATATTATTTTAACGTGATTTTAACTATTCTCATAATATAATAATCTTTTAATTTAATATTTTCAAAGATATTATTTTTGTGGCAACTAAATAAATTAAAATAAGTATGTAATCAGTTGGACCTAGTGAAAAAATAAAATAAAATGGAGTTCAATGAGTTAGATTAACAATAACTAATATGTTTAAAAAAAACAAAACAAACATACCCTAATATGAAAGCACTACAGTAGAAAGAGAGAGCTGACGTTGGATATTGAGAAAAGGCAGCAGTCGCACTAAGAGAAAAGAGAAGAAAATCTGTTCTGACGATCGATAATTGTCCAAAAAAATGTCCTCTATTTTCGTCCAAATTTTAGTATGTTACTTAATTTATTGAGTTAGTCAATTAAACTTAATTTTTAAGATTTTTAACCATCTCAATTTCTTTGTAAAATATTCAAAATTTCCGTTTACTTAATTCATTATTTTGTATCGTTCTTCTTCATCGTAAGTCTGATTTGAGTGAAACTAACACCAAAACGATAATGTGAAAAGTGGCTTTATTGTCTACTGATTGATTTTCTGATTTATGGTAAGATTCATGGACCTACTTTTGAAATTAATTTTAGACTACCTTTTCATAATTTATTTATAACGTTTACCCATTAATTGTCAAGTTTGATCGATTAAAAGATAAAGAGCCAATGACAAAAACTGTTTATCATGGAATCATATTTGTGTGTAAAACGTATTTCAAAAACTAATTATCAATGAACAAATGAGAGAGCGTTTGAATTCATGAGTATAATATATTGTGAGATGAACGGGAAAACCGTATTTCTCAACACTTCATTCGGGGCTCGCTATGTATGGCAGTAGCCCTTTCAGTGATAAATTGATTAATTTGAAAATATGGAGTTTTGATATTTAAGTGTGGAATAGAAATATTTACAAGGTGCTGATATATTTAACTTCGTTAAATATGTGATATTTGATATTATTGTGATGTTTGTTTTATTTTTGTTAAATGTGTGCTATTTGATATTATTATGATATTGGATGTCGAATTAATTTTATGTATATGTTTGATTAGACATGTTTATGTGATGTGATAATAAAAGATGAATGCATTTGATAAGTCTATATGATTATGATGATGTATAATCATTTATAATGATGTTATAAATTTATGATAAGTTTATGTGATGATTTATGATTGAGGATAGTGATGGTATAAAATTATGATGAGTTTATATGATGAGATATGATTAATGATAGTAATATTGTGAATTTGTGTTGAGAATATTGAAGTAACCCCATAGTTGTTGAAATAATGGTTATTTTAATTTGTGTTTAAGGTGACGGTGTTAATGGAGTATCATAGGCCAACGAGGGGACAAAATAAATATTGAGAATTATTGAAGTGAAGATTATTTTGTCATCATTAAGTAGGATTGGACAACCCTAGTGATTCTGGGGAAGTACAACTGAATTAACTTGACCGTGGCAGTCTGCTGTTAAGCCTTAAGGCACGAGTGTTAGACCTTGGTGGTATTTGGGTGTGGGGAATTCCTAGGTGACTTGGAGGTAGCACTTCAAATGTCGGGAGCTACCATGCAACACACGTTTACGTCATTGTCGCGTATATGTGTCTCGGGTTGAGTTTAGGGTACCTATGAGGTGAGGCTCCTTCGTTGTTTGTATTTGACTAGCTTGACCTTGCATTTGCGAAATCACAGTTGTTACAGGTTAAAGAGTCTTGAATTTCTAGTTTGGGAGAAACCTCGCCCTAATAGGTGATACTGGGAATGAGAGTCATAAATTATATTTTATTTATTAATTATAAACACCTTTTTGTATGAAGACCTTACTGTTTTATAAGAGGAAAAAGTTTAAACTGTTCCCTTTGAATTTTGATATCCTAAATGTGTTATAAAAGTTTTATTTTCTTGAAAATAGATTTTCTTTATCCCCTGAGAATTAAATTAAAATTATTAATAAGTTATTATATATTATTTTGAGTTTAAGGTGTGACATTGCTAGGATGTAGAATGCCTAATGTAAGGGCTTTTTCCCATGTGAAGTTAGGTTAGATATTAAATTAGTGGTTTGTAAGATATCGATATGATGTTTTGATGTTGTAAAAGAAAAATATTAATTTTATGTTTGTCTTAAAGAATTTAACTATAATATTTTGATTTTTTTGAGTAATATGGTTGTCTTGATGAACTTAATTATAAAGTTCTATTTTTATTATTATAACATGATAAATATACTTGTTGTGAAAATGTTAAATGTAAAGTTGAGATTTTTGTATTGTTTTGGCGTACTTAATTAGAAATATGATGATTTTTATTATGATATCATGAGTAATATGTTAGTTAGAATGTTTTTGATTTAAAGTTTCGATTTTTGGGGTTGGTTTCACTCAAATTGGACTTATGGTGAAGGAGAACGATGAATAATAACAAATTCAACAACCGGAGAAGTCGAGTATTTTAGAGAGAGATTGAGTTGTTAAAAATCTGGAAAATTGTATTTAATTGAGTAACTAAATGAGGAAAAAGAAACTTTTCCGGAATAGTTTATCGATGACTGGTGTCAAACGAAATATCTTGTTGTTGTGTTTGATCTTTGGTTCTACGGCTGTCAGTCCTCCCTTCCCTTATTTTGTTTTATTTTATTATAAATTACGATTCACACATAGTCAAACCCATTGGTCCCTTTATTTATGTTTTTGTTTTACTATTATTATTTTTATTTGGCTAAAACAAAATTAATAATTATTTAATCTCCTTTTTAATATTCCTTCAAACACCATTTAGTTTTCCAATTATTACTAAGATTTTATATATTAGAGTACTTAAAATAATCAATATATATATATATATATAAAAAACATATTACTAAAATCTAAAACCTTCACATTCAAAATAATCTCTAATTATATTTATTTCTCAATCATATTAGAAAATAGTCAAAATTATAAAATAAATAAATAAATATAACATTAATTATATTTATAGAAGTTGTATTATTTGTTAGATTTATTTTGTACCAAATAATTATCAGTCTTGAGAGATAGTAAAGTTATTGAGACCCAACTCTCATCTAATAGTGTTCTTACTATAAAATATTTTTGATTCATCCATTTTAGAATAAAAAAATTTGACTTACATTCCTTTTGTTCTCCTTCATGACAAGATTTTATGACAATTTATAGTTTTTTCTTGACTTAATATAGACATTATTAAAACCTTTAATTTATTTTTGAAAGGAATGTTATAAAGTTAATTATAGGTCTTTTCTTTTTTATTCAATTAAGAGAGGAAATAAAACTATCCTCCTATGTTATATCTCTCAAAAAGAATTTTAAGCAATTTATGGTGTTATAAATATTTGCAATAAAAAAAAAACTAAAAGGGAATCTACACACCTTCCTACTCTATTCTCATAACCATTTTTGTATTCTCCCAAGTTCCCAAATTTTCCATCACAAACAAAAGAAAAAAAAAAAAAGAGAGAAACAATATGATGTTTTAATCTTGTACATATTAGACTAAACAAGTTATATAAATAATAAATATTATATTTTATCTATTTTTCTAAAAAATAATAGTATTTTAGTGTACATATTTCAAATAATAAGATTTTAAGCGATTTTACGTGTATATATTTATTCGTAATTGATATGTATTTTCATGTGTGTTTGATGGATGTTAAGGGTGCATGTAGTTATATTTTATTTATATCTATTTAATATTTTTAGTTATTTATCTAATAAATAAATTATATTGAGATATTAGTAATATTGTATTTGATTTCTTTCATTTTTATATAATAATTGTGATTAATATAGAGCGTTGATGTTATATTTATGATTTAGTTATGATTTCTTTCATTTTTATATATTATGATTTAGTAATTAATATAGAGCGTTGATGTTATATTTATTTATTTTATATTTTTGACTATTCTCTAATTTTAAAGTAAATATTTTATAAAATAAGTATAATTATAGTGATTATTTTAAAAATAATTCTTAGTTATAAATGTATTTTAACAGATCAATAACTTATTATTTTATTTTATAAAATATGGATTTTGAAATATTAATAATATTGTGCTTGTCAAGTTTTGCCTATTTTTTTATATATTTGACTGATTTTGTGGCTTATATAAAATATTGATGTTATATTTTTTTAATTTTAACTATTCTTATAATATAATAATCTTTTAATTTGTTATTTTCAAAGATATTATTTTAGTGGCAACTAAATAAATTAAAATAAGTATGTAACCAGTTGGACCTAGTGAAAAAATAAAAAAAAATGGAGTTCAACGAGTTAGATTAACAATAACTAATATGTTTATAAAAAAATAAAATCAAACATACCCTAAATATGAAAGCGCTACATTAGAAAGAGAGAGCTGACATTCGATATTGAGAAAAGGCAGCAGTTGCACTAAGAGAAAAGAGAAGAAAATCGGTTCCAACGATCGATAATTGTCCAAAAAAATGTCTTCTATTTTCGTCTAAATTTCAGTATGTTATTTAATTTATTGAGTTAGTCAATTAAACTTACTTTTTAAGATTTTTAACCATCTCAATTTCTTCCTAAAATATCCAAATTTTCCATTTACTTAATTCATTATTTTGTATCGTTCTTCTTCATCGTAAGTCTGATTTGCGTGAAACTAACATCAAAACGATCATGTGAAAAGTGGCTTTATTTTCTACTAATTGGTTTTCTAATTTATGGTAAGATTCCTTGACCTACTTTTGAAATTAATTTTATACTGCCTTCTCATAATTTATTTTAAACGTTTACCCATTAAATGTCAAGTTTGATCGATTAAAAGACAAAGAGCCAATGAACAAAAATTGTTTTCTCGTGGAGTCGTATTCGTGTGTAAAAGCATCGAAATAAAGTAAGGAGTGAGAGAGCGTTTGAATTCATGAGTATAATATAATTTGAGATGAATAGGAAAACCGTATTTCCCAACGATTCTTTCGGGGCTCGCTATGTACGGCAGTAGTCCTTTCAGTGATAAATTGATTAATGTGAAAATATGGAGTTTTGAGATTAAAGTGTGGAATAGAAATATTTACAAGGTGTTGATATATTTAACTTTGTTAATTATGTGATATTTGATATTATTGTGATGTTTGATTTATTTTTATTAAATATGTGGTATTTGATATTATTATGATATTGGATGTTGAATGAATTTTATGGATATGTTTGATTAGACATGTTTATGTGATGTGATAATAAAAGTTGGATGCATTTTGATAAGACTATGTGATTATGATGATGTATAATTAATAATAATGATGTTATAAATTTGTGATAAGTCTATGTGATGATTTATGATTGATGATAGCGATGCTATAAAATTATGATGAGTTTATATGATGAGATATGATTAATGATAGTAATATTGTGAATTTGTGTCGAGAATATTGAAGTAACCCCATAGTTGTTGAAATAATGGTTATTTCAATTTGTGTTTAAGGTTACGCTCTTAATGGAGTATCATAGGCCAACGAGGGGAGAAAATATTGAGAATTATTGAAGTAAAGATTATTTTGTCATCATTAGATAGGAATGTACAAGCCTAGTGATTTCGGGGAAGTACAACTGAATGAGTCTACCCGTGGCAGTCTACTATTGAGCCTTAAGACACGATTGTTAGACATTGGACGTATTTGGGTGGGGAATTCCTAGGTGACTTGGAGGTAGCACTTTAAATGTCTGGAACAACCATGCAACACACATTTACCTCGATTGTCGCGTATATGTGTCTCGGGTTGAGTTTAGGGTACCTATGAGGTGAGGCTCCTTCGTTGTTTGTGTTTGACTGACTTGACTCTGCATTTGCGAAATCACAGTTGTTACAGGTTAATGAGTCTTGAATTTCTAGTTTGGGAGAAACCTCGCCCTGATAGGTGATGCAAGGAATGACAGTCATAAGTTATATTTTATTTATTAATTACAAACAACTTTTTATATGAAGACCTTACTGTTTTATAAGAGAAAAAAGTTTAAAGTGTTCCCTTTGAATTTTGAGAATTTTGATATCCTAAATTTGTTATAAAAGTTTTATTTCCTTGAAAATAGATTTTCTTTATCCCTTGGGAATTAAATTAAAATTCTTGTATAAATTATTATATATTATTTTGGGGTTTAAGGTGTGACATTGCTAGGATGTAGAATGCCTAATGTGAGGGTTTTTCCCCATGTGAAGTTAGGCTAGATATTAAATTAGTGGTTTCTAAGATAATGATATGATATTTTGATGTTGTAAAAGAAAAATATTAATTTTATGTTTGTCTTAAAGTATTTAACTATAATATTTTAATTTTGTTGAGTAATATGTTTGTCTTCATGAACTTAATTATAAAGTTCTATTTTTATTATTATAACATGATAAATATACTTGTTGTGAAAATATTAAATGTAAGGTTGCGATTTTTGTATTGTTTTGGCATACTTAATTATAAATATTATGATATTTATTATGATATCATGAGTAATATGTTTGTTAGAATGTATTTGAGTTAAAGTTTCAATTTATGGAGTTGGTGTCACTCAAATCGGACTTACGGTAAAGGAGAACAATGTAAAATAACAAATTCTACAACCGGAAAAGTCAAGTATTTTAGAGAGAAATTGAGTTGTTAAAAATCTGAAAAATTGTATTTAATTGAGTAACTAAATGAATAAAAAAGAAACTCTTTCGAAGCAGTTTATCTATGACCGGTGTCAAACGAAATATGTAGTTGTTGTATTTAATTTTTGGTTCTATGGTTGTCCGTCCTCCCTTCCCTTATTTTGTTTTATTTTATTAACAATTACGATTCACACATGGTCAAACCCATTGGTCCCTTTATTTATGTTTTTGTTTTACTATTATTATTTTTATTTGGCTTAAACAAAATTAATAATTATTTAATCTCCTTTTTAATATTCCTCTAAACACCATTTAGTTTTCCAAACATTACTAATATTTTATAAATTAGAGTAATTAAAATAATCAATATATATAAAACATATTACTAATAACTAAAACCTTCACATTCAAAATAATCTATAATTATACTTATTTCTCAAAATATTTACGTTATAATAATACCATCATATTAGAAAATAGTCAAAATTATAAAATAAATAAATATAACATCAATATTTTATATTAATTACTAATATCATAATAGATAAGAGATACATAGAAATAATTAAAATATAAAATATCACATTAATTACCAACTCACATATACACTTAAAATCGCATAAAATCTTATTTTTTTAAATATTACCCTAAAATACTATTATTTTTAGAAAAATATATAAAATAATAAAATAAAATGATTATTATTTATATCGCTTATTCAATACAATATGTATCAAACTAACACATCATAGAAAACATCCATATTACGGAAATTAGTTGTAAAATTTATCAACATATATTCTAAAATAATTTTAGTCATTAAATCAATTATTTAAAATATTATTTAATTGATAAAATAATTTATTATAAAATTTTAAATGTTACACTTCCAACCTTATAATCGTAGGTGTGAGATATCATGTTGATTTAGTAGTAAATTGTCTAGTGGATCCCTTTAATAACAATTCTCTTCCTAACATATCTTTGCAACTATTACTATTAATATATATATATATATATATATATATATATATATATATATATATATATATATATATATATATATATATTATTGCTAACACTATATATTTTTATATGGATGTTAGATATTGTTTCAGAAACAATCTATCAAATTATATAAAGAAATATCACTACAAATATTTAATTAATAAAATTAAATAAATAGCTACTTAAGAATTTTATTTGAGTTATTAGTTTATTTTAATTTCTTACTAAAATTATGATTTACACGAGTTTTCATAAAAAAATATAAATTATCCTTTATCTAATAATTCATTTTAATTTAATCATACAACGAAAAATAAATATGTTCTTTTATTTTAAATCAATTAATTTATATTCTAAACTAATTTTAATAATTAAATTAATTATTTAAAATATTATTAAATTAATAAAATAATTTATTATACAATTTCAGGTATTACACTTCCAACCTTATAACCGTAGGTGTGGGATATTATGTTGATTTAGTATAACCGCAGGTGTTACAAATTTTCCAAATATTATAATTTGCACGAGTTTTCATAAAAAATATAAATTATCATTTATCTCGTAATTCAATTCAATTTATTCATACAACAAAAAATAAAAATATGTTCTTTTATATTAAAATTTTTTTCATTTTATTCAAATAATTTAAATTTAGTTAATCCTGACAACATAATCAATTACTATTTGTATAATTATAATTCCCAAATCTCTATTAAAATAATATAGGCTTAATTGCACTTTTGGTCCCTTTATTATAGATGAAAATTGAAAGTAGTCCCTCTATTTTGTTTGTCCTCAGTTTTAGTCCCCCAAACAGAATTTGAGGTCAAATCATGATGAGTTGTGATTGAAAAATATAATTTTTATTTTCAAAAATCATTTTAATAATTGTGACAATATTTTTAAAAATATAATTAAATTGTTAAAATTAAATTAAATTAATTATATTAAATTAATTAAAATCATTTTAATCATGTTTTTCATTTTATTTTAGTTTAATTTAATTTTAACAATTTAATTATATTTTTAAAAATATTATCACAATTATTAAAATGATTTTTGAAAATAAAAATTATATTTTTTAATTAGAAATAATATAATAATAAGTTTATTCCACGTAAGCGTCTGCCACGTCACTTTTTTTATTGACACGTTATTAAAAAATGACAACTCATCATGATTTGGCCTCAAATTCTGTTTGGGGGACTAAAACTGGGGACAAACAAAATGGGAGGACTACTTTCAATTTTCACCTATAATAGGGGGACCAAAAGTGCAATTAAGCCAATAATATATTTGCCTATTTTCGAGTTAAAATTATCATTTGAGATACAATAACCATTAATAAATTCCACATCTATTCACTATTTAAGTTACTTAATTCTCTGTTTAAGTATTCGATTGACTTATTTAATTGATTGATGTATACACTAATTTCGTAGAATTCAAAAGTGTCAACAAAATTTCAATATCAGGAAAATATTAAATTTATTTTAGATTATTAAAAAAAAGGATTGCATAGAGAAATTAAAAATATAATTATTGAAACATATTCTGTTGACAATTAGCACATTAATTGTGTAAACATGATTTTATTATTTAGACTTTTGTAAAGTAGATTTCTTATTTTATAAATTTAAATTGAAAATTAAACATAGAAAAAGAATGTAATTACTTTGGTAAATTTTTTATTATTTTGTTCTCATTTAGGTATATGGATGAAACTTTTTTGTTCAATTTAAGATAATAGTCAAAAAATTTGAACGAGAGAAGATTAATGCAATTTGATGTAGTGTTAGATTTAAAAAAATTCTTTATCTTTAACTTTTTACCATGCATACTTAAGATAATAATTAATATTAAAAAAAATGAAGTTTCTCATGAGATTTAATTTTTCAATGAATAAAAATAAAGTAAACATTTATGTGTTACCATAAAATGGTAAGCTATTTTGCCTATAAATTAAGACATACTTGTGGTGGTTGATCATATTAAAACTTCATAAAAACCTGAAGTGTATAGTGTATACACATAATTAAATTAAGATGATGGGAAAGAAGATTATTGCTTCTTTAATGCTTGTAATAGTTTTAGGCTTACAAATGACAATATTGGATGCTCGCCAAATTGATGACTTTAGTTGCCCAGAGGCTATTGTTTCATTACTGCCATGTGTACCATTTGTGACAGGATTAGGCCAACCAACGCCATCTCCTCAATGTTGTGTAGGACTACAAAACTTAAATCAGAAGGCAGACACCGTTCAAGTCCGACGTGATGTTTGTCAATGTCTCAAAGGAGCTTCTGTAAAATTTGGCGTTAACCCTGACAAATCAAAACAACTCCCAAAACTTTGTAACATTGCTCTTTTCTTTCCGTTTGATCCTATCGTTGATTGCAACACGTAAGTTTGTCTTTCTTTTTTCATGCTAAATCACACAAAATCGTATAATTTTTTTTTTGTAAAACAAAACAATTGTTAATTTTTAATAATTATTTTTCTATATAGAAAGACATAAAATGATGTTTTTTTATCACAAAATCATCTTATTATTATTTTTATTTATCTACAGGATTCCATAATTCTACAATATGGGTCAAGCATTCCATAATTCTACAATATGGGTCAAGCAGATCATGAAGTATGGTAGAAGAACAACAATAAAAACTTTATAGCAATAAACAAAGTAAAAAATTGTACCAACTCTTAAGTTGGATAGTTTTTAACAATATATTTGTCATCTATTTTCTACTTCTAGACATCTGAAATGTAATATTATTTTTTCTAAGATTCTATCATACAAAGAAATTATTGAATAAAATATAATTTTAATCTATAAAATATTGAAAATTTTACTCAACCAAACCAACATAATTAACAAAATTTAGGGACTAATTTGACTGTAGCATATAATTTTAAGGACCATTGTTATATCCATCATTACTTATCTCAAAATAATGAAGATTATTGCAAATTAATCCTTCTAATCTACTCTAATACATATAAATAGGGGTGAGATGATAATCTTAGTGAGTTCCATAATAACCGAAGAGTATTTAGAAAATATGCAACACTCTAATTTCTTATTATTATATTTTAATGATATATTGATATATTATTGTTGCCCTATATGTTTGCTTTAATGATTTATTTAAATTATTAATACTAGTAATATCAAAATTATTTTAAATATATATATGTATTTATTTTTTTACATAATTCAATAAACAAAATAAGAAATAATCCTGTGTATTGTTGCAATAATCTATTAACGTTAGCGTTAAAAGAACTAGATAATAATAATAATAATAATAATAATAATAATAATAATAAATAATAAATAATAGTACCAAGAAACATAGCTATAGCTATATATATATATATATATATATTCGATAGCCTGAAAGAAATATTAGAAGAAAAACAAAAGTGGGATAAGCGTGCCAACGATAGCCTTTCATAACACGAAAGCCATTAGGTATAATTCTTCCTATATGTTACCTTGATTGAATTATAGCGGTAATATGAACATTTCCTACATTTCTTTTCATAAAGATTAACAATTTTCTTCAATTTAAATTAGTATACTAATACCTATGTTTCGAGGATATTCAATATATTATCAGATTATATTATACATAGTAGCCAATTTATTTATATATTATTGAGTAAATTAGTTATTCGTTGGAGCAAAAATTTAATTTGTAATTGGTTGTTGCGTTGATTTATTTTCACTCGTGGATTATTAGAGACGGTAGTTGACGAAGACACAACACGTTAAATCAGTAGATCAACTTCGTTCGGAAGGATCTTCAATCGAGGTAAGGGGTGAGATGTAGTTCGATTTTATGAGTATTAAATAACATGAGATGAACGGAAATACCGAACTTCCTAGATATTTATTCGGAGCTTATTACATACGGTTGAGCTTTATTGAGTATTAATAATTAATTAATAATATATTAATGGTAATAGTAAGGACTAAAATATAATTTAGAAACCTATAAAATTCATGTGAATTAATTTATATTAAGATTGCGTGTTATTTGAGTTTATGAAACCTATACTAATTATTATTGTATGAATTATATGTATTGGAGTGTTCTTGTCTACTTGATTGAAATTCTGATATTACTTGAAAGTGCACGTAATTGATTCCTTATTATGTGATTGATGAGACTAGACTGTTTATTGTGAGTAGTGTAAACCAAATATTGGGATTTTATGTGATTGACTGATATACATATATAATGATGAATATTGTGAAGCAAAAAAAAAAAACTTATTGAGTTGTGATGATCGATTAAGTTTGAGATATGTGTTGTAGATTTTGGAATTATAATTATTTTGTCATCATATAGGGAGGATTTGACAAACCTAGTGATTCAAGGAAGTACAATTGAAAGAGCCTGATCATGGAGGGCTTCAGTCGAACTGTAACACAAGAGTACCTCGATCGCAACACAAGAGTACCTCGATCGTCGCGTATATGTGTCTCAGGTTTAGTTGTGGGGATCAATGAGGACTTGACCTTTCATGAATTGTACGTCCACTCTTGTGATGACATAGTATCAGGCCTCGTAACCAAGTACTTCAGAGTAGAATGGTACCAAATGATGATGAAGTATAGACTATAAGACATGTATAACATTTCATCCTTGTGACTGCTGTATTGTGATTGATTTAGATTAACCTTTGATATTATGATATTGAGTGTTTCTCCTATTTGTGCTGATTTAACTAATTGCGTGTTTCTCCTATTTGTTTGTCATTGGCATTTGCGATGGACGCATACGAGTTTTAAGTTGCAGGTGATGACTAGTCCATCAGAGAGGCGGAAGCTATCATGTCTTGAAGACTCTTATTATATGCATTGTGTTCGTGTTATTTTGAGCATTTTTTTATTTTGGGAATTCCTGCTCTGATAGTTACATCGGGATGGGACGATATTTGCACTTAATATTAAAAATATGTATGTGTACTTCAAAAAGGATTTTTTGTTTGATATTGTGGTTTCGAGTTGTTAAGTTTGGAACCTTTGGATTTATTTGACGAATTGATGATTACGTGATACTCTTTATTTTAATAAAAAAAATGTTTGGAAGTTTATATATTTATGAATTTGAAGAATTTCACTATTTTAAAAATAATAAAGTTAAATATTTTTCTATTTAGGTTTAGGGTGTCACATTAGTGGTATCAGAGCTGGTCTGTCCAATCAAACTGTAAATGTGTTATGTGTTTGATATGTTTCCTTGTGTACTGTGTTATGTGTTTTTTGGTTATGGTTATTATTGTGTTTGTGTTGTCGAACTAAGTTAGTTTCTCACTTTCCTAAGTGTCTCACTATATTCGATTGGCTTATCTGATTGATGTAGGTAGTGATGGCTAGTGAAAGGAATGACGTTGCGATTGATGAGGCTCTGGAGTTCATAACAGGAGTTACCGTGTAGGGTCTCCAAGTTTTGGCTGAATCTTAAGTTACTGCACAAGCCTCTGCGCAAGCTGATACTCAAGCTGCACAGATTGCTGCTCAAGCTACTACCTACAGTGGTGGTTAAGGAAATATGCAAATAAATAAATTGATGGTGATGCATCGATTCCATAAGGCTAACCCTCCATCGTTTGAAGGTCACTATAATCTTGATGGAGCTCAAAAGTGGTTGGAAGAGGTTGATAATTTTTTAAGAGGAGTGGCATGTCTCGAAGGTCAAAAAGTTAATTTGGGAACCTTTATGTTGACAGAGGAAGCTGAACATTGGTGGGATAATGTGCACCAGCAAGGGAATATGCCGCTAAGTTTAGGTACTATCCACTCTATGTTGGAGAGGTAGGAGAAAAGTCTATGTGCATCAAGTTTGAAATTGGACTCAAGCCAGAGATCGAGAAAAAAATTGGAATGCAAGAGATCCATGAATTTTCTACCCTTGTGAATAAGAGTAGGATTTATGATGAGGATATTCATGCTGAAAAGGCACATTACCGAAACACTAGAACCATGAAGGACAAGGGGCCTATGCATCATAATAGAAGAAAACCTTACTATTTTCCTCCTAGTAAATCTAGAAGTCATCTAATTTATCAACAATACAATTTTTCAGCTAGAAAAGAAGCTAGTAGTGGTAATGGAAAAGGAAATGGAAACAATTATAGTTATAGGGATGGTAGAGGAAACCACAATGGACAAGGAGTTTGTAACGGGAATAGTAACAACAGGAGAGCCTCGAGCAACACCAATCGTAATAATCGTGATCCAACTACTCCTATTCGATGTCAGAGGTGTGGTAAGCAGGGTCACATGGCATATGAATGTAGACATGTTGGAATTACTTGTTTTAATTGTCAACAACAAGGCCACATCAGCACCATATGCCCTACCCAAGGAAGCTCCACACACATGGACACCAAAGTTCCCAAGCTAGTCGACCTAAATCCAATGGAAGAGTCTTTGCCCTCAGTGGTGCAGGAGCATCTAAGAAAGACAACTTGATCCAAGGTACGTGTCTCATAATTGATGACCTTATGGACCAATTGAGAGGATCATGTGTGTTTAGTAAGATCGATTTGAGATCAGGTTAGTAAGTCTTCTTATATCCCTAAAACCGCCTTTATGACTCGTTATGGCCATTATGAGGATTTGGTTATGCCTTTTGGTATGACTAATGCACCAACAATGTTAATGGATTACATGAATCAGATCTTTCATCCTCACCTAGACTCATTTGTGGTTGTGTTTATAGATGATATCTTAGTATACTCTAGGACTAAGGAAGAGTATGGGGAACATTTAAGGATAGTGTTGCAAACCCTTAAGGAGAAACAATTATTTGCCAAGTTGTCTAAGTGTTAATTTTGATTAAAGGAAGTAAGTTTCCAGGGACATGTGGATTGTATCAATTTTTTACCTTGATTGTTTTTGTTGATTGTGATTTGATATGATACGGTGTTTAATATATTTTATGTGTTCCTCTCAATTAATTTATAATATTATATGTTTTCAAAGCTCGCCCCTCGTTACTTGTGTTTGGCGCCTGTGAGAGCACGAGAGCGCATTTATTTCAGGTTATCGGTTGATGATCCACACTCTCATAGGTGATATTGGATGGGAGTAATTTGTCTTATTTTGTTGAGTTATGAACTAATTTAGATTTTTGTAAATTTGATCGATCAATTGTGTTATTTTTATCTTTTATTTGGAGGTAGAAATTAATTATCTCTAAGTTTAGAACGTGTTTTTATGTCAGAATATTTATTTAATAAACCTCAACTTTATTTGATATTAACGGGATTTTTTTTATTTTAAATTTTTATGCAAGCATTTTGTGTAAGTGCGAATGTGACACCGTGAACCTTATAGTTTAAAAGAAAATTTTAATACTCTATTTTAGAACTACTGTGAATCTCTTTCAAAACTAGTACATTTGACTTTTTATTTCAATTTGGAAATAGGGTGTCATATTTGTGGTATTCGAGCAGGTCTGTCCAATCAGGCCGAGTGGGTTATATGTCAATCTTCTGTTAGTGAATTGTTATCAATAAGCCAATTGCGTGTAATTGTGTTGTTAAGTGTTGAAACGCTTACCTATTATTCTTGTACTTTGTATTTTTCCATTGCAATACATGATTTATGAAAAATGATTGTTAATTGTTAACTAGTTATTTATTCTTGTTGTGTGGTGGTTTCTCTTATTTTTAAAGATAAATTTTAATATTAACTGTTTGCTCATTTTTGTTGAATGTGCAATTGTTGATATTTGAGTTAATTTGAATTGTTGACATGATTACATTAATTGCTTAGGGATTGGAAGCATGTGTATATTTAAAAAGAATAAAGATCAAGGATTGGAAGGATGTGCTATTATTATTTTATTGAAGATAATATCAAATAAATGTGCATCAACATACCTTGTAGTGGCAATCATATAGCACCAAGTATAGGCATACCAAAAATCTTATTGGTGCATTTTTTCTGGACATTCACTCTAGTATGATAAATATGTGTATGCTATATGGAATTTTTTATTTTCATGATTGCTCCTTTTGTTAATAGGTCTTACACTGCCACCACGCTTTATTAATTATTATAATTCTGTTAATAAACTCAATTATTTAACTAATGAGGAGTTTAGTTCTGGAATCAATCTGATATGGCCTGTGTATAATGAAGACCGTTTTTAGTTTGCTTATGGCATCCTGTGCTAATCTTCTTCCTTTAACTTCTTCTAAGACTAATTCCAATTGTTTTCTCCACCATTCTAGTGGAGAGTACCATTCAAGTACAGTCCATATTAATGATTTGTGATTCTTTGCTTCCACAAGATGGTTGTACATTGCTTCAGTCGGAACATAGGCAGGCATGACATACAGACTAGTTGCACACCAGATATACCACAAATGGTTTTCAGTAAACTTAAGCTGTGGGTCTATCTTAAATGGTAAATAAAAGGGTGTGTCTATCTGAAAGGGAGACCGATCCGGGGGCTTTCTCATGTCCTTCATAATCTTGGTCATGAAGTAAAAGAGGTTGTTCCTAGCGTACTCTTTGAGCCGAGATGGGGAGAAAGACGAGTCTATTCCAGGAGGAAAATCTTTGAAGGTAGAGACATGGGCTGGTAGTGGTTTGACCATAAATATGAGTGGAAAAATGTGTTTTTTAGTGATGACCTGGATGGGTTTTATGGGTCTGGAAAGTAAATCAGGAATCAGATTTTGATTTCCTTTGATATGTTTTACCGTAAAATCATATCTTGAGAACCAATCTTTGAGCCTAAGAGCTTGTGGATCTGGAGGCATCTTGTTTTTAAATTCGAGAATCCTGGGAAAAGAAGAATTATCCATCTGAACTTCAAACTGGTAACCTCTCAAGTGGAAATCGAATTTTTGGATTCCTAATTTGACTGCAAGTGCTTCCTTGTAAGTGGTGTGGTAATGTTTTTCGGATTCTTTAAATTGTCCACTCGCGTGACCACAATAATGCTTTACCCCATTAATTTCTTCTATTAAGACCGCGCCCCAATAATGATCACTCGCATCAGTTTGCAGAATTCTTTTCCCATTTTCTGGAATCTTTAGGGCAGGTGGAGTTTGTGCAATTTTCTTTAATGTTTTGACGGCTTCAGTATGCTGTGATTCCCATGGCGGAGGATTTTTCCTAAGCAATCGTGACAGTGGGCTTGTGTATCTGGCAAGCATTGGGATGAAATTTCTGATATAATTAATTATACCAAGAAATTGCTGAATTTGTTTGGTGGTGAGATTTTCATCAGGGAAATTTAACAGTTCTTGAGCAATGTGAGGTTGAGGTTGATATTTCCCTTGAGAAAAATGCATTCCTAGGAAATCAATCTCTGTTTGGGCTAGCTGGCTTTTCTTTTCAGAGAGCATTATTCCATGGTCTTGGGCTATTTTGAAGAATTGGCTCAATAATTGTTTATGAGCCTTTTCATCTTTTGAGAACAACAGGACATCATCAATGTAGATGAGGATGCTATCGAGGATAGGCTCAAAATTTTTGTCATGGCTTTCTGAAATAGCGAGGGAGCTACCTTAAGTCCAAATGGTAATACTGTCCATTGGTATTGGGCATTAGGAATGCAGAACGCTGTTTTATAACGATCATTGGGTTCAACACCCAGTTGCCAAAATCCTGATTTCATATCAAACTTTGAGAAGATCTGAGCATCTTTGAGGAAGATGTTTAAAGAAGAGGTCTTTGGAATAGGAAATTTATCGTCTTTCAAAAAATGATTAAGAGGTTTATAGTCAATTACCAACCTCTTTTTCCCTCTTATTTACTCAGACCTTTTTTCTACATAAAATGCTTGGCAAGCCCATTCAGATTTCGTGGGCTCTATCAGTCCTAGTTTGAGCAGCTGATTGCATTCTACTCGGGCCAAAGCTAAGTCCGACGGGCTCATTCCTGGATGAGTAGCTTTGGTTGGATTAATATCTTCATTGAGCTTGAAGGGAAGTTGGACAAAAAAGTCTTTGTTTTTCCATAACGGTTTTGGATGAAAGAATTCCCCATGATTGTCCGCACAAAGTTTCAGCAGTTTAGATTTGATTTCTTCATACCCAGCAGGAACTTCGGAAAGGGAATATAACTTTAATATTCCTGAATAGGGTTTAAATTCTCGTTTGTATTTGATTCCTGTAGGGAGAATTTGGAGCCTATTTGCTGCTGAACAGACATCCATTCCAACAACAATATCTTTATTTGGGAGGCTACTACCAATGACCTTTGTCCAAATTATGCATTCTGGGAAGAATCTGATACCAATCTTTTCTTTTGTCATTAGATCTGTTCTGAAAGTTTTGCCATCTGCTGCTACAAAGTATGCAGCATGCTTCGCCCATGCTTCTGTAGGGAGAATGCTTGGGTTCATCATTGTTATCTGTGCACCAGTGTCCATGTAAGCTATGACCTTTTTGGGATGAGAAAATTTTGAGGCGAGGACATGGATTTCAACACAAGGGAGAGGAGGAGTAGGTAAGGTACTTCCTATTTCTTTGAATGAGTAAATAGGAAAACGTCTGTCATCTTCTAATTCAGCATATGTTGCTTCATCTGAAGAAGAGTTATCTGTGGAAGAGTCTTGAAGAGCGAAAATTGTGTCTTCATCAGCAAAGCTTTGTTCGAAAAATAAGGATTCCAGATCACCTTCTAGTGGTTGGAGAGAATTGATCATTTTGGCAGCCTTGTTGGATTTGTTGGGGCATCTTTTAGAAAAATGTCCTTTTTCTCCACAAACAAAGCATCTTTGATTTTCTCTCTTTCCTCTGAACGACTTTTTTCTAAAAAACTTTAAAGCCTTCCTTTTCTTTGCTTTCTTGAAGATCTTGGAAGGTTTGGTGAAACTTTTATGATGTTGCTTTTTTCTTGTTGAACAACTGCATTTGTTGTCTTTGCACTTGATCTCTAAGTAGGGCTTTTTGCAAGCCTTAACGAATTTAGATTTTTGTTGTACAATCTCTGAGAAATGCTGGTGTAATCTGCACAGCTTTTCAAGTGCTTCTAATGTTATTTGATGAATCTGGCCGAGACTCAAAACTTTGATATCCCTATGGGAAGCTGCTATCATCTTATGAATTTCTGGTTGTAGCTCTTGAGGCAATGAAGAGATATATGTATTTTTTAGACTATGATCATTAAATCCATTAAGGACATAATATCTCTGAGTCATTCTTTGATAATGTCTTTCAAGATCCTTAACTTTAAGTGAGCAGCACCTCATCTCATAGAACTCTTGCCTGTTCTTTCTGTCAAATATTTCCATATCTCCAATAAATTCACCGTGAAGAATTCCAAGGACAGCAGCAGTGTTTACTAATCTGTGTAACTCATCTTGTTTTAATGGACCAAGGTTATGGTACCATTCCTTTAATGTGCCGGTCATTCTGCAACAAAATTCTTCAATGATCTTGTAAGTATCTGCGCTTGTTTTCATCATTTGAGTGTCAAGCCAAGCGCCGAATTCGAGGAGTCTTTTCCTCCACATACTAGGCGGTATATCATCAAGTGTGAACCATGGTCCACTATTTATCTTTGGTTTTCCCGAGGCTGGATTTTCTTCGAGTGATTCTTCATAAATGGATCCTTCTTCTTTCACATTTACCATGAAAAATTTGGAAATACTTCCATAATTCCTCTCGGATTCTGATGAAAAGGACTCAGATCTTTCATCACTTGATGGATCTTGGGAAGAATCATCTTGTCCAAAAGAAGAGGAGTCTTCTAGAAGAGAGTTGGTTTCTTGTGGAAACGTTTGGCCTTCGGTGATCGTCATGGCTTGGAAGCTCTTTTCTGGAATTTCTTCCTTTTGGATTTTTGGGGGAGGCGTTTCAACAACATCCTGAGAATCAGATGATGATACGCTCAAACAAGTATTTTTTTCTTTTGATTTAGATGTCGAGGTCTTGGTGGTTCTATCAGGTTTTGGTCTATAGGCTGAGGGTATGTATTTGACATAATCTGGAGGTGATGATGCATAGGTAGGGTAAAAAGGGGATACCTTTCTTGGACGTGAGAAGTATGATGGAAAACTAGGAGGGTTAAGGAAAGGATCCTCAACGGGTTTTAGTTCTTCCTCTTTGGAGGCTTTCAAGAAGTCATCAATCTCTTTTACTTGGGTTTGTAGACTTCTGAATGCTCTTTCCTTTCGGTCAAAATCTTGGCCAAAAGTTCTTTCATCCAACATCTTTCTCAAGTCATGCTCTAAATGAGAGACTTGGGCTTTTAAGGTCTTGTAATGCTTCTGCATTTTTTGAGACAGAAATTTGAGATCGTCATCTGTTTCTTCTATTTTTTCCGCGATCTTATCCATTTTTCTGTTTAGATTATGAAGAGAGTCATTTTGAGCAACCATGTTTTCCGATTGCCAATTTAGAACCTCTTCTGCTTGAGTTAAAGGTTTGAGCTTTCCGTCAGGCTGAACTTCATTGGGCTGAATGAAAGGTTTAGATGATCTGTTTGTAATCGGATCCACTTTCCTTTCTAGAGCAGGAAATTGTTGGTCATATTCGGTTGTAGCAGAGTACATGAAACAAGGAATTGGCTGAAAGTTATGGTTAAATATGGTTGGTGCAATCAAAATTGCAGACACGATACTTCCATGGAGAACCTTGATTGAGAGAAAATGAGATGTTTACTTAAAATTGGTTCCTGAAATTGCAATTATTCTATTCATCTATTTTGTTTTAAAATTTGTTGCATTTGTAATCTTTTCCTCTATCTGCAACATTCTGCAGAAAAACAATCTTGTATAGTTTTATGGGTCATTTATGGAAACCTTGTGATGTACTAATTTGTATTTGGAAGTTGATCAATGCTGCTGTCGTGTCGATTTTCCTCTGTTCTTAATGTTGTTTGCTGTTGTCGCGTCGATTATCCCTTGTTCCTAATGTCGTTGTTCTGTTGCAGGCGATATACATGGTCAGTACCAAGACTTATTGAGACTTTTTGAATACGGTGGCTACCCGCCAGCTGCAAACTACTTGTTTCTTGGTGATTATGTAGACAGAGGGAAGCAAAGTTTGGAGACTATATGCTTGCTTTTGGCCTACAAAATAAGATATCCAGACAGAATTTATCTTTTAAGAGGAAACCATGAAGATGCAAAGATAAACCGAATTTATGGTTTTTATGATGAATGTAAAAGGAGATTCAATGTTAGGCTTTGGAAGATATTCACTGATTGCTTTAACTGTTTGCCGGTAGCTGCACTTATTGACGAGAAAATAATTTGTATGCATGGAGGACTTTCTCTGGAGTTACAAAATTTAGATCAGATAAGAGAGGTTACGAGGCCTACTGAAATTCCCAATAGCGGTCTCTTGTGTGATCTGCTTTGGTCTGATCCTGATTCTAGTGCTGAGGGCTGGCAAGACAGTGACCGAGGCGTCTCGTGTACTTTTGGACCTGAGGTTGTCGCTGAGTTTTTGGAAAAAAGTGATCTTGATCTCATATGCAGGGGTCATCAGGTAATGGCATACACATATTTAAAAAGTGATCTTGATCTCATATGGCAATGGCATACATATTGAAACTTTAGAAACTGTTTGAGTTTGTATTCATTGAAATTTGAGATAAATTTATTTAAATCTAAATTGATTTCAAAAGTTTTTAGTTTTATCGATAGTAGTATTTAACAAGCTTAAGTACTCCAGGCAGTGTTTGGTTAATAATGTTTAATGTTTCAAATAGATATAAAATTACTATATGACAAGAGAAAATTTAAGGATAAGGTGAGATTATAGATAGATATTTTCTTGTAATTTTTCTAACATAAAATTCTTGTTAACCCACTTTACAAAGATTGGACTCTAAATTTGATTGCTATTGATCATGAATTCATATATTCTTTGAGAGCTCCTATGACCCCATCCCTGACACACGATAATAATGCTAATGTCTCTGCTTAAACAATAACTCTTAACAAGTAAATTGTGAGTAAGGAGACAAATAATTCAATATAAAACTTGTTACACAAGAATGCTCTATTGACTTTTAGTTATTATATGACTGATTAATATTAGTGTAGTTATTTTTCCTATTTCAATATTCGTTCTGATTTTAAATATTTTATTGTATATAACGTGAAATACGAATTTAACTTTAATATGTTATGTAAATATGTTTTCTTGATTTAATATGATTTTATTTATTGATTATTAATTTTGTACAATTTTGTGTCATACATATTTTTATTTTATTTTTATATTCCTTCGATACAGATACATATGAGCCGGACCGAGTTGATGAGATCGCAAAAGCAGTTGAAGAAGATCTTCGAGATTGTCCTAAAATGTTTGAAAGTTTGTTGAGTGATGCAGAGAAAGAATTATATAATGGTTGTACTAAATTCACAAGACTGTCGGCGATATTAAAGTTGTACAACATAAAAGCAAGTAATGGATGGTCAGATAAAAGCTTTACAAAATTATTAACACTCATAAAAGATATGTTTCCAGATGATAATGAACTTCCCAGTCGAACCTACGAGGCTAAACGGATTTTGTGTTCTATTGGCATGAGTTACGAAAGGATTCATGCGTGTCCTAACGATTGCATTTTATTTCGAAATGAATATGAACTACTTAAGGTGTGTCCGAAATGCAATGTCTCTCGATATAAGAAGAAAGAATCTACCCCAGCAAAATTCGTGTGGTTTTTTCCTATAATACCAAGATTTAGGCGCATGTATCGCAGTGAAGAAGATTCAAAACACTTGACATGGCATGCAGATGAAAGAATTAGAGATGGAATGTTTCGACACCCTGCAGATTCTCCACAATGGGCAAAAATTGATCACGAGTATCCTGAATTCGAGATAGAGTCAAGAAATCTAAGACTTGCACTTTCTACTGATGGAATGAATCCACATGGTCTTCAAAGCATCTCACACAGCACATGACCTGTGATTTTGGTAATATATAACCTACCTCCATGGTTATGTATGAAGCGTAAGTTTATGATGTTGTCTCTGTTAATTTATGGACCCAAACAACCGGGGAATGATATCGACGTATACTTGACTCCTCTAATCGAAGATTTAAAACGTATGTGGGAGACAGGTGTGGAAGTTTATGATAGGTATAAGAAAGAATGTTTGAATTTGAGGGCTATGTTGTTCGGCACAATTAATGATTTTCCAGCATATGGTAATTTATCAGGATATAGCATTAAAAGTCAGTGTGCATGTCCTATATGTGAAGAGAGTACAAATTGGATGCGGTTGAAACATTATAAGAAGAATGTGTTTCTTGGACATCGTAGATTTTTACCTTATAGTCATCAGTATCGTGGGTGGAGAAATGCATTCAATGGAAAATCTGAGGAAGGTAAAGCTCCTTTTGCACCGACTGGATATCAAATACTTGAAAAAGTACAAGGAATGACCAATAAATTTGGCAAACCTTTTGCGGGAGAGCTAGTCAAAACTGGGTGGAAGAAAAAGTCAATTTCTTTGAATTGCCATATTGGAAGTCATTGTATATAAGACATTTCCTTGATGTGATGCATATTGAAAAAAATGTATTTGATAGTGTTATTGGTACATTACTCAATGTTCCAGGAAAGTCTAAAGATGGCATCAACGCAAGATTGGACTTTGGTCGATATGGGAATAAGAAATGGATTGGCTCCAGTAAAGAAAGGAAATCGCACATATCTACCTCCAGCCGCTCATACTCTATCTAGAAAGGAAAAAATTGATTTATGTAAATTTCTACACGAAGTTAAAGTTCCAGAAGGATACTCTTCGAACATTAAAAATTTGGTTTGTATGAAAGACCTCAAGTTAAAAGGTTTGAAGACCCATGATTGTCATATTCTAATGGAGCATTTGCTACCAATAGGTATACATTCCATTTTACCTGAAAAAGTTCGACTAGGCTTAACTAGATTATGTTTCTTCTTCAAGGAAATTTGTAGTAAAGTGATCGACCCTCATAAATTACCGACATTGCAGAGGGAAATTGTTGTTACTTTGTGTGAGCTTGAAATGTATTTCCCACCATCGTTTTTTGATATAATGGTTCACCTTACTGTTCATCTGGTTAAGGAGACACAACTTTGTGGGCCAGCTTATATGAGATGGATGTATCCGATAGAACGATATATGAAAATATTAAAAGGGTACATAAAAAGTAGAAGTCGACCAGAAGGTTGTATTATTGAACGATACATTGTTGAAGAGGTTGCTGAATTTTGTACTGAATATCTTTCCAATGTTGAATCCATAGGGCTTCCCATGTCTCGTCATTCGGGAAGAATATCAGGAGAAGGGATAATTGGAAGGAGACTGCTGACTATATCAAGGACAGAATGGGAGCAGGCACAATTGTATGTTCTGCACAATGATGATGAGGTTCAACCATATGTTACAATACACATGGATCAGTTATCTCGTTTGAACATGAATAGGAATCAAAATTGGATAACTCGAGAGCACAATCGAAGTTTTATAACATGGTTAAAAAATCACATAAAGTCAAAATTTGATATAGACCCCGGATCAATTTCACAGAGATTGAGGTGACTAGCAAATGGTCCGAGCTTACATGTATTTTCTTACACTGGTTATGTTATTAACGGCTACATATTTTATACCAAAGAACAAGATGATCAGACCACTATGCAAAATAGTGGAGTCACTCTCGTAGCTGAAGCGATGCATGTCTCCAGTGCAAAAGACAAAAACCCAATATATGCAAATCTATCATATTTTGGGGTTATCGAGCGCATATGGGAGTTAGACTACACAATGTTTTGTGTTCCCATATTTGGTTGCAAGTGGGTCGATAATAATAATGGCGTTCGGATTGATGAGTCAGGATTCTTGCTTGTTGATTTTAATAGGGTGGGATACAAAGACGAGTCTTTTATTTTAGCGTCGCAAGCTCAACAAGTGTTTTATGTCACTGATCCTTCTGATGATAAATGGTCTGTTGTCCTATCAACCAATAAAATAAGTGATGATAACAATAATGATGAAGATGTTGGTAATGATCTTTTATTTGCAACATCACAACAACCACATGAAATTGATTCAACTGATGATGGTCTATATCTTATAGATGATCATGACGAGGGAATTTGGATTAATCCATCGTTTCGTATTGTAAATGGACAAACAAATGTGAATCCCACCAGGAAAAGAAGAAGGGCATCTTAATGTACATGTTTAATTGTTTTATATAAGCCATGCATGTAATTTGAATTATTGTGATAAATATGCATGTAATTTGAATTGAGTGTTTCATAATAATATGACAGATTTCATATCAGAAGCTTTTGGAAGCATAAGCCTTTGTGGAAGTTGAGTTTATTGCCTTTACAATCAAATACAATTGTAATTGTTATCCATATTCAAACAATATTTTAAATGTTATACGCGTGTCTTTTAAATGTTATCCATATTTGATGAGGGGTGGGGGATAAGGGTCTTTGGTGAAGTGCATGTTTATGTAAATTTGGAAAATTTCAATTCTTAAGAACTATGCATGTAATAAATGTCTAAGTTACAGTCATCCAATATTGAACTCAAATAAACACAAGCGCTGTACAAGGCCCTTAAAAATAAAATAAAGATATATTTTACAGCGCTCTTTCTAACAAGTGCTGTAAAAGGCCATTTTTAAAATTAAATAAAGATACAATTTACAGTGCTTACATTAAAAAGCGCTGTTAAAGACTCATGTAAAAGAACCATTTAAAAGCGCTTACATTTACGAAGTTCACTTAATTCAGATTCGAACAGAGGCCTTCCAAGTGTCAATTCTAGGGGTTAATGCTCAAGAGTAACTAATATTAAAGGAAAAATTAAATATATGACAATAAATAACTGAATATTAAATACTGTTCAAAAATTAAATATATGTTCAATAAATAATTAAATATATGACAATATATAATTTATGGATTTCAAAAATGTGTTAATATTTATAATATAACTTTAATGTATTCAACAATAATTTTTATATTCTAAAACAAATTAATAATATTAATTAAAGTTATATTTTAAAGAATAAAATAAACGTACCTAATAAAGTAAAAAATAAAAAAGGTTATATTTGGTATGTGATGGAGACCTTTTACAGCGCTTATTTTGGAAAAGCGCTGTAAAAGAGCCTTTTAAAAAATTAAATAAGGACCCCTTTTAGAGCGCTTTTTTAACAAGCGCTGTAAAAGGCTTTAAAAATAACATTCATCAGACACCTAACAGGACCTTATCTAACAGGATTTTCTTCAAACACCTTGTACGCATTTTTCGCAAAAACACATTGTTAATAGGCTTTTTAACAAAAACACATTGTTAACAAAAACATCAGACTCAAATCCATTTTTTGCAACATGGCAAATGAACCTGAAGACCAAGTTTCGATTTAAGAAGGAATGTAAAGAGATAAAAAGGGTGTTGAGGTGGAAATTTAATTGTTTGGAGGTTCAGCATAAAAGGAGTAAGCTTTGATGTTTGTGAAGAAGATGCATAAAAGGAGAAGAATTTGGTGAAGAGGAAGAGTTTAAAAAATAACATAACAAAACACAAAAATAACATAAAAAAACAATAAAGCCTTTTACAACGCTTATTTGAACAAGCGCTGTAAAAGACTGTAAAAAAAACATTCATTTAACATAATAAAACAAGGAGGTCTATTACAACGCTTGTTCAAATAAGCGCTGTAAAAGACTCCCTTAAAAATAAAATAAAGAGACCTTTTGCAGCGCTTATTTGAAATAAGCGTTGTAAAAGACTTTAAAAAAACATTATGTAACATTCTCAATCAAAGAGGTTTTTTACCGCGCTTATTTTGGAAAAGCGCTGTAAAAGAGCCTTTTAAAAAATTAAATAAGGACGCCTTTTAGAGAGCTTTTCTAACAAGCGCTATAAAAGGACTAAGCCTTTTAGAGCGCTCTCTAGAAAAGCGCTGTAAAAGGGTTATATATATATAACAGTAACCGCTTCAATTTCCTCTTCATTATGTAAACTACACTATCATCTCGTTCATCTCGTTCTTCTCTTCTTTTGCAAACCCTATAATCCCGTCCATTACGAACTGTATTTCCACGATCATCTCGTTCATTTCGAACCTTATTTCCATCCAAGATCATCTCACCCATTGCTACCAATATATTTTCATTGAAATACGTAACCCTCATTACGTATTTCTTCAAACCGTTTTTCTGTAAACCTTAGTTCTGTGATCTTTCTGCGTTCGCTCTTTTCTTTACATTTCATCTTTCTTCGAACCATTATTCAGGTATTGATGTTATTATGTTTTTGTAATCATTAAAATGCATGTTGAGCTTGTTTAGAATAATGCATGATGCATGTTGAGCTTGTTGATGTTACACTAAACTGCATGTTGAACTTGTTGTAGATAAATGGATACAAACAAAGATTTAGAATGTCAAAATGAAGAAGTTGGCACCACTAAGACTTATGAAAATGAAGTCAAACGTGGTGCAATTATAATGCAAAACGTGATTAAAGCAAGGAGCAATGGCACCAAGTTTGAGGTTATACTATACTATACTCTGTTTGCTGTGTATTTTTTTAGCTTTTTTTAATAGCATGTACTTACTATATGAGTTTATAAGGTTGGCTGGAATGAGAGTGGTCAACCAATTGACCCCAACAGCTCTATGTTTGTAAACTATATTGGGGCTGTTGTTCGTCAAAATATCCCTATTACGATTGACGATTGGAGAGATAAGGCGTTGAAGGATGCCAAAGATATAATATGGAATGACATTCAAGTAAATTTTTTTATCCACTCTTTTGTCATTTATAATTTTTTTCATTGAAATACTTTACTTATAATTTTTTTCATTGCAGACGACTTTTGTTCTTGATGAGGGACGAAAGAGTTACGTTTTGAGAATTGCTGGGAAAATCCATCGGGGATTTAGATCTCATCTCTCAAATTTCTATCTAAAAGGTAGAGAAGGAAACACAACTGCTGAACCTCCAAAAATATATCAACATTATATATCAAACGATGAATGGAAAGCATTTGTTTCCAAACGTTCTCACCCTGCGTTTGTCGTAAGTGATCAATTTATTAGCATTTGTGTGTTTTATTATTCATATTCGTAGCGTATTTTAAATTTTTACACAATTGCTATTTTTTTTATATAGAATATTAGTAAGGCAAATCGTGAACGGACAACCAATCCGACGCACCCATACAAAAAATCACGTATGGGATATGCACGTCTAGAGCAAAGACTTGTAAGTAATTAAACATCACTTTTATATAATGAGGGAATTTGTATAATAAACTATAGTGTGTATTTTGTATTATTTTGTTTATGATATTAATGAATAGCGACAAGACACCCAATCCGATCAACCATTGGGTCGTCATATATTGTGGAAGGAAGCTCGTGTAAATAAAGACGGGGTGGTTGATAATGAAAATGTCAAAAAAATTGTAGAACTTTGTGTAAGTATATAATCACTTTAATATTTTTTAATATTGTATTTATCACTTGAATACTTTTTAATATTGTATTTTAAAAATGCTATTGAACTTATCTTTTTAATGTTACATGTATTTTAGGAGACCATCGAACAAAGTTCTAAAAATGAAGAGGGCAGCAAGGCTAGTTGCAGGGATATTCTGGGCAAAAATTTTAATGTCCCTGAGTATTCCGGTCAAGTTAGGGGGAAAGGATTTGACGTAACTCCCAAAGGCTTTTTTCCTCAAGAGAAGCGCCAAAAACCTTCCAACGAGGAAGTATTAGAGAAGCTCAGAATCCTATCAGAGCAAGTGGCACTCTTGGTGAACACGAATAAAGACAAGCAACTTAAGGATCAGCTCCAACGTGAAATACAAATGGAGAGTGAAACCGCGAGTTGCAACGTCGGTTTGAAAAGTATTCCCGAGGAAATTAATTACTTACTTTAATTACTTATGCATTAAACAATATTATATATTAACTGCACTTATGTTTTAACTATTGATTTAGGGTGTCACTTCATGTTTCCTATACTTGTCCTCGCCTACTCATCGGAAGGTGGGAAAAGGAAAATTGTACAATACTTTGGGAGAAGTATTGCACAATACTCCGATCCCTGCGGGCCATGTCAAAGTATCGCCTACTGTTGCTTTCGAACCAACTGCACCGTTGCCGATACCGGACAACGACGGAGATATGCAGACATTGGGCGACACTATTGATAGTTATGTGGCATGGTCCACAAACCTTGTTGCCCTCAATAAAATGCCTCCCAGAAATGAATCAGTTACATCTCCCGAAAAGGTTTGTCACATTTATTGCATAAGGTTTGGTCAATTTTTTAAGATTCAATAAACTAACATTTAACCTCATTTTTGTAGATCCAAATAAATAAACCACCCGCACATCCAAAAAAAGGCAGCAAACCTCAAAAATTGGAGGTTAATAAATTTGCCATACCACAAAGGCTGTCGGGTAATAAAGCTGCTGCCAAACTTGCAGCAAGAAAAAAACTGGATCGGGGAAAATAGGTCGCCGCTGCCGCTCCTAAATTAAGTCAGCCATGCCTTGGTAAATACAGGGCATGTCTTGACATCCAAGTAAAAAAGAACATGGGCAGCAGCGATGATTCGCGCATCGTACCCATGATTCGCTGCCGCTCCTAGTTTAAAATTTTCATTGAAGATTTTTGTATGAGAAGGTCGTGTGCACGATGAAATTGTCAAATAAATACTCATTCTTGTCTCTGCACAAGATGTCGATGTCGAAACTCGATGCAGACAATGTAAAGAAATATATTGTAGATATGTTATTAACAAATAGAGAAAAGGATAAATTGTTCTTCACACCATATAATTCAGGGTACAAAATTTTATCTTTCTTAATTGATGACAATTAAATTTATTAGTTGTGTATAAACAAAATTGCTTAACCAATTTTTTGTTGTTGTAGGGCACATTGGGTGCTATTTGCAATCAATGGGATCTCTGAAGTTATATACTATTTGGATCGCGTGCATGGCGATTACAACAATCACTTCGAAGTAAAGACTATGCTCGACACGTAAGTAATATTCATTTATTTCTTACATATATATATATATATATATATATAAATAATGTGTTTGTTCATGCTATAATAATCACATTTATTCATTCGATAGTGCCTTAAAAGTTTATCGAGCTCAAAGAGGTGCTATAGTGTCGAAGCAAAAGTCTAATAACATTACATGGATCCCAATAAAGTGCCCTCGTCAAACAAACAACATCGACTGTGGGTACTACGTATTGAGATTCATGAAGGAGATTGTTGTCAAGAATAAAACTATTATCCTAGAAACGGTACGGTATTTTCATTATATGATTTTCATATATAAATTATCTATATATTTGATACTAACTTAATATAATATGTTCCATTTTTATATTGCAGTACTTTGACAATTCCAGTCCATCATATTCTGAGCAGATCTGATAGAATTAAAGGAAAAGTGGTGTCACTATGTGCTTGAAATGAAAATTATTTGATTTTCTGGGAAATAGCATGCTGCTGGGCAAGGGATCTGAATATTATATGGTAGCTAGTGTATATTCTGTATATTTTTTTAGTTATTATATGTATATGATCATATGACAATATATAAACATGCATATGAATATGTTGCAAATTAGGTTCAATGTATATGTAGTTACTTATGTTGTAAATTACTATGTTACATGGTAATATATATGTATCATATTGTGTGAACTGCCTGTGAACTGCTTATAGTAAATTACTGTGTTACAGGGTAATATATATGTATCATGTTGCAACTTACTGATTCTGGTTGTGTTCTATTTTCTGGTTCAAAATTATTTTGGATAAAAAGATAAAAGACAGCGCTTTATAAAAAAAATGCCATAAAAAGCTAAAAAGCGCTTTTCAAATATATATAGGGCTTTAAAAAAAAATATACACATTTTACAGCGCTTTTTTGAAAAAGCGCTGTAAAATGTGCATTGGGTGGACATTTTACAACGCTTTTCTTAAAAAGCGCTATAAAAGGTACACCAAAATATCAATTATGGGTATGCCTATTACAGCGCTTTTTACAAAAAACGCTATAAAAGGTACACGAAAATATGAATTATGGGTATGCCTATTACAGCGCTTGTTACAAAAAGCGCTGTAAAAGGTAGACCAAAATATGAATTATGGGTATGCCTTTTACAGCGCTTCTTACAACAAGCGCTGTAAAATGTGCATAACAAGCGCGCGTTATATTTATATGATATATAGCGCTTTTTTAAAAGCGCTGTTGTATCTTTTACAGCGCTCGATTCCACAACGCTTTTTTTTTTTGAAAAAGCGCTGTAAAATTCTATTTTTGGCGTAGTGCCATTAATTGTCAAGTTTGATCGATTAAAAGACAAAAAGCCAATGAACAAATTTTTTTTTCTCGTGGAGTCGTATTCATGTGTAAAAGTATCGAAATAAAGTAAGGGGTGAGAGAGCGTTTGAATTCATGAGTATAATATCATTTGAGATGAATAGGAAAACCGTATCTCCCAACGATTCTTTCGGGGCTCGCTATGTACGGCAGTAGTCCTTTCAGTGATAAATTGATTAATGTGAAAATATGGAGTTTTGAGATTAAAGTGTGGAATAGAAATATTTACAAGGTGTTGATATATTTAACTTTCTTAATTATGTGATATTTGATATTATTGTGATGTTTGATTTATTTTTATTAAATATGTGTTATTTGATATCATTATGATATTGGATGTAGAATGAATTTTATGTATATGTTTGATTAGACATGTTTAAGTGATGTGATAATAAAAGGTGGATGTATTTTGATAAGTCTATGTGATTATGATGATGTATAATTAATAATAATGATGTTATAAATTTGTGATAAGTCTATGTGATGATAGCGATGCTATAAAATTATGATGAGTTTATATGATGAGATATGATTAATGATAATAATATTGTGAATTTGGGTCGAGAATATTGAAGTAACCCCATAGTTGTTGAAATAATGGTTATTTCAATTTGTGTTTAAGGTTACGCTCTTAATGGAGTATCATAGGCCAACGAGGGGAGAAAATATTGAGAATTATTGAAGTCAAGATTATTTTGTCATCATTAGATAGGAATGTACAAGCCTAGTGATTCCGGGGAAGTACAACTGAATGAGCCTACCCGTGGCAGTCTGCTGTTGAGCCTTAAGACACGATTGTTAGACCTTGGACGTATTTGGGTGGGGAATTCCTAGGTGACTTGGAGGTAGCACTTCAAATGTCTGGAGCAACCATGCAACACACATTTACCTCGATTGTCGTGTATATGTGTCTTGGGTTGAGTTTAGGATACCTATGAGGTAAGGCTTCTTCGTTGTTTGTGTTTGACTGACTTGACTCTGCATTTGCAAAATCACAGTTGTTACATGTTAATGAGTCTTGAATTTCTAGTTTGGGAGAAACCTCGCCCTGATAGGTGACACAAGGAATGAGAGTCATAACTTATATTTTATTTATTAATTAGAAACAACTTTTTATATGAAGACCTTACTGTTTTATAAGAGAAAAAAGTTTAAAGTGTTCCCTTTGAATTTTGAGAATTTTGATATCCTAAATTTGTTATAAAAGTTTTATTTCCTTGAAAATAGATTTTCTTTATCCCTTGGGAATTAAATTAAAATTCTTGTATAAATTATTATATATTATTTTGGGGTTTAAGGTGTGACATTGCTAGGATGTAGAATGCCTAATGTAAGGGTTTTTCCCCATGTGAAGTTAGGCTAGATATTAAATTAGTGGTTTCTAAGATAATGATATGATGTTGTAAAAGAAAAATATTAATTTTATGTTTGTCTTAAAGAATTTAACTATAATATTTTAATTTTGTTGAGTAATATGTTTGTCTTCATGAACTTAATTATAAAGTTCTATTTTTATTATTATAACATGATAAATATACTTGTTATGAAAATATTAAATGTTAGGTTGCGATTTTTGTATTTTTTGTCATACTTAATTATAAATATTATGATATTTATTATGATATCATGAGTAATATGTTTGTTAGAATGTATTTGATTTAAAGTTTCAATTTATGGCGTTGGTGTCACTCAAATCGGACTTACGGTAAAGGAGAACAATGCAAAATAACCAATTCTACAACCGGAAAAGTCAAGTATTTTAGAGAGAAATTGAGTTGTTAAAAATCTGAAAAATTGTATTTAATTGAGTAACTAAATGAATAAAAAAGAAACTTTTTCGAAGCAGTTTATCTATGACCGGTGTCAAACGAAATATGTAGTTGTTGTGTTTAATTTTTGGTTCTATGGTTGTCCGTCCTCCCTTCCCTTATTTTGTTTTATTTTATTAACAATTACGATTCACACATGGTCAAACCCATTGGTCCCTTTATTTATGTTTTTGTTTTACTATTATTATTTTTATTTGGCTTAAACAAAATTAATAATGATTTAATCTCCTTTTTAATATTCCTCTAAACACCATTTAGTTTTCCAAACATTACTAATATTTTATAAATTAGAGTAATTAAAATAATCAATATATATAAAACATATTACTAATAACTAAAACCTTCACATTCAAAATAATCTATAATTATACTTATTTCTCAAAATATTCACATTATAATAATACCATCATATTAGAAAATAGTCAAAATTAAAAAATAAATAAATATAACATCAATATTTTATATTAATTACTAATATCATAATAGATAAGAGATACATAGAAATAATTAAAATATAAAATATCATATTAATTACCAACTCACATATACACTTAAAATCGCGTAAAATCTTATTCTTTAAAATATTACCCTAAAATACTATTATTTTTAAAAAAATATATAAAATAATAAAATAAAATAATTATTATT
>JBBPBS010000577.1:8957645-8997037 GCA_037974835.1 Cicer judaicum
AATATTTAATTAATATAATTAAATAAATAACTACTTAAGAATTTTATCGTGTATCTCGTAATTCAATTCAATTTATTCATACAACAAAAAATAAAAATATGTTCTTTTATATTAAAAATTTCTTCGTTTTATTCAAATAATTTAAATTTAGTAAATCCTGACAACATAATCAATTACTATTTGTATAATTATAATTTCCAAACCTCTATTAAAATAATATACTTGCCTATTTTCGAGTTAAAATTATCATTTGAGATACAACAACCATTAATAAATTCCACATCTATTCACTATTTAAGTTACTTAATTCTCTGTTTAAGTATTTGATTGACTTATTTAATCGATTGATGTATACACTAATTTCGTAGAATTCAAAAGTGTCAACAAAATTTCAATATCAGGAAAATATTAAATTTATTTTAAATTATTAAAAAAAAAAGGATTGCATAGAGAAATTAAAAATATAATTATTGAAACATATTCTGTTGACAATTAGCACATTAATTGTGTAAACATGATTTTATTATTTAGACTTATGTAAAGTAGATTTCTTATTTTATAAATTTAAATTGTAAATTAACCCTAGAAAAAGAATGTAATTACTTTGGTAAATTTTTTATTATTTTGTTCTCATTTAGGTATATGGATGAAACTTTTTTGTTCAATTTAAGATAATAGTCAAAAAATTTGAACGAGAGAAGATTAATGCAATTTGATGTAGTGTTAGATTTAAAAAAATTCTTTATCTTTAACTTTTTACCATGCATATTTAAGATAATAATTAATATTAAAAAAATGAAGTTTCTCATGAGATTTAATTTTTCAATGAATAAAAATAAAGTAGACATTTATGTGTTACCATAAAATGGTAATCTATCTTGCCTATAAATTAAGACATACTTGTGGTGGTTGATCATATTAAAACTTAATAAAAACCTGAAGTGTATACACATAATTAAATTAAGATGATGGGGCAGAAGATTATTGCTTCTTTAATGCTTGTAATGGTTTTAGGCTTACAAATGACAATATTGGATGCACGTCAAATTGATGACGTCCAGAGGCTATTGTTTCATTACTGCCATGTGTACCCTTTGTGACAGGATTAGGCCAACCAACGCCATCTCCTTAATGTTGTGTAGGACTACAAAACTTAAATCAGAAGGCAGACACCGTTCAAGTCCAACGTGATGTTTGTCAATGTCTCAAAGGAGCTTCTGTAAAATTTGGCGTTAATCCTGACAAATCAAAACAACTCCCACAACTTTGTAACATTGCTCTTTCCTTTCCGTTTGATTCTACCGTTGATTGCAACACGTAAGTTTGTCTTTCTTTTTTCATGCTAAATCACACAAAATCGTATAAATTTTTTTTTTAAAAAAAAAACAATTGTTAATTTTTAATAATTATTTTTCTCTATAGAAAGACATAAAATGATGTTTTTTTTTTTTTTTATCACAAAACCATCTTATTATTATTTTTGTTTATCTACAGGATTCCATAATTCTACAATATGGGTCAAGCAGATCCTGAAGTATGGTAGAAGAACAACAATAAAAACTTTATAGCAATAAACAAAGTAAAAAATTGTACCAACTCTTAAGTTGGATAGTTTTTAACAATATATTTGTCATCTATTTTCTACTTCTAGATATCTGAAATGTAATATTTTTTCTAAGATTCTATCATACAAAGAAATTATTGAATAAAATATAATTTTAATTTATAAAATATTGAAAAGTTTTACTCAACCAAACCAACATAATTAACAAAATTCAGGGACTAATTTGACTGTAGCATACAATTTCAAGGACCATTGTTATATTCATCATTACTTATCTAAAAATAATGAAGATTATTGCAAATTAATCCTTGTAATCTACTCTAATACATATAAATATGGGTGAGATGATAATCTTAGTGAATTCCATAATAAGGGAAGAGTATTTAGAAAATATGTAACACTCTAATTTCTTATTATTATATTTTAATGATATAATGATATATTATTGTTGCCTTATATGTTTGACTTAATGATTTATTTAAATTATTAATACTAGTAATATCAAAATTGTATTAAATATATATATGTATTTATTTTTTTACATAAATCAATAAACAAAATAAGAAATAATTCTGTGTATTGTTGCAATAATCTATTAACATTAGCGTTAAAAGAACGAGATAATAATAATAATAATAATAATAATAATAATAAAAGGAAACATAGCTATAGCTGTATATATATATATATATATTCGATAGCCTGAAAGAAATATTAGAAGAAAAACAAAAGTCACTACGCCAAAAATGACATTTAACAGCGCGTATTTTACAGCGCTTCCTAAACACAAGCGCTTTTGTAAATCTATTTAAAAAAATACGGAGCCTTTTACAGCGCTTTTGATGACAAGCGCTGTAAAAGAAGCGCTGTTGTAGGTCATATAAGGTTTGCGCATAACGTTATAAGGATTTTACAGCGCTTGTAACAAAAGCGCTGTAAAATGAAGCGCTTTCGTGTATTATGTTACAGCGCTTTTTTCACAAGCGCTGTAAAATGCATGCGCCTTCATTTATTTTAACTACCTATTACAACGCTTGTTTCACAAGCGCTGTAAAATACATGCGCTTCATTGAATTTTCCTACCTAATACAGCGCTTTTTTCACAAGCGCTGTAAAATGCATCTTTCAAATAATTATATATGTTAGAAACTCACATATACGTACTGTGTCATGAATTATTCTAAACCCTAATATGTAACACTCTAATTTCTTATTATTATATTTTAATGATATAATGATATATTATTGTTGCCTTATATGTTTGACTTAATGATTTATTTAAATTATTAATACTAGTAATATCAAAATTATTTTAAATATATATATGTATTTATTTTTTTTACATAATTCAATAAACAAAATAAGAAATAATCCTGTGTATTGTTGCAATAATCTATTAACGTTAGCGTTAAAAGAACGAGATAATAATAATAATAATAATAATAATAATAATAATAATAATAATAATAATAATAATAAATAATAGTAAAAAGAAACATATATATATATATATATATATATATATATATATTCGATAGCCTGAAAGAAATATTAGAAGAAAAACAAAAGTGGGATAAACGTGCCAACGATAGCCTTTCATAACACGAAAGCCATTAGGTATAATTCTTCGTATATGTTACCTTGATTGAATTATAATAGTGATAGGCTGAATATGAACATTTCCTACATTTCTTTTCATAAAGATTAACAATTTTCTTCAATTTAAATTAGTATACTAATACCTATGTTTCGATGATATTCAATATATTATCAGATTATATTATACATAGTAGACAATTTATTTATATATTATTGAGTAAATTATTTATTCGTTGGAGCAAAAATTTAATTTGTAATTGGTTGTTGCGTTAATTTATTTTTGTTCGTGGACTGTTAGAGACGGTAGTTGACGAAGACACAACACGTTAAATCAGTGGATCAACTTCGTTCGGAAGGATCTTCAATCGAGGTAAGGGATGAGATGTGGTTCGATTTTATGAGTATTAAATAGCATGAGATGAACGCAAGTACCAAACTTCCCAGATATTTATTCATAGTTTATTACGTACGGTTGAGGTTTATTGATTATTAATAATTAATTAATAATATATTAATGGTAATAGTAAGGACTAAAATATAATTTAGAAACCTATAAAATTCATGTGAATTAATTTATATTAAGATTGCGTGTTATTTGAGTTTATGAAACCTATACTAATTGTTATTGTATGAATTATATGTATTTGAGTGTTCTTGTCTACTTGATTGAAATTATGATATTACTTGAAAGTGCACGTAATTGATTCCTTATTATGTGATTGATGGGACTGGACTGTGTATTGTTAGTAGTGTAAACCAAATATTGGGATTTTATGTGATTGACTGATATACATATATAATGATGAATATTGTGAAGCAAAAAAAAAACTTATTGAGTTGTGACGATCGATTAAGTTTGAGATATGTGTTGTAGATTTTGGAGTTAGAATTATTTTGTCATCATATAGGGAGGGTTTGACAAACCTAGTGATTCAAGGAAGTACAGTTGAAAGAGCCTGATCATGGAGGGCTTTAGTCGAACTGTAAGGTAAGACTGATGGACCTTGGGGGTACCTCTAATGGGGAATTCCTAAGTGGATTAGTGGGTTACTCCTTAAGGTCGGGAGATACCATGCAACACAAGAGTACCTCGATCGCCGCGTATATGTGTCTCAGGTTTAGTTGAGGGGATAAATGAGGACTTGGCCTTTCATGAATTGTCCGTCCACTCTTGTGATGACATAGTATCAGGCCTCGTAACCAAGTACTTCAGAGTAGAATGGTACCAAATGATGATGAAGTATAGACTATAAGACATGTATAACATTTCATCCTTGTGACTACTCTATTGTGATTGATTAAGATTAACCTTTGATATTATGATATTGAGTGTTTCTCCTATTTGTTTGTCATTGGCATTTGCGATGAACGCAGACGAGTTGTAAGTTGCAGGTGATGAATAGTCCATCAGAGAGGCAGAAGCCATCATGTCTTGAAGACTCTTATTATATGCATTGTGTTCATGTTATTTTGAGCATTTTTTTATTTTGGGAATTCCCTCTCCGATAGTTACATCGGGATGGGACGACATTTGCACTTAATATTAAAAATATGTATGTGTACTTCAAAAAGGATTTTGTTGTTTGATATTGTGGTTTCAAGTTGTTAAGTTTGGAACCTTTGGATTTATTTGACGTGTTGATGATTATGTGATACTCTTTATCTTAATAAAAAAAATGTTTGGAAGTTATGTTTGGAACCTTTGGATTTATTTGACGTGTTGATGATTATGTGATACTCTTTATCTTAATAAAAAAAATGTTTGGAAGTTATGTTTGGAACCTTTGGATTTATTTGACGTGTTTATGATTACATGATACTCTTTATCTTATAAAAAAATGTTTGGAAGTTTATATATTTATGAATTTGAAGAATTTCACTATTTTAAAAATAATAAAGTTAAATATTTTTCTATTTGGGTTTAGGGTGTCACATTAGTGGTATCAGAGCTGGTCTGTCCAATCAAACTGTAAATGTGTTATGTGTTAGCTATGTTTCCTTGTGTACTGTGTTATGTGTTTTTTGGTTATGGTCATTATTGTGTTTGTGTTATAGAACTAAGTTAGTTTCTCACTTCCCTAAGTGTCTCACTATATTTGATTGGCTTATCTGATTGATGTAGGTAGTGATGGCTATTGAAAGGAATGACGTTGCGATTGGTGAGGCTCTGGAGTTCATAACAGGAGTTACCGTGTAGGGTCTCTAAGCTTTGGCTGAATCTTAAGTTACTACACAAGCCTCTGCGCAAGCTGCTACTCAAGCTGCACAGAATGTTGCTCAAGCTACTACCTACAGTGGTGGCCAAGGAAATATGCAAATAAATAAATTCATGGTGATGCATCGATTCCACAAGGCTAACCCTCCATCGTTTGAAGGTCACTATAATCCTGATGGAGCTCAAAAGTGGTTGGAAGAGGTTGAGAATTTTTTTATAGGAGTGGCATGTCCCGAAGGTCAAAAAGTTAATTTGGGAACCTTTATATTGACAGAGGAAGCTGAAATTTGGTGGGATAATGTGCGCCAACAAGGGAATATGCCACTAAGTTTAGGTACTATCCACTCTATGTTGGAGAGGTAGGAGAAAAGTCTATGTGCATCAAGTTTGAAATTGGACTTAAGCCAGAGATAAAGAAACAAATTGGAATGCAATAGATCCGTGACTTTTCTACCCTTGTGAATAAGAGTAGGATTTATGATGAAGATATTCATGCTGAAAAGGCACATTGCCGAAACACTGGAACCATGAAGGACAAGGGGCCTATGCATCATAATAGAAGAAAACCTTACTATTTTCCTCCTAGTAAATCTAGAAGTCGTCTAAATTATCAACAATACAATTTTTCAGCTAGAAAAGAAGCTAGTAGTGGTAACGAAAATGGAAATGGAAACAATTATATTTATAGGGGTGGTAGAGGAAACCCCAATGGACAAGGAGTTAGTAACGGGAATAGTAACAATAGGAGTCAAGCCTCGAGCAACAATAATAGTAATAATGGTGATCCAACTACTCCTATTCAATGTCAGAGGTGTGGTAAGCAGGGTCACATGACATATGAATGTAGACATGTTGGAATTACTTGTTTTAATTGTCAACAACAAGGCCACATCAGCACCATACGCCCTACCCAAGGAAGCTCCACACACATGGAAACCAAAGTTCCCAAGCTAGTCGACCTAAATCCAATGGAAGAGTCTTTGCCCTCAGTGGTGCAGGAGCATCTAAGAAAGACAACTTGATCCAAGGTACGTGTCTCATAATTAATGTTCCTTTATTTGTGTAATTTGATTGTGGTGCCACTAATTCCTTTGTGTCTCTTGATTGTGTTAGACGTTTAGGACTACTTGTGTCTCGTTTGCAATATGATTTGATTGTGAATTCCCCAACTAGTTATTATGTTGATACCTCTAGTGTTTATCTCGACATTTCTATCCATGTGTGTGGAAGGGACTTCCGAGTTGACTTAGTATGTTTACTTTTGCGTCTAGTTGATGTGATTCTTAGTATGGATTGGCTATCTACCAACCGTGTCCGCGTCGATTTTTTTAGTAAGACCATTGAATACATGGATTTAGAAGAGAGGGATAAACGTAGCAATATATCCACCAACCAAGTAAAGGCACTCTTGAAAAAAGATGCCCAATTATACGAGATGTTCCTATTGTGTGTGAATTTCCTAATGTATTCCCTGAAGAAGTCAATCATATACCACCAGAGCGTGAGATTCAGTTTAGCATTGACCTTGTACTAGGTACGGGACCCATATCCATGGCACCGTATATGATGTCTCCCTTAGAATTGTTGGAGCTTAAAAAGCAATTAAAGGATCTCTTAGATAAACAATATATAAGACCTAGTGTATCACCATGAGGTGCACCTGTATTGTTGGTTAAGAAAAAGGATGGTTCTATGAGGTTGTGTGTCGCCAGCTTAATAAGGTGACAATCAAGAATAAGTATTCTCTACCTAGGATAGATGACCTTATGGACCAATTGAGAGGATCATGTGTGTTTAGTAAGATCGATTTGAGATCGGGTTAGTAAGTCTTCTGATATCCCTAAAACCGCCTTTATGACCCGTTATGGCCATTATGAGTATTTGTTTATGCCTTTTGGTGTGACTAATGCACTGACAATATTAATGGATTTCATGAATCAGATTTTTCATCCTCACCTAGACTCATTTGTGGTTGTGTTTATAGATGATATCTTAGTGTACTCTAGGACTAAGGAAGAGTATGGTGAACATTTAAGGATAGTGTTGCAAACCCTTAAGGAGAAACAATTATTTGACAAGTTGTCTAAGTGTTAATTTTGATTAAAGGAAGTAAGTTTCCATGGACATGTAATTGTTCGTGTAAGATACCCATTGTGAGAATAGTTTCCAAGAGCTCAAGAAATGATTGACCTCTGCATCGATCTTAGTGTTACCTAACCTGAGTGAACCATTTGTAGTGTATTGTGATGCGTGTTGTTTAGGATTAGGTGGCGTACTTGTGCAGGATGTGAAGTTGGTAGCATATGCTTCTAGGCAACTAAAGATTCATGAGAGGAACTACCCTATCCACGACTTAGAACTAGCAATAGTTGTTTTTGTACTAAAGATGTGGAGACATTATTTATATGGATCTAGATTTGAGATTTTCAGTGACCATAAGAGCCTTAAGTACCTTTTTTACCAAAAGGAGTTAAACATGAGGCAACGTAGATGGATGAAATTTCATAAAGATTTTGATTTTGAGCTTAACTATCATGCTAAAATGGCCAATGTAGTGGCATATGCCTTGAGTAGGAAGACTTTGAGTGTATTCGCATTAATGGTTAAGCATAGTGAGTTGTTGGAACAGTTTAGAGACTTTGAGTGTGTCAACAAATGATGACTGCTAAAAAATTATTTTGGTTCTTATATCATACGAAAGGGTCAAACTAAGGTATGGGGTGAGAGTGAGTTCGAATTCATGAATGTAAATTAAGAAAGATGAACAGGAAAACCTTATTTCCTATAATTCATTCAAAGCTCGCTACGTACGACTGAAGCCTTTTGAGTAATTATTGACTAATGAGAAAACTTGAATTTGGTGAGATTAAAATATGAGTTAGAAACTTTTATAGTGTGTTATTTGATTTGATTTCGAAGATTGTGTATTTGGCGAATTTTGGGTTTTGTTTATATATATACCCTTGATATTGTTATATGATATACAACGTGATGAATTGTAATTATTTTCATTTCAACTAATATGGTGTGTGTGAATGATCTAGTATTATTATCTGTGAGTGAAAACCCCATTGTTGGAGCCTGTGTATCATGATGATAAATTAAATTTGAATGAAATATATGATTGGAAATATGTATTGGTGAAGTGTACTTATTCACTTATGATGTTACCACCTTGATGAATATGACGAATTGCATATTGTGTAAAATTGAATAATGATGAATTCGACCTGTGCCAATGATGGTTCTCTTATAGGAGTGAGTAGCGTAGGCCAACGAAAGGAGAATCTGGATGTTATTTGTTTGAAGTGGGGATTATCTTGTCATCCTATAGGTAGGACCTGACAAGCCTAGTGATTTAAGGGATGTACAACTGAATGAGCCTAATCGTGGCATTCTACTGTTGACACCTAAGGCAAGATTATCAGACCTTTGAGGTATTCAGGTGGGGAACTCCTAGGTGACTTGGAGGTAGCACTCCAAATGTTTGGAGCTACCATCCAACTCACGTTTACCTCAACTATCGTATATATGTGTCTCTGGTTGAGTTGATGGGATATATGAGGACATGCACATATAATTAATAAGAATAATTTATAGTATAATTACAACTAATTTTACTTAAAAAATAGAAATATTTTTATAGACCAGTATTTTGTCTAAAAAAATTATTTATCTAAAAAATAATATTAAAAATCAAAGATTTAAAAATTTTAATTTTTGAATTATATATTTGAACTATTGAATTTGACCTAATTGTTTACGAATTTGAATCAAATAAAATTTAAATTAAAAAAAATTCTATAGAAAATTTGATAACCTTAATTGAAACCAACTTATCTAAAAGCGAATATCACAGAAAAAAAACATAAAAATAAAAATTTAATTAGAAAGACTTAAAAAAAAGAATGAAAATATTATTAAAAAAAGTTTTTACAGTTCATGTGTGAGGTGTATGTAGTGTGGGGTTGGAAGGAATAGAGGTTTTTTGTTGCCGTTAGTGATAAGGCACTTCATCATTCTTCCCTCCCTTTCTCTCACTTCAACACTTTTCTACTAATATTCCTTTCTCTCTCTAAAAATTCTTCCTCCTCTTTACTCCCCACCACTTTCCTCTTCTCTCTCTCTCCCTCTCTCTCTCTTCTTCGCCTCCGAACCATTTGGTAAGCAGGGTCACATAGCATATGAATGTAGACATGTTGGAATTACTTATTTTAATTGTCAATAACAAGGCCACATCAGCACCATATGCCCTACCCAAGGAAGCTCCACACACATGGAAACCAAAGTTCCCAAGCTAGTCGACCTAAATCCAATGGAAGAGTCTTTGCCCTCAGTGGTGTAGGAGGATCTAAGAAAGACAACTTGATCCAAGGTACGTGTCTCGTAATTGATGTTCCTTTAGTTGTGCAATTTGATTGTGGTGCCACTAATTCCTTTGTGTCTCTTGATTGTGTTAGACGTTTAGGACTACTTGTGTCTCGTTTGTAGTATGATTTGATTGTGAATTTCCCAACTAGTAATTATGTTGATACCTCTAGTGTTTATCTCGACATTTTTATCCATGTGTGCGGAAGGGACTTCCGAGTTGACTTAGTATGTTTACTTTTGCGTCTAGTCGATGTGATTCTTAATATGGATTGGCTATCTGCCAACCGTGTCCGCGTCGATTTTTTTAGTAAGACCATTGAATACATGGAGTTAGAAGAGAGGGATAAACCTAGCAATATATCCACCAACCAAGTAAAGGCACTCTTGAAAGAAGATGCCCAATTAAACGAGATGTTCCAATTGTGAGTGAATTTCCTGAAGTATTCCCTGAAGAAGTCAATCATATACCACTAGAGCGTGAGATTCAGTATAGCATTGACCTTGTACTAGGTACTGGACCCATATCCATGGCACCGTATATGATGTCTCCCTTAGAATTGTTGGATCTTAAAAAGCAATTAGAGGAGCTCTTAGATAAACAATATATAAGAGCTAATATATCACCATGAGGTGCACCTGTGTTGTTGGTTAAGAAAAATGATGGTTCTATGAGGTTGTGTGTCGCCAGCTTAATAAGGTGACAATCAAGAATAAGTATTCTCTACCTAGGATAGATGACCTTACGGACCAATTGAGAGGATCATGTGTGTTTAGTAAGATCGATTTGAGATCAGGTTAGTAAGTCTTCTGATATCCCTAAAACCGCCTTTATGACCCATTATGGCCATTATGAGTATTTGGTTATGCCTTTTGGTGTGACTAATGCACCAACAATGTTAATGGATTACATGAATCAGATCTTTCATCCTAACCTAGACTCATTTGTGGTTGTGGTTATAGATGATATCTTAGTGTACACTAGGACTAAGGAAGAGTATGGGGAACATTTAAGGATAGTGTTGCAAACCCTTAAGGAGAAACAATTATTTGCCAAGTTGTCTAAGTGTTAATTTTGATTAAAGGAAGTAAGTTTCTAGGGACATGTGGATTGTATCAATTTTTTACCTTGATTATTTTTGTTGATTGTGATTTGATATGATACGGTGTTTAATATATTTTATATGATCCTCTCAATTAATTTATAATATTACTTGTTTTCAAAGCTCGCCCCTCGTTGCTTGTGTTTGGCGCCTATGAGAGCGCGAGAGTGGATTTATTTCAGGTTATCGGTTGATGATCCACAGTCTCATACGTGATATTGGATGGGAGTAATTTGTCTTATTTTGTTGAGTTATGAACTAATTTAGATATTTGTAAATTTGATCGATCAATTGTGTTATTTTTATCTTTTATTTGGAGGTAGAAATTAATTATCTCTAAGTTTAGAACGTGTTTTTATGTCATAATATTTATTTAATAAACCTCAACTCTATTTGATATTAAAGGAATTTTTTAATTTTTAATTTTTATGCAAGCATTTTGTGTAAGTGCGAATGTGACCCAGTGAACCTTATAGTTTAAAAGAAAATTTTAATACTCTATTTTAGAACTACTGCGAATCTCTTTCAAAATTAGTACATTTGACTTTTTATTTCAATTTGAAAATAGGGTGTCATATTTGTGGTATTCGAGCAGGCCTGTCCAATCAGGCCGAGTGGGTTATATGTCAATCTTCTGTTAGTGAATTGTTATCAATAAGCCAATTGCGTGTAACTGTGTTGTTAAGTGTTGAAACACTTACCTATTATTCTTGTACTATGTATTTTTCCATTGCAATACATGATTTATGAAAAATGATTGTTAATTGTTAACTAGTTATTTATTATTGTTGTGTGATGGTTTCTCTTATTTTTAAAGATAAATTTTAATATTAACTGTTTGCTAGTTTTTGTTGAATGTGCATTTATTAATATTTGAGTTAATTTGAATTGTTGACATGATTACATTAATTACAAATATTGGACTCTAAGTTTGATTGTTATTGATCATGAATTCATATATTCTTTGAGAGCTCCTATGACCCCGTCCCTGACACACGATAATAATGTTATTGTCTCTGCTTAAACAATAACTCTTAACAAGTAAATTGTGAGTAAGGAGACAAATAATTCAATATAAAACTTGTTACACAAGAATGCTCTATTGACTTCTAGTTATTATATGACTGATTAATATTATTAGTGTAGTTATTTTTCCTATTTCAATATTCGTTCTGATTTTGAATATTTTATTGTATACAACGTGAAATAAGAATTTAACTTTAATATATTATGTAAAAATGTTTCCTTGCTTTAATATGATTTTATTTATTGATTATTAATTTTGTACAATCTTGTGTCATACAAATTTTTATTTTATTTTTATATTCCTTAGATGTAGTACCAGTAGTTTTGTTGGGATAATTTAGAAACATGGTCTATGAAATCAAATATAAGGTAGAGTAACTAGAGATTGTATGAATTGAGAATTTGTAAATCAATCATAGATTCAATGGTTGTACCACATGTTGACTTAACCTGATAAAGATAGATATTAAAAATTGAATGAATGTTAAAGGGGTTGGTGGTTGAATAATTAAGAACATTACCTGTATTAATGAATATAAATTAGATATATCGTATCATCTATGCAAAAATGAGTTATATTTCAAGAAGAAGAAAAAATAACAAGGCCCAAAATGTTAGAATATGAATGTTGTAAGCAATTATGAGTAGAGGAGTTAAAATTCTAATGGAAGAAGGATGTTTTAGAATTTTGTAGTTATATTTCTTGATCTTAAGTAGAGCTATGAGAATTGTAAATTATACACGCATACTAGTGGCCAAAGTAGAATTTGAGTCATGTAAATCTTTTAGAAGATTAAGTGTAAAGTAAAATCACATTGTTTAGTAGCTTGAATTTCGGGGACAAAATTCTTTTTAAAGAATGTAGAATTGTAACACTCCAAATTTTGTAATAACTATTTTTTTATGCGTATGACTAATGTTAAGCGCACTTAATTATATTTAATATAAATATAATTTGTGATCCCTTAACTTAATTTCAGTAAACGTTGTAGTCCTTTATCTTTTTTTCTCTTCTCGATTTGGTCATTTTGTTTAATCTTAAGTAACAATTTAATTTTTATGTTTTAAAATTTCAACAATGTTATCATTTTTTTTACAAAAATTCAAAATTTCATCAAAAATTTTAAACAAAATCCATAAAATTAATTATATTCTTTAATATAAAACAAATTTCATCAAATTTGTAACTCAAATATTCAAATAAACTCATATTTCTCATTCTTTATTTGATGTTGTTAGAGATAAAAATATGAGTTTATTTAAAGATTAAACTTATGATTTAAGTGACAATTTAATCTTTTATATTTTAATTTATTGGCACGTTAGATTACCATTTTATTTTATGGTAACATATGAGTGTATATGGTATTTTTATCTATTAATAAAATTAAATCTCATTAATTAGAATCTTCATTTTAATTTTTTTTTAATGTTTATTATTATCTTAAATATGTATGGTCAAAAGTTAAAGATTAAGAAATCTTTTTAATCAACACTACATTAAATTGCATTAATTTTCTTAAAGAATCGTTTAAATTTTTTGACTATTATCTTAAACAGAACAAAAATGTTTCATCCAAATACCTAAATGAGAACAAAATAATAAAAAACATAAGGTAATTACAAAAGTCTAAATAAATAAATAAAAGTTTACATAATTAATGTGCTAACTGACAACATAATAGATTTTAATAATTATATTTTTAAATTTCCTATGCAATCCATTTTTTTAAATGATTAAAAATAAATTTAATATTTTCTTGATGTTGAAATTTTGTTGACACTTTTGAAATCAATGGAATTAGTTTATACTAGGTTGAGCGGCTAATCGATTAAATAGGATACATCAATGGAATACTTAAGCAGATAATTGAGTAACATAAACGGTGAATAGATGTTAAATTTAGTAATGATTATCATAACTCAAAAATAGAAAAATATATTATCCAAATAGAGTATTGGAATTATAGCTATACCGATAATAATTGATTAAGTTGTGATGATTAACTAAATATAACGTTATGTCTAGGCATCGCAGTGGTGTGAATTACTATATATAAAAAAAGGTTAAGATATTACATTAAAATGATAATCTTACTTTGGATTCAAGGGTGCTATGATTAATTTAAATTATAATACTAAAATTAATTACATGCGTCATACACAAGGCAGTTTCGTTTTATTCAGACATGTGTTATAGACGGAGCATATTTCGTTTTGTTCAATCGATTTGTACACATTGTAGAAATAAATTTTAAATGATTCTAAAATTAAGAAATTTAAAAATATAACAAAATTTATTTTTTGTTGTATGAATAAATTAAATTGAATTATTAGATAAACAATAATTTATATTTTTGATAAAAACACGTATAAATTATAATATTTGGAAAATTTATAATTTTACATAATAATTTATAACTTATAATTTTAGTAAGATATTAAAATAAAATAATAACTCAAATAAAATTCTTAAGTAGTTATTTATTTAATTATATTAATTAAATATTTGTAGCAATATTTCTTTGTATGATTTCATAGATTGTTTCCTAAACAATATGCAACATCCATATAAACTTATCTGTGTTAGCCATAATATATATTGTAACATCCATATAAACTTATCTAGTGTTAGCATTAATATATATAAATATTAATAGTAATAGGTGCAAGAATTTGTTAGGAAGAGAATTGTTATTAAAGGGGTACACTAGACAATTTACTACTAAATCAACATGATATCCCATACCTACAATTATAAGGTTAGAATTGTAGAGATTTCAAAAGAACCAAGGCTAGATTTCAAAAGAATCAAGTCTTGAAGAACTACACCATCTTTCATTCTCCTTTGTACATCTAAAATACAAAGAAAGAGTGAGTTGCCTCGAACCTTTTATGGCATGTTAGGATAATTATTAATTTAGTAACATCACCATGTATTTAGAATACGGTAAAAAAGTTATATGTTTTAAAATTTCAGAAAAAATCATATAAAATATCATGGTAACAATATATGTATTACATAGTATACTAGCATCCTCTCAGTTATACAATAAAAATCATATTACAAATTTAAGCAACATCATTGCATGGACTCTCCTCTGCTACCTAAACTATCCGCCTCAACTCATTTTATCTGTTATTATATATAAAAATAGGGGATAAGATAATCATTTTAGTGAGTTTTATACAAGAGGAGAGACAATTAGAAATTATTTTCCTTCAATGTAATAAAAACATGACATGAATATGAAATGTGTTTTTTAAAAAATCTTAAGTTTTTCGGTAAAGTATGAAAAATAACATATTCATCTTCCTTAAAGTATAGAAAGTATGCAGATCCTCTTGATAATGTTGGTCAGGCCACGACCTTTGTAACACCCCAATATTTTCATATATATTATATATGTATCTTTTTAGTAATTGTCGTGATTTATTATTTAATTAATAATTTAATTGGTTGAGGACAATTTATGTCATGATTGTTTTCTAAATGGTATATTTTGTATTTTGTTTATTTGGTAAGTTTCGATAATTAAGAAATTAATTTGTTAGATATATTGGTTTTATTTTGTTATCCATGTCTTACATTGATATATTTTGTCTTGCTTGAATGATTTAAGTTGATGAAAATATTAGCTGAATGATATAATTAAATTAGATTTTATAGAAGTTGTATTATTTGTTAGATTTATTTTGTACCAAATAATTTTCAGTCTTGAGAGATAGTAAAGTTATTGAGACCCAACTCTCATCTACGAGTGTTCTTACTATAAAATATTTTTGATCCATCCATTTTAGAATAAAAAAATTTGACTTACATTCCTTTTGTTCTCCTTATGACAAGATTTTATGACAATTTATAGTTTTTTCTTGACTTAATATACACGTTATTAAAACCTTTAATTTATTTTTAAAAGGAATGTTATAAATTTAAGTATGGGTCTTATCTTTTTTATTCATTTAAGAGAGGAAAAAAAACTCTACTCCTATGTTATATCTCTCAAAAAGAATTTTAAGCAATTTATAGTGTTATAAATATTTGAAATAAAAAAAAAAGTAAAAGGGAGTCTACACACCTTCCTACTCTATTCTCAGAATCATTTTTGTATTCTCCCAAGTTCCCAATGATGGTAATTCAGGCCTCAGTTTTATGGAAATATATTCAAAAAGATATTTATTCTAACAATATGCGCAGCAGTTTCATAAATTATAAATTTACAAAACACAAGATTACGGAAGGTCCCTAATAATCAATTCTAATGAATGTCAAACAATATCAGTTATTGATTATATGGAGAAATGCATAAAAAACAATTAGTATTCAAGATATTGATTTTCATGCAGCCATGTCAAAACAATTTGTCATGCAAAGCTATTTATCACATAATCTTTATTCGATCAATATCAAGAACACAATGATTGCAGAAATTTAAACGAGATAAGGGAAAGAAAAGTGTACACAGATATTTATACTAGTTCAGCCGCTTTGTGACGGCCTACATCCAGTCCTAAGATCAAACCCGATCTTAGCCTTTCCAATAGAATGTCTCAGAATCAGTTTACAGATGTTCCAGCTCCTCGCCTATCAAACTTAAACTATTCTTTTATATTCTAATCTTATCTCCCTGAATCCCAGAGTTTATCTCCAACAAACTCTTCCAAGATTTCATTCCAGTGTCTTTTTGATGAGATCCCTCAATCACAAAAGATCACTACCAGCTGTAACTGGATTTTTCTCAAAGTAATTTGGTTATAGAATTTGAATTACAGAAATTGAAATAGATCAAATATACAACGTTGTTGATCTTCATTCTTCTCAAAGCTATCTTTCTCAATTTTGTCTTTTTCAATCCTTGTTGATCAACAATGTAGATTGTTTAAGGCTGAAAAAGATATTCAAAGTAATATCAGTTGAGAAAGGATTAGTAGTATTGTGTATGTTGTCAAGGTGTATTATCAAAAATGTTATTCACAAGTTATGAGAAGAAATGAGTAAATGCAGTTTATATAGTTTCAGGAAAAACATGTAAATCGATTTGGCCAATCGATTTCTTAAGGTTGTAAAGCATGCTAATCGATATGTCCAATCGATTTCGCGAATCTTGTTTTTCTTGAATCTTGAAACTGCACATACTAATCGATTTACCTAATCGATTAGTTTACCTGAGTTCTTCAGACTTGGATGGATGTTCATATTTGAATCGATGTGCACAATCAATTTGTGGTGTTTTGTTCCAACAATGAGATCAAAACAATCGATGTGCTCAATCGATTCAACCATGTTCCTATTGTGTGTGAATTTCCTGAAGTATTCCCTGAAGAAGTCAATCATATACCACCAGAGCGTGAGATTGAGTTTAGCATTGACCTCGTACTAGGTACTGGACCCATATCCATGGCACTGTATATGATGTCTCCCTTAGAATTGTTGGAGCTTAAAAAGCAATTAGAGGAGCTCTTAGATAAACAATATATAAGACCTAGTGTATCACTATGAGGTGCACCTATGTTGTTTGTTAAGAAAAAGGATGGTTCTATGAGGTTGTGTGCCGCCAGCTTAATAAGGTGACAATCAAGAATAAGTATTCTCTACCTAGGATAGATGACCTTATGGACCAATTGAGAGGATCATGTGTGTTTAGTAAGATCAATTTGAGATCAGGTTAGTAAGTCTTCTGATATCCCTAAAACCGTCTTTGTGACCCGTTATGGCCATTATGAGTATTTGGTTATGCCTTTTGGTGTGACTAATGCACCAATAATGTTAATGGATTACATGAATCAGATCTTTCATCCTCACCTAGACTCATGTGTGGTTGAGTTTATAGATGATATCTTTGTGTACTCTAGGACTAAGGAAGAGTATGGTGAACATTTAAGGATAGTGTTGCAAACCCTTAAGGAGAAACAATTATTTGCCAAGTTGTCTAAGTGTTAATTTTGATTAAAGGAAGTAAGTTTCCATGGACATGTAATTGTTCGTGTAAGATACCCATTGTGAGAATAGTTTCCAAGAGCTCAAGAAATGATTGACCTCTGCATTGATCTTAGTGTTACCTAACCTGAGTGAACCATTTGTAGTGTATTGTGATGCGTGTTGTTTAGGATTAGGTGGCGTACTTGTGCAGGATGTGAAGTTGGTAGCATATGCTTCTAGGCAACTAAAGATTCATGAGAGGAACTACCCTATCCACGACTTAGAACTAGCAATAGTTGTTTTTGTACTAAAGATGTGGAGACATTATTTATATGGATCTAGATTTGAGATTTTCAGTGACCATAAGAGCCTTAAGTACCTTTTTTACCAAAAGGAGTTAAACATGAGGCAACGTAGATGGATGAAATTTCATAAAGATTTTGATTTTGAGCTTAACTATCATGCTAAAATCGCCAATGTAGTGGCATATGCCTTGAGTAGGAAGACTTTGAGTGTATTCGCATTAATGGTTAAGCATAGTGAGTTGTTGGAACAGTTTAGAGACTTTGAGTGTGTCAACAAATGATGACTGCTAAAAAATTATTTTGGTTCTTATATCATACGAAAGGGTCAAACTAAGGTATGGGGTGAGAGTGAGTTCGAATTCATGAATGTAAATTAAGAAAGATGAACAGGAAAACCTTATTTCCTATAATTCATTCAAAGCTCGCTACGTACGACTGAAGCCTTTTGAGTAATTATTGACTAATGAGAAAACTTGAATTTGGTGAGATTAAAATATGAGTTAGAAACTTTTATAGTGTGTTATTTCATTTGATTTCGAAGATTGTGTATTTGGCGAATTTTGGGTTTTGTTTATATATATACCCTTGATATTGTTATATGATATACAACGTGATGAATTGTAATTATTTTCATTTCAACTAATATGGTGTGTGTGAATGATCTAGTATTATTATCTGTGAGTGAAAACCCCATTGTTGGAGCCTGTGTATCATGATGATAAATTAAATTTGAATGAAATATATGATTGGAAATATGTATTGGTGAAGTGTACTTATTCACTTATGATGTTACCACCTTGATGAATATGACGAATTGCATATTGTGTAAAATTGAATAATGATGAATTCGACCTGTGCCAATGATGGTTCTCTTATAGGAGTGAGTAGCGTAGGCCAACGAAAGGAGAATCTGGATGTTATTTGTTTGAAGTGGGGATTATCTTGTCATCCTATAGGTAGGACCTGACAAGCCTAGTGATTTAAGGGATGTACAACTTAATGAGCCTAATCGTGGCATTCTACTGTTGACACCTAAGGCAAGATTATCAGACCTTTGAGGTATTCAGGTGGGGAACTCCTAGGTGACTTGGAGGTAGCACTCCAAATGTTTGGAGCTACCATCCAACTCACGTTTACCTCAACTATCGTATATATGTGTCTCTGGTTGAGTTGATGGGATATATGAGGACATGGCCAATTTGAATTATCCGTCCACTTGCGTGGTGGCATAGTATCAAGCCTCCTAACCAAGTACTTCAGAGTAGAATGGTACCAAAGAAAGAGGAGGAGTCTAGAGTATAAGAGCATTAATAACATTACTTGTTTTGTGTGTTTATTAACTTGATTTTGTGGATTGTATCAATTTTTTACCTTTATTGTTTTTGTTGATTGTGATTTGATATGATACAGTGTTTAATATATTTTATGTGTTCCTCTCAATTAATTTATAATATTACATGTTTTCAAAACTCGCCCCTCGTTGCTTGTGTTTGGTGCCTGTGAGAGCGCGAGAGCGCATTTATTTCAGGTTATCGGTTGATGATCCACACTCTCATAGGTGATATTGGATGAGAGTAATTTGTCTTATTTTGTTGAGTTATGAACTAATTTAGATTTTTGTAAATTTGATCGATTAATTGTGTTATTTTTATCTTTTATTTGGAGGTAGAAATAAATTGTCTCTAAGTTTAGAATGTGCTTTTATGTCAAAATATTTATTTAATAAACCTCAACTATATTTGATATTAAAGGGCTTTTTTTTTATTTTTTATTTTTATACAAGCATTTTGTGTAAGTACGAATGTGACGCCGTGAACCTTATAGTTTAAAAGAAAATTTTAATACTCTATTTTAGAACTACTGCGAATCTCTTTCAAAACTAGTACATTTGACTTTTTATTTCAATTTGGAAATAGGGTGTCATATTAGTGGTATTCGAGCAGGTCTGTCCAATCAGGCCGAGTGAATTATATGTCAATGTTCTGTTAGTGAATTGTTAACAATAAGCCAATTGCAAGTAACTGTGTTGTTAAGTGTTGAAACGCTTACCTATTATTCTTGTACTATGTATTTTTTCATTGCAATACATGATTTATGAAAAATGATTGTTAATTGTTAACTAGTTATTTATTCTTTTTGGGTAGCTGCTAAACTGGGAATATGACAAGGACTAGGATTTCTATGGCAATGGCATACATATTAAAACTTTAGAAACTGTTTGAGTTTGGATTAATTGAAATTTGAGATAAATTTATTTAAATCTGAATTGAATTCAAAAGTTTTTAGTCTTATCGACAGTAGTATTTAACTAGCTTAACTCCAGGCAGTGTTTGGTTAATAATGTTTAATGTTTCAAATAGATATAAAATTACTATATGATAAGAGAAAATTTAAGGATGAGGTGAGATTATAGATAGATATTTTCTTGTAATTTTTCTAACATAAAATTCTTGTTAACTCACTTTAAAAATATTGGACTCTAAATTTGATTGTTATTGATTATGAATTCATATATTCTTTGAGAGCTCCTATGAACCCATCCCTGACACACGATAATAATGCTATTGTCTCTGCTTAAATAATAACTCTTAACAAGTAAATTGTGAGTATGGAGACAAATAATTCAATATAAAACTTGTTACACAAGAATGGTCAGTTGACTTCTAGTTATAGACTATCCTTATATATTCCTAATAGTAAAAATTCAATGCACTGTATTTTCTCTGACACTGCATGTCTTTTATGCTTGCATCTACTAGCAAATGCTCCCAATTAAAAAATAAAAAAAGAACTTGAATTTATGTATGCAATGTGATCCCATTCTTCCTAACACCATTCATAATTTTATAATATTGTGATCAACCTTTCATTTTTTATTGCTATTGTGATGTTTTTTTCGATATAATTTCTTAAGCTGATAGGTTGGTGCCTTCGGGGGGTAGGAAGTGCAATATGTATAACACTAGTTTCTCGATTATTGGGACATGTTATGATTCTTGTCACTATTGTAACCAAATTCTTTTTAAAGAATGTAGAATTGTAACACTCCAAATTTTGTAATAATTATTTTCTTATAAGTTTGATTAATGTTAAGTGCACTTAATTATATTTAATCTAAATATAATTTGTGATCCCTTAACTTAATTTCAGTAAACGTTTTAGTCTTTTATTTTTTTTTCTCTTCTCGATTTGGTCCTTTAGTTTAATCTCAAGTAACCATTTAATTTTTATGTTTTAAAATTTCAACAATGTTATCCTTTTTTTACAAAAATTCAAAATTTCATCAAAAATTTTAAACAAAATTCATAAAATAAATTATATTCTTTAATGTAAAACAAATTTCATCAAATTTGTAACTCAAATCTTCAAATAAACTCATATTTCTCATTTTTTATTTGATGTTGTTAGAGATGGAAATATGAGTTTATTTAAAGATTAAAGTTATGATTTAAGTGACAATTTAATATTTTATGTTTTAATTTATTGGCATGACAGATTACCATTTTATTTTATGGTAACACATGAGTGTCTATGGTATTTTTATCTATTAATAAAATTAAATCTCATTAGAATCTTCATTTTTTTTGTTGAATGTTTATTATTATCTTAAATATGCATGGTCAAAAGTTAAAGATTAAGTAATCTTTTTAATCAACACTACATTAAATTGCATTAATATTCTTAAAATCGTTTAAATTTTTTGACTATTATCTTAAACAGAACAAAAATGTTTCATCCAAATACCTAAATGAGAACAAAATAATATGATGTTTTAATCTTGTACATATTAGATTAAACAACTTATATAAATAATAAATATTTTATTTTATTTATTTTTCTAAAAAATAATAGTATTTTAGTGTACATATTTCAAATAATAAGATTTTAAGCGATTTTATGTGTACATGTTTGTTCGTAATTGATAAGTATTTTCATGTGTGTTTGATGGATGTTAAGGGTGCACGTAGTTATATTTTATTTATATCTATTAAATATTTTTAGTTATTTATCTAATAAATATATTATATTGAGATATTAGTAATATTGTGTTTGATTTCTTTCATTTTTATATATTCATTGTGATTATATATATATATATATATATATATATATATATATATATATATTATGATTTAGTAATTAATATAGAGCGTTGATGTTATATTTATTTATTTTATAATTTTGATTATTCTCTAATGATGATAGTATTTCAAACTAAATATTTTATAAAATAAGTATAATTATAGTGATTATTTTAAAAATAAATCTTAATTATTAATGTATTTTAACATATTAATAACTTATTATTTTATTTTATAAAATATGGATTTTGAAATATTAATAATATTGTGCTTGTCAAGTTTTGCCTATTTTTTATATATTTGACTGATTTTGTGGCTTATATAAAATATTGATGTTATATTTTTTTAATTTTAACTATTCTGATAATATGATATTTTCAATGATATTATTTTAGTGGCAACTAAATAAATTAAAATAAGTATGTAACCATTTGGACCTAGTGAAAGAATAAAATAAAATGGAGTTCAACGAGTTAGATTAACAATAACTAATATGTTTAAAAAAAATAAAATCAAACATACCCTAAATATGAAAGCGCTACAGTAGAAAGAGAGAGCTGACGTTCGACATTCGATATTGAGAAAAGGCAGCAGTTGCACTAAGAGAAAAGAGAAGATAATTGGTTCCGAAGATCGATAATTGTCCAAAAAAATGCTTCTATTTTCGTCCTAATTTCAGTATGTTATTTAATTTATTGAGTTAGTCAATTAAACTTACTTTTTAAGATTTTTAACCATCTCAATTTCTTCGTAAAATATCCAAATTTTCCATTAACTTAATTCATTATTTTGTATCGTTCTTCTTCATCGTAAGTCTGATTTGAGTGAAACTAACATCAAAACGATCATGTGAAAAGTGGCTTTATTGGCTACTAATTGCTTTTCTGATTTATGGTAAGATTCCTGGACCTACTTTCGAAATTAATTTTAGACTGCCTTCTCATAATTTATTTTTAACGTTTACCCATTAATTGTCAAGTTTGATCGATTAAAAGACAAAGAACGAATGAACAAATATTGTTTTCTCGTGGAGTCGTATTCATGTGTAAAAGCATCGAAATAAAGTAAGGGGTGATAGAGCATTTGAATTCATGAGTATAATATAATTTGAGATGAATAGGAAAACTGTATTTCCCAACGATTCTTTCGGGGCTCGCTATGTACGGTAGTAGTCCTTTCAGTGATAAATTGATTAATGTGAAAATATGGAGTTTTGAGATTAAAGTGTGGAATAGAAATATCTACAAGGTGTTGATATATTTAACTTTGTTAATTATGTGATATTTGATGTTATTGTGATGTTTGATTTATTTTTATTAAATATGTGCTATTTGATATTATTATGATATTGGATGTTGAATGAATTTTATGTATATGTTTGATTAGACATGTTTATGTGATGTGATAATAAAAGGTGGATGCATTTTGATAAGTCTATGTGATTATGATGATGTGTAATTAATAATAATGATGTTATAAATTTGTAATAAGTCTATGTGATGATTTATGATTGATGATAGCGATGCTATAAAATTATGATGAGATACAATTAATGATAGTAATATTGTGAATTCCTGTCGAGAATATTGAAGTAACCCCATAGTTGTTGAAATAATGGTTATTTCAATTTATGTTTAAGGTGACGCTCTTAATGGAGTATCATAGGCCAACGAGGGGAGAAAATATTGAGAATTATTGAAGTAAAGATTATTTTTTCATCATTAGATAGTAATGTACAAGCCTAGTGATTCCGACGAAGTACGACTGAATGAGCCTACTCGTGGCAGTCTGCTGTTGAGCCTTATGACACGATTGTTAGACCTTGGAGGTAGCACTTCAAATGTCGGGAGCTACCATGCAACATTCATTTACCTCGATTGTCGTGTATATGTGTCTCGGTTTGAGTTTAGGGTACCTATGAGGTGAGGCACCTTCATTGTTTATGTTTGACTGACTTGACTTTGTATTTGCGAAATCACAGTTGTTACAGGTTAATGAGTCTTGAATTTCTAGTTTGGGAGAAACATCGCTCTAATAGGTGATATAAGGAATGAGAGTCATAAGTTATATTTTATTTATTAATTAGAAATAACTTTTTATATGAAGACCTTACTGTTTTATAAAAGAAAAAAGTTTAAAGTGTTCCCTTTGAATTTTGAGAATTTTGATATCCTAAATTTGTTATAAAAGTTTTATTTCCTTGAAAATAGATATTCTTTATCCCTTGGGAATTAAATTAAAATTCTTGTATAAATTATTATATATTATTTTGGGGTTTAAGGTGTGACATTGCTAGGATGTAGAATGTCTAATGTAAGGGCTTTTTCCCATGTGAAGTTAGGCTAGATATTAAATTAGTGGTTTGTAAGATAATGATATGATGTTTTAATGTTGTAAAAGAAAAATATTAATTTTATGTTTATCTTAAAGAATTTAACTATAATATTTTAATTTTGTTGAGTAATATGTTTGTCTTCATGAACTTAATTATAAAGTTCTATTTTTATTATTGTAACATGATAAATATACTTGTTGTGAAAATATTAAATGTAAAGTTGCAATTTTTGTATTGTTTTGGCGTACTTAATTATAAATATTATGATATTTATTATGATATTATGAGTAATATGTTTGTTAAAATGTATTTGATTTAAAGTTTCAATTTGTGGCGTTGGTGTCACTCAAATCGGACTTACGATGAAGGAGGACAATGCAAAATAACAAATTCTACAATTTGAGAAATCAAGTATTTTAGAGAGAAATTGAGTTGTTAAAAATCTGAAAAATTGTATTTAATTGAGTAACTAAATGAATAAAAAGAAACTTTTCCGAAGCAGTTTATCTATGACCGGTGTCAAACGAAATATGTAGTTGTTGTGTTAAATTTTTGGTTCTATGGCTGCCTTTCCTCCCTTTCCTTATTTTGTTTTATTTTATTAACAATTACGATTCACACATGGTCAAACCCATTGGTCCCTTTATTTATGTTTTTGTTTTACTATTATTATTTTTATTTGGCTAAAACAAAATTAATAATTATTTAATCTCCTTTTTAATATTCCTCTAAACACCATTTAGTTTTTCAAACATTACTAATATTTTATAAATTAGAGTAATTAAAATAATCAATATATATATATAAAACATATTACTATTAACTAAAACCTTCACATTCAAAATAATCTATAATTATACTTATTTCTCAAAATATTCACATTATAATAATACCATAATATTAGAAAATAAACAAAATTATAAAATAAATAAATATAACATCAATATTTTATATTAATTAGTAATATCATAATAAATAAGAGATACTTTGAAATAATTAAAATATAAAATATCACATTAATTACCAACTCACATATACACTTAAAATCGCGTAAAATCTTATTCTTTAAAATATTACCTTAAAATACTATTATTTTTAAAAAAATATATAAAATAAAAAAATAAAAAATTATTATTTATATCGCTTATTTAATACAATATGTATCAAACTAATACATCATAGAAAACATCCATATTACGGAAATTAATTGCAAAATTTATCTACATATATTCTAAAATAATTTTAGTTATTAAATTAATTATTTAAAATAATATTCAATTAATAAAATAATTTATTATAAAATTTCGGGTGTTACACTTTCAACCTTATAATCGTAGATGTGAAATATCATGTTAATTTAGTAAATTGTCTAGTGTACCTCTTTAATAACAATTCTCTTCCTAACATATCTTTGCAACTATTACTATTAATATATATATTATTGCAAACACTAGATAATTTTATATGGATGTTATATATTGTTTAGGAAACAATCTATTTAATTAATATAATTAAATAAATAACTATTTAAGAATTTTATTTGAGTTATTATTTTATTTTAATTTCTTACTAAAATTATGCTATAAATTATTATGTAAAATTATAAATTTTTCAAATATTATAATTTAGACAAGTTTTCATCAAAAATATAAATTATTTATAATCTTGAAAGTTTATCTTGAAGAATAATAGTTTTTGGGTTGTAAGTCCCGTATTTAAGCCGATGAACAGGAGTTTAAGGGCAGTGAATCCTTGAAAGTTTCTTCAAAATAAAAAGACAAAATTTTAAATATGAAATAATCTCTTTTGTAGAACTTCTTCTTTCTCAACTCCTTCTACCCAAGACTTTCCAGAAAAAAGGGATCCCATCAATAGTGAAGAAATCACTATTAAAGACTTCCAAAAATCCATAAACAACTGACAAATCCCAAAAATAAAAAAGGATGAGGTCTACGTATCTAATCTTTCAAAAATCTTTTCAATACTGATGGCCCATGAAAAAAAAAAATCATCATCTATTGTGCATAGCCCAAATTTCATTTCGAATTAGTCTAAAAATAGTCTAGAATATCATTAACGGGCATGGCCCAAAATTGATTATTTTTCGCTTTTATTTGCATCAAATCCATATTTATGTTATGCAAAATAAGTATGCTCTGCACTTGCAGCTAATTGCTGATCTTGTGCATCAGAAAGTCTTCTGTTTTTTATTTGCATCAAATCCGTATTTATTTTCTGCAAAATAAGTATGCTCTGCACTTGCAGCTAATTTCTGACCTTGTGCATCAGAAATTTTTCTTTGCTGCGTTTCAATTAAGTCTCATATAAACAATATCTGTTATTATAAACTCGGACACCCTTTGCTCCAGGAACATCCGTTGGTATCAGTGAGACAAAAGCGGTTTATAACTATTTAAAATCTTGAAAGTTTATCTTGAAGAATAATAGTTTCTGGGTTGTAAGTCCCGTATTTAAGCCGACGAACAGGCGTTTAAGGGCAGTGAAACCTTGAAAGTTTCTTCAAAATAAAAAGACAAAATTTTAAATATGAATAATCTCTTTTGTAGAACTTCTTCTTTCTCAACTCCTTCTACCCAAGACTTTCCAGAAAAAAGGGATCCCATCAATAGTGAAGAAATCACTATTGAAGACTTCCAAAAATCCATAAATAACTAGCAAATCCCAAATATAAAAAAGGATGAGGTCTACGTATCTAATCTTTTCAAAAATCTCTTAAAAACCGATTAGGTTATCAAAACAGAGGAACGTGATGTTACTCTTTCTAACCCATTTGAAACAATAAATCTTCTTTCTTCAAAAACTCTTAAAAAACACACTGACAGGAACTATAATTTCATACATATAGGTCTTGTTCAAGTAGGTATAAAACCTCTAACAAGGGAAGGATTAAACACTTCAATCCTATGTGTCCTATGGGATGCAAGGTTCTTGAACTTTCAAGATTCAATAATAAGTACAGTTGAATCTAGTCTATGTCAAGGACCAATTTGGTTTGGATGTTATCCAAATTTTTCTTTATCTTTAAATGATCCAAACATCACAAAATCTCTCATATTACAAATCAAAACTCATAATTACAAAATGTTAGCAGGATCTATTCCAGTAGCTATTATTTACAGGGTCCATTACAAAGCAATGTTTTCAGCCTTCACGGCAACTAAAATATTGAAAACAAAAAGGGCGAAATGCTATTTTTACAAACTGACCTAACAAAAGCCAACACTGTTATTCCAAAAACCATTCTTTGGAAAGATATTGATCTTCCTGAAGAATGGATTCTAGAAGGAGCAGTTAGACCACAGCCTCTTGAACAATCTAAACCAAACAACAATCTTAAAGAAGTCATACAATACAATGACGGTAGGGTAAAACTAAGTTTTTCAAGAACTTCTAGTGCCAGGTTTTCTGATGCTGGTTCCTCCAGACCACCTCCAATCATACAATTGCCCCAAAAACTTGAAAACTTTACAAAACCACATTTTTCATGTTCCAGCATACCATGTGTTTCCTTTCAAAACCTTGACTACTCCACAAATATACCTCACCAAATTAACACAACACCTCAAAACACTAATGAGGAGCAACTAAACATTTCTCCACCAATTTCACCATCTTTTTCTGCTATAACTGAAAATGTTGTAAATGAACTCAATGTTATAGAAAAGGAATTTGAATTTGAAGTTCATTTTACAAAACAAGACTCGTATTCTATTTTTTGAATGGTTTGAAATTTATGCTAAACAAAACCAAATTTCTTATCCTTTCAAACAAAACCTAGGTTCTATTAATCCCATAACAACCAGAAACAAACCTCCAGAATGGGATTTAGCAACTGGACAAAATATCCAGTCTGAACACCCACCTCTAAGACAGATCATAATAACGCATCCAGAAAAACCAGTAGAAGCTGCCCCTTTCAAAATCCCAAGTGAAAGTTCTGAAAAAGATATCCGAAATATTCTTCAACAAAATAATTTTACAAATGTCCATCTTAGTACAATAGCAAAACAATTAACTAAGATAGAAGAAAATCAACAAAATACCACTGTCTCTCCAATTGAGATAACTGATTCAAAACTAAAAAACCTAGTTTTTAAACCATTCCAAATCTCAAAAACAAGCCAAAAACTGTTTAGGGAAGGCAAATCGAAATTCACCCAAGCCTTACATGAACAACTCAATAAGATAGAAAATTCCTCTACCTCCGCACCGATGGTAGCCAAAGATACATTTGACAAAACGGTTACAACTTTAGACCAAGTTTCTGAAGCCGAACGAGAACCACAAAACCTGTGTAAACTTCAGTGGCAAAAGGGTCAACCTTTAGCCATGGTCATCGCACCAGACTTAGGTATTGAAAATAGACCTAATGTCCTCTCTCAATCCAAATTCAATGTCAGCACTGTCTATGAATGGAACATAGATGGTATGTCTGAATACAACATCTTAGGTCTCCTCCAGCAAATGACATTGGCATCAAATGCTTACAAAATCCAAGCCAACACACCCGACAAAGCCATAGTTGAATTATTAATAGCAGGATTCTCAGGACAACTCAAAGGATGGTGGGATTACCATCTCATGACCCTTTAACACTTAGAAATTTTAAACGCAATCCAAACCACAGAGGAAGGAATTCCTATCCTCGACGAAATAGGAAACCCAATACCGGATGCAGTTGCAAAACTAATACACACAATTAGCTTGCACTACATAGGTGATCCATCACACTTAAAAGATAAAAATGCTGAACTCCTATCCAACCTTAGATGTAAAAAACTTTCTGAGTTCCAATATTACAAAAACACTTTCCTAACTAGAGTCATGTTAAGGGAAGACTCAAACCAACCTTTCAGGAAGGAGAAATTCCTTGCAGGACTCCCAACTCTTTTAGGAGAAAAGGTTAGAAACAAAATAAAAGAAGTCTATGGGGTAAACCAAATCCCATATAACCATTTAACATATGGGGAATTGGTTAGCTTCACTCAAAAGGAAGGTTTGAAAATCTGTCAAGATTTGAAACTCCAAAAACATCTAAATGGGAAATGAAAAGAACTAGACAAGAATTAGGATCCTTTTGTAAACAGTTTGAAATACCCATGACCAATATTTCAAAAGACTGTGGAGGATCTTGTTCAAAATCATATAGAAAACCCCACACCAAACCAAGAAGACTAGAATTCTATAAAAAATCTAGACCCCAAAATTCTTACAACCAAAGAAAACCTAATTTTTACAAGAAAAAACCTTTTCAAAAGAACTCTGAAGCTCAAACGTCAAAACAAATAACTTGTTACAAATGTGGCCAAACAGTTTCAAGATATTGCAAGAGAAATAAAAAGCTCCATGAATTAAAAATCGATGAAGAAATAATTCAAAAAATAGAGGCAATACTTTTAGAAACTTCTGAAGAAGAAACTGCCATAGACTCTGAAATGGGTTCTTCAGAGAATAATAAACCTTTATAGTTTGACGAACTAGGGGCCTCTAACTCTCTTAGCGATTCAGAAGCAAGTACAAAATCCATTAATGTTTTAACAAAGGATCAAGAACTAATTCTTGATATTGTAAAACATGTAGAAGATACAAAACTTCAAAAAGAAATAATAGGAAAACTTTTAAATACTTTTGAATCTAAACAAGGCCAACCTCCTACATCCTCATCAAAATTACTTCCTAAGACCACTTATGACCTAACAAATATCTTAGGAAAAAGAGCAAAGTCACAAGCCCATGTCACAATTCAATCTCTTCAAGAAGAAATTAAAATCGTAAAACAAGAATTAAAAACTCTTAAAACAAAAACAGAAATTGATTCAAACATTCTTCAAAATCTTCTTTCTCAGGTACAAAATCAAACCTCTGACCATGAACAAGGTGAAGAAGAAAGAGAAAATGAAAAATATTCTAACAAAATTGAAAACTTAGAAGAAATCCTAGAGGATTTCTTGTTCGTTTTAAGAACTATAACAACAAGAAAATATTTGATAAAAATTAATTTAGTGTTTTCTAAAGACTTCAAATTTGAAGCGATTGCACTTTTTGATACTGGAGCAGATTTAAATTATTTAAAAAGTAGCATTGTACCAAATAGATTTCTACAAAAATCTAATGAAAAACTTGTTGCGGCTAATAACTCCAACATAATTATAAAAAGTAAAACTGAAGCTTCCATTAAAAATGGTAATGTTTCAATCAAAACTCCTTTTGTTTTGTTGGAAAATATTACTCATACTGTCATTTCTTGCAAAATAAAAGAAGCCAAGAATCATTTTCCCTTTTATTGAAAAACCCAAAACAAAGAATTTAAATCTTTTAAAAGCTTGTTCTGTTTACAAATCTGAACTAAATTGTTTAATTTAGGGAAAAGAAAAACACTTATATTTCTTAAAACAAGATGTTTCTTTTCTCAAAACCGAACAACAATGACAAAATAGTCTTGTAAAACAAAAAATTTCAGATCTCCAAAAGAGAATTGAAAACGAAATCTGTTCAGATTTACCAAATGCTTTTTGGAATAGAAAACAACATATGGTAGACCTACCATATGAGAATGGCTTATTCCGATAAACAAATCCCAACGAAAGCCAGACCTATTCAAATGAATTACGAACTTGAAACACATTGCAAAATAGAAATCCAAGACCTAGAACAAAAGGGTCTAATTACCAAATCTAGGTCACCTTGGAGTTGTGCAGCCTTCTATGTGAATAAAAATTCTGAAATAGAAAGAGGTACACCGAGGCTGGTCATAAACTACAAACCTTTAAAAAAAGCTTTAAAATGGATTCGTTACCCGATTCCAAACAAAAAAGATCTTTTACAAAAATTACACTCTTCATTTGTATTTTCAAAATTTGACATGAAATCAGGATTTTGGCAAATACAAATTGATCCAAAAGATTGTTATAAAACAGCTTTTACGGTCCATTTTGGTCAATATGAATGGACGGTAATGCCTTTTGGACTAAAGAATGCTCCTTCAAAATTCCAAAGAATTATGAATGAAATCTTTAATCCATTTTCAAAATTCTGCATTGTCTATATTGATGATGTCTTAATATTCTCAGAAACTATTGAACAACATTTCAAACATCTTAGAACATCTTTAATGATCACTAAGAAAAATGGAATGGTTGTTTCAAAATCCAAAGTCTCACTTTTCTAAACAAAAATCCGTTTCCTAGGACATTACATCTCTCGGGGCACTATTACACCCATTGAGAGATCCTTATCCTTCGCAGACAAATTTCCTGACAAAATCGTTGACAAAACACAATTACAAAGATTTCTAGGATCATTGAACTATGTTTTAGATTTCTGTCCTAACATCAATAGGATAGCAAAACCTCTTCACGATAGATTAAAGAAAAATCATGTCGCTTGGACTGAAGAACACACAAAAATAGTACAAATAATCAAAAAACAAGTCAAAGAAATACCTTGTTTACATTTAGCTGACCCATCAGCCCAAAAAATTGTTGAAACAGATGCTTCAGATATAGGATATGGGGATATCCTTAAACAAATAACAAATAACAAAGAATGCATTGTACAATTTACATCTGCACATTGGAATGATTGCCAAAAGAATTACTCTACTATTAAAAAAGAAATTCTTTCAATTGTCATGTGCATTACAAAATTTCAAAGTGATTTACTCAACCAAAATTTTTTACTTCGAATTGATTGCAAATCTGCAAAAGAAGTTTTACAAAAAGATGTTCAAAACATTGCATCAAAACAAAGTTTTGCTAGATGGCAAGCAATCCTTAGTATTTTTTATTTTGAAATTGATTTTATAAAAGGAGATCAAAACTCAATTCCAGATTTTCTAACTAGAGAATTTCTCCAAAACAGAACTTGAGTGATGCCTAGAAAATCTAAAAGAATCGAGGTCCAAAAGGACCAACCTCAAGAAACCCCAAAACCTATCTCATCTGCAAAACCAATTCGGTCTTGGAAAGAAGCTGTTGAAGAAAATGAAGAACAAAACCAAATCCAAAAATGGCTTGCTAGCCAAGCAATAGTTGGTCCTGACAACTTCCAGGAAATAAAGGACTCAATTGAAGAAAACCTTCAACTACAAAAAATTGCAAAACTCCACAAAATCCAACAGGAGATTGAATCCCTCCAAATTCAATTGCCTACGTTGATGGGGCAGGAAAGAGAAGAATCTTCAAAAACCCCTTCTCAGATAATTATTTCAAAACCTTTATAGGAGGAACCAAACTGCAAAATAATTTCAAAACTCTCCAAAGGAGAAACCCCAAAAATTATTGTAAATGATTTTGAAAATACTTTGTTGCGACAAAAATCCGAATATTTTATCAAAACAAATTACCAAAACATTTGGACAATTGAGAATCATTTCTATAATAGAAATCCTTAATCCGTCATCTCACAAATTTTCCCAGAAGGCTGGTTTTTCAAACCATATGATTTATCAAAATCCCAGCCTCACTACAAATCTATTCTTGAATGTACAGGATCTGTGAAAATTCAAGACAACCCAAAAGAGGGCCCAGTAGCCTATTCAACTGCAAAAATCCACAAAATCATCCCACCATCAGAATGGGGATCAAACCTACACACACCAAAACAGTTCCCACTCGATTTCAAAAATACAATAAACCATTGTAGGACTTTTAATTACTGGGATTATCAGCAAGCCTGGTATAACACTTTTCTCATTCAAAACCAAAAATTTAGCCATACTTGGCTACTTTTCTTTAACCTTACTATGGAACCTTCAAAAATTCCTCAATGGTTTGCTCATTGGTGGAAATTCTTTGGCTCCATTCTAGAAATCTTAAAACCAGAAGTCCAAGAATGTTTCCAATTATACAAAACCAATTACAAACCGACAGACAGAGAACACATTTTTCACCCTCTAATGCTATTCTCTACAAAATTCTTTCTACCATGGGTATTAGCCTAGTATTTTGACATTAAACAAAAAGAGACCCAAACAATCATCGTCAGAAGATTCAAAGTCAAATGGTGGACAAAATTCTCTATTCCACAAAGTCTCAAAAAACAAGTTGTATCGACGTGGCTCCAAAACAAAGGAATGAAGAAACCAAATCAAATGGTAACTAAATTCTTGGCCCAAAAGTCATTTTCCCAAACACAGCTAGCAGCGGCAAAATTCGAGGAGGAATATTTTGAAATCATGGCCCAACTCCTCAAAAGTAAGGCCCAATCATCAAAACATTCCTCAAACAGTGCTTCAAGATTTTGTTTAAAGATTTTATATATATATACTATTGCTAACACTAAATAGTTTTATATGTTTAGGAAACAATTTATCAAACTATATAAATAAATATAGCTACAAATATTTAATTAATATAATTAAATAAATAACTACTTAAGAATTTTATTTGAGACATTATTTTATTTTAATTTTTTACTAAAATTTTGTTCTTAATTATTATATAAAATATTATTATGTAAAATTACAAATTTTCCAAATATTATAATTTACACGAGTTTTCACCAAAAATATAAATTATTGTTTATCTAATAATTCAATTTAATTTATTCATACGACAAAAGAATAAAAATATGTTCTTTTATATTAAAAATTTCTTCGTTTTCGAATAATTTAAAAGTTATTTCTGCAATGTGTACAAATCGACTGAACAAAACGAAACATGTCTCATGTATGGTACATGTCTGAACAAAACGAAACATGCCCTTAAGCAATTTACAGTGTTTTTTCAAACAAAAACAAAGCGCTGTAGAATCGAGCACTGTAAAAGATACAACATCACCTTTTTAAAACCAAAAAGCGCTATAAAACATGTAGATATATTGCGCACTTGTTATGCATATTTTACAGCGCTTTTTAAATAAACGTTGTAAAAGGTACACCTATTATATGCATTATTATGCACCTTTTACAACGCTTATTGAAAAGAGCGCTGTAAAATGCACATTATAATGCATATAATGGGTGCATATTTTACAGCACTTTTTAAATAAGCGCTGTAAAATGTGCACCCATTATATACATTATAATGTGCATTTTACAACGCTTTTTTACATAAGCGCTGTAAAATGTGCACCCAATATATGCATTATAGTTCACATTTTACAACGTTTTTTCATATAAGCGCTATAAAATGTGCACTCATTATATTCATTATAGTGCACATTTTACAATGCTTTTTTATATAAGCGCTGTAAAATGTGCACTCAATATATGCATTATAGTGCATATTTTACAGCACTTTTTCATATAAGCGCTGTAAAATGTACACTCATTATATGCATTATAGTGCACATTTTATAGCTCTTTTGAAATAAGCGCTGTAAAAGGTGTATTTTTTTTTTTATATTTAAAAACGTTATAAATTAAATTTTTGAAAAGCACTTTTTGGTTTTTTATGGCATTTTTTTAAAAAAATCGCTGTCTTTTAATTATTTTCCAAAATTATTATCATCCAGAATCAGTTCACACTACAACAGAACATATTCAAATATATATTCCGAAAAAGTTCACACAATCAGTACACAGAAACAGAACTATATAACTTAACTTTATATATTAATTTACAAGAGAACATTCAGATACATATATATATATATATATATATAACTTAATTAACTACATATACATATTCAGATATTGTACAACAGCACATAATATAACTTAATTAATTACATATACATGTTCATATATTGTGCCCTATTCAAATACATATAACTAACAAAATACACAGAATATAACCAGCTACCATATATTCAGATCCCTTGCAGCATGTTATTTCCCAGCAAATCAGATAATCTTCATTTCAAGCACATAATGAAATTAGTCTTCCTTTAATTCCATTAGATCTTCCTCAGAGTATGTTGGACTGGAATTGTCAAAGTACTGTGCAATATAAAAATTGAACATATTAAGTTAGAATGAAATATATAGATAATTTATATATGAAAATCATATAATGAAAATACTGTACCGTTTTTGGGATAATAGTTTTATTCCTATCAACAATGTAATTCTTTACATTAACTGGATCGAGTTTACACATCGACAGCTTATGCGGAGACAAGAATGAATATCTATTTGACAATCTGCGTGTGCACACAACCTTCTCATACAAAAATCTTCAATGAAAATTTCACACTAGATTAATTACCAATAAATGCAATTAAAAGTATTTTTTACCTTATGTACAAGCTGATGATAGTAGCACTCAGCTCCTTATGGTTGAGAAGTTCGTATATGTGCTCCTTTTCGAGAAATTCTTCATACTCATCTCCGAATATAACTTTATTCATGATTATGATGCGTGATTCGTCGTTGCTGCTCATATTCCTTTTTACTTCGATGTCAAGACACGCCCCGTATTTAGCAAGGCAAAACTGTCTTATTTTAGGAGCAGTAGTGATCGATTGTCCCCGATCCAGTTTTCTAGCTGCAACTTTGGCTGCTTTATTACCCTCCAGCTTTTGTAGTTTGCCAGCTCTATTACCCTCCAATTTTTGAGGTTTGTCGGCTTTATTTTGCTGTGCAGGTGGTTTATTTGATTGAATCTGAAAAAATGAGGTTAAACGTTAGTTTATTGAATCTGAAAAAATGACAAACCTTAGGGAATAAATGTAACAAACCTTTTTGGCCGATGTAATTGATTCATTTCTGGGAATCTTTTTATCATTCCCTTTGGCTTTTTCAGAATCTAAATATAAATGTGAAATTAAAGTTAGGAGCGGAAAAAAATCAGCAATTAAATATACATTTCAATTAAACATACATTTCAATTAATTAAATATACCTTATCGAGGGCAACAAGATGTGTGGGCCATTCCATGTAACTACCAATTGCTTCACTCAAAAACTTCATATCTCCAGTATCGACAACGGTGCAGTTGATTCCAAAGCAATAATCAGTGATACTTTGACATGGTCCGCAGGGATCGGTGTGTTGTGCAATACTTCTCCTAAAGTATTGTACAATTTTCCTTTTTCGACCTTCCAATTAGTAGGGGAGGATAAGTATAGCACACATGGAGTGACACCCTAAATCAATGGTTAAAACATATGTATCGTTAAAACATTAGTATGGTTAATACATAAGTAATTACATAAGTAAGTAATTAATTACCTCGGGAAGACTTGACACCGATGTTGTAACTCGCGTTTTCACTCTCCATTTGTATTTCACATTGGAGCTGATCCGGGAGTTGCTTGTCTTTATTCGTCTTCACCAAGAGTGCCACTTGCTCTGATAGGAGTTTGAGCTTCTCTAATACTTCCTCATTTGATGGATTTTGATGCGTCTCTTGGGAAAAATAGCTTTTAGGAATTACGCCAAATCTTTTTCCCCTAACCTGACCGGAATACTCAGGAACACTAAACACTTTTACCCAAAATATCCCTGCAACTAGCTTTGTTGCCCTCTTGATTTTCAGAACTTTGTTCGATATTCTCCTAAATACATGTAGGATTAAGTTCAATATCATTTTTAAAATATAATATTAAAAAATATTAAAGTGATAATATTAAAGTGACAAAATACAATATTAAAAAATATTAAAGTAATAATATACTTATACAAAGTTCTATTACTTTTTGAACATTCTCGTTGTCAGCCACTCCTTCTGTATTTACACGAACTTCCTTCCACAAGATATGACGACTCAACGGTTGATCGGATTGGGTGTCTTGTCGCTATTCATTAAGATCATAAACAAAATATTAGTTAGAAACTATAATTTATAATACAAATTTCTTCATTATATAAAAGTGATGTTTAATTACTTACAAGTTTTTGCTCTAGACGTGCATATCCCATACGTGATTTTTTGTATGGGTGCGTCGGATTTCTTGACCTCTCGCGATTCGTCTTAGTTATATTCTATATAAAAAAAAAATAACAATCGTGTAAAAATTTAAAATACGCTATGAATATGAATAATAAAACACAAATGCTAATAAATTAATCACTTAGCACAAACGCGGGGTCTGAACGTCTTGATACAAATATACTCCATTCATTATTTGATATATAATGTTTATATATTCTTAGAGCTTCAACATTCGTATTTTCTTCTCTATCTTTTAGATAGAAATTAGAGATGTGAGATCTAAAACCCCGATGTATTTTCCCGGCAACTCTCAAGACGTAACTCTTTCTCCCCCTCATCAAAAACAAAAGTAGTCTGCAATTGAAATAAATATATAGTTTGAGCAAAGTATTTCAATGGAAAATATTATAAATGACAAAAGAGTGGATCAAAAAAGTTATTTGTATGTCATTCCACAGTATATCTTTGGCATCCTTCAACGCCTTATCTCTCCAATCTTCAATTGTAATGGGGATATTTTGTCGAGTATTTTAGAGAGAAATTGAATTGTTAAAAATCTAGAAAATTATGTTTAATTGAGTAACTAAATCAGTAAAAGAAACTTTTTCGGAACAGTTTATCGATGACCGGTGTCAAACGGTACATGTTGTTGTTGTGTTTAATATTTGGTTCTACGACTACCTGTCCTCCCTTCTCTTATTTTGTTTTATTTTATTAACAATTACGATTCATACATGGTTAAACCCATTTTTCCCTTTATTTATGTTTGTGTTTTACTATTATTATTTTTATTTTGCTAAAACAAAATTAATAATTATTTTATCTCCTTTTTAATATTCCTCCAAACATCATTTAGTTTTCCAAACATTACTAATATTTTATAAATTAGAGTAATTAAAATAATATATATATATATATAACATATTACTAATGACTAAACTTTCAAATTCAAAATAATCTCTATAATTATACTTATTTCTCAAAATATTCACATTATAATAATACCATTATATTAGAAAATAGTCAAAATTATAAAATAAATAAATATAACATCAATATTTTATATTAATTATTAAATCAAAATAAATATATATAAAATCAAAATACCATAAAAAATAAAGATACTCAAACACAATATTACAAATATCCAAAGATAAGTATTTATAAAGTAAATCATTAAAATAAGAGATACGTAGAAATCATTAAAATATAAACATATGCACACTTTACAATAATCAAACATACAAAAAATATCACACTAAAATACTATTATTTTTAAAATACTACACTAAAATACTATTATTTTTTAAAAAAGATATAAAATAATAAAATAAAACATTTATTATTTATATCACTCATTTAATACAATATATATCAAACTATCACATCATATAAAACATCTATATTACAGAAACTAGTCACAAAATTTATCAATATATATTCTAAAAAAATTTTTTATTATTAAATTAGTTATTTTAAATATTATTCAATTTATAAAATAATTTATTATAAAATTTCGTACTTTATACTTCCAACCTTATAATCGTAGGTGTAGGTGTGAGATATCATGTTGATTTAGTAGTAAATTGTCTAGTGTATCCCTTTAATAACAATTCTATTCCTAACATATCTTTGCAACTATTAATATATATATATATATTATTGCTAACACTATATGGATGTTACATATTGTTTAGGAAACAATGTATCAAACTATATAAAAAAATATCGCTACAAATATTTAATTAATATAATTAAATAAATAACTATTTAGGAATTTTATTTTAATTTCTTACTAAAATTATTTTATAAATTATTATGTAAAATTAAAAATTTTCCAAATATTATAATTTACCCAAATTTTCATCAAAAATATAAATTATCGTTTATTTAATAATTCAATTTAATTTATTCATAAAACAAAAAATAATTATGTTCTTTTATTTTAAATCAATATATATTTTAAAATAATTTTAATTGTTAAATTAATTATTTAAAATATTATTCAATTAATAAAATAATTTATTATAAATTT
>JBBPBS010000577.1:8997186-9088389 GCA_037974835.1 Cicer judaicum
GTGTACCCCCTTTAATAACAATTCTCTTCCTATCATATATTTGCAACTATTACTATTAATATATATATATATATATATATATATATATATTATTGCTAACACTAGATAATTTTATAAGTTTAGGAAACAATCTATCAAACTATATAAAGAAATATCGCTACAAATATTTAATTAATGTAATTAAATAAATAACTACTTAAGAATTTTATTTGAGTTATTATTTTAATTTAATTTCTTTCTAAAATTATGTTATTACTTATTGTGTAAAATTACAAATTTTCCAAATATTTTAATTTACACAAGTTTTCATAAAAAATATAAACTATCGTTTATCTAATAATTCATTTTAATTTATTCATACAAAAAAAAATATGTTCTTTTATATTAAAAATTTCTTCGTTTTTAAAATCATTTAAAAGTTATTTCTGCAATGTGTACAAATCGGCTGAATAAAACAAAACATGCCTCATGTATGACACATGTATGAACAAAACGAAATATACCTCATGTATGACACATATAATTAATTATAGTATTATAATTTAAATTAATCACAGCACCCCTTGAATTAAAGTAAGATTATCATTTTAATCTAATAACTTAATTTTTTTTTTAATATTAATTCACGTAGACATAACTTTAAATTTAGTTAATTATCACAACTTAATCAATTACTATCAGTATAATTATAATTCTCAAAACTCTATTAAGATAATATATTTGCCTATTTTTGAGTTACAATAATCATTTATGATACAATAACCATTAATAAATTCCACATCTATTCACCATTTAAGTTACTCAATTATTCTATTGACTTATTTAATCGATTGATGTATACACTTATTCCATAAAATTCAAAAATGTCAACAAAATTTCAACATCAGGAAAATATTAAATTTATTTTAAATCATTTAAAGAAAAAAGGATTGCATGGAGAAATTAAAAATATAATTATTGAAACATATTATGTTGTCAATTAGCACATTAATTATGTAAACATGATTTTATTATTTAGACTTTTGTAAAGTAGATTTCTTATTTTATAAATTTATATAGTTTGGTAAACTTTTTATTATTTTGTTCTCATTAAGGTATATGGATGAAACTTTTTTTTTGTTCTATTTAAGATAATAGTCAAAAAATTTGAACGAGAGAAAATTAATGCAATTTGATGTAGTGTTAGATTCAAAAAAAATTCTTTATCTTTAACTTTTTATCAAGTATATTTAAGATAATAATTAATATTTAAAAAAAAAATAAAGACTCTCATGAGATTTACTTTCCCAATAAATAAAAATACAATAGACATTTATGTGTTACCATAAAATAGTAACCTATCTTGTCTATAAATTAAGGGATACTTGTGGTGGTTGATCATATTAAAATTTCATAGAAACATAGTGTATACACATAATTAAATTAAGATAATGGGGAAGAAGATTATTGCTTCTTTAATGCTTGTAATGGTTTTAGGCTTACAAATGACAATATTAGATGCACGCCAAATTGATGACGTCAGTTGCCCAGAGGCTATTGTTTCATTACTGCCATGTGTACCCTTTGTGACAGGATTAGGCCAACCAACGCCATCTCCTCAATGTTGTCAAGGACTACAAAACTTAAATCAGAAGGCAGACACCATTCAAGTCTGACGTGATGTTTGTCAATGTCTCAAAGGAGCTTCTGTAAAATTTGGCGTTAACCCTGACAAATCAAAACAACTCCCACAACTTTGTAACATTGCTCTTTCCTTTCTGTTTGATCCTACCGTTGATTGCAACACGTAAGTTTGTCTTTCTTTTTTTATGCTAAATCACACAAAATCGTATAAATTGTTTTTTTTTTTTAAAAAAACAATTATTAATTTTTAATAATTATTTTTCTATATAGAAAGACATAAAATGATGATTTTTTTTATCACAAAACCATCTAATTATTCTTTTTATATATCCACAGGATTCCATAATTCTACAATATGAGTCAAGCAGATCATGAAGTGTGGTAGAAGAACAACAATAACAACTTTATAGCAATAAGCAAAGTAAAAAATTTTACCAACTATTTAAAGTTGAATAGTTTTTTAACAATATATTTATCAAAATTTGAATCATATTTATTTGTCATCTATTCTTTACTTCTAAATATCTGAAATATAATATTATTTTTTCGAGATTCTATCATACAAAGAAATTATTGAATAAAATATAATTTTAATTTATAAAAGATTGAAAAGTTTTACTCAACCAAACCAACAAACATGTTTTCTACATAAACATCATTATCTTCCTTTTTTACAAAAAATGAACGCTAACAACTCGATAAAAATATATATAAACTTCCATCATGACTATTTCAATTTCATAGTTTTCCCTAACTAATCAAATAAATTAATCAATATATTTTTAAATAAATAAATAAACAAAATAAGAAATAACTCTGTATATTGTTGCAATAGTCTGTTAACTTTAACGTTAAAAAAACGAGTTAATAATAATAATAATATTAATAGTAAAAGGAAACCTCTCTATATATGATAATAATAATATATATTCGATAGCCTGAAAGAAATATTAGAAGAAAAACAATAGTGGGATAAGCGTGCCAACGATAGCCTTTCATAACACGAAAGCCATTAGGTATAATTCTTCCTATATGTTACCTTGATTGAATTATAATAGTGATAGGCTGAATTATAGCGGTAATATGAACATTTCCTTTCATAAAAAATAACAATTTTCTTCAATTTTGAACTATTTGTATGAAGTTGTTTTTTCACAAATTTCAATAAGCGGTAATTTCAAAATATCATTTGGATTTTTGTAATATTTTATCATGTGTTGAAGCCTAAGCATAATTGTGATTATAGTATTTTGATCGCTCTAGCTCATCTTAACCGATTAATGCATAGCTCAATAATTTTCTTAAACTATGAGTTACGCTGAGATCTATATTTTTGTATGGAAATTTAGTTACATAAGTTTGTGCTAAATATGTCTCTCTTATATCTCTTCTAATCTTTGTATGAATCCTTATAATTTTTATTTTATACTTCTTAATACAAATTATAGTAATATGGGGGCGTATATCCTTTTAATTTTAATTTTTTTATTTTATTTGTGATAATAGACCTGATACGACCGAAGGGCATTAATACTAAACAGATATCCTACAATCATTTTACGTCTAAAATGCGTTATTTCATTTTAGTTATAATTAAAAGTTGTCTAGGATACTCATCAATTTAGTTACATAGGACATGTTATTTACCTATATTCTTAACATCTAAACTATAGATATAAGCCATAATCATTTAAATACGTCATTCTGTTTTATGTTAATGAAAATTAGGAATTTTTTTAAATTAGTATACTAATACGTATGTTTCGATGATATTCAATATATTATTGGATTATATTACAAATAGTAGACAATTTATTTATATATTATTTTTGAGTAAATTATTTATTCGTTGGATCAAATAATTAATTTGTAATTGGTTGTTGCGTTGATTTATTTTCGCTCGTGGACTGTTAGAGATGTTGGTTGGCGAAGACGCGATACATTAAATCAACGGATCATCTTCGTTGGGAAAGATCTTCAATCGAGGAAAGGGATGAGACGAGGTTCTATTTTATGAGTATAAAATAACATGAGATGAACGAGAATACCGAAATTAATATTCATTCGGAACTTATTACGTACGATTGAGCCCTATTGAGTATTAATAATTAATTAATAATATATGAATGGTAATAGTAAGGACTAAAATATAATTTAGAAACCTATGAAATTGATGTGAATTAATTTATATTAAGATTGCGATACTCACCCCTCGTTGTTTGTATATGGCGTTTGCGATGGATGCATACGAGTTGTAAGTTGTAGGTGATGACTAGTCCATCTGAGAGGCGGAAGCCATCATGTCTTGAAGACTCTTATTATATGCATTGTATTCGTGTTATTTTGAACTTTTTTTTTTTTGGGAATTCCCGCATTGATAGTTACATCGGGTTGGGAAGACATTTGCACTTATTATTAAAAGGATTTTGTTGTCTGATATTGTGGTTTCAAGTTGTTCAATTTGATCGAACCTTTGGATTTATTTGACGTGTTGATGATTACATGATACTCTTTATTTGAATAAAAAACATGTTTGGAAGTTTATATATTTATGAATTTGAAGAATTTCACAATTTTAAAAATAAGAAAAATATTTTTCTATTTTGGTTTAGGGTGTCACATTAGTGGTATCAGAGATGGTCTGTCCAATCAAATCGTAAATGTGTTATGTGTTCACTATGTTTCCTTGTGTACTCTGTTATGTGTTTTTTGGTTATGGTCATTATTGTTTTTGTGTTGTATAACTAAGGTAGTTTCTCACTTCCCTAAGTGTCTCACTATATTCGATTGACTTATCTGATTCATGTAGGTAGTAATGGCAAGTGAAAGGAATGATGTTGCAATTGTTGAGGCACTAGAGTTCATAGCAGGAGATACCGTGTAGGCTCTCCAAGCTTTGGCTGGATCTTAAGTTACTGCACAAGCCTGTGCGCAAGCTGCTACTCAAGCTGCACAGATTGTTGCTCAAGCTACTACCTACAACGGTGGCCAAGGAAATAAGCAAATAAATAAATTCATGGTGATGGATCGATTCCACAAGGCTAACCCTCCATCGTTTGAAGGTCACTATATTCCTGACGGAGCTCAAAATTGGTTGGAAGAGGTTGAGAAATTTTTTAGAGGAGTGACATGTCCTGAAGGTCAAAAAGTTCATTTGGAAACCTTTATGTTGGCAGAGGAAGCTAAACATTGGTGGGATAATGCGCGCCAGCATTTCGATAATGCAAGGACTGCAATTACTTGGGGCTATATTCAAGAACACGTTTCAAGTTAAGTATTTCCCTGAAGACATCCGTAATAGAAAGGAGATGGAATTTGTTAAATTAGAGCAGGCGAATATATCAGTAGCAGAGTATGCCGCTAAGTTTAGGTACTATCCACTCTTTGTTGGAGAGGCAGGAGAAAAGTCTAATTGCATCAAGTTTTAAATTGGACTCAGGCCAGAGATCAAGAAACAAATTGGAATGCAAGAGATCCGTGACTTTCCTATCCTAGTGAATAAGAGTAGGATTTATGATAAGGGTAGTCGTCCTAAAAAGGCACATTATCGAAACACTGGAACCATAAAGGATAAGAGACCTATGCATCATAATAGAAGAAAACCTTACTATTTTCCTCCTAGTAAAACTGGAAGTCGTCTAAATTATCAACAATAAAGTTTTTCAGCTCGAAAAGAAGCTAGTAGTGGTAACGGAAAACGAAATGGAAACAATTATAGTTATAAGGGTGGTAGAGGAAACCCCACTGAACAAGGAGTTAGTAACGGGAATAGTAACAACATGAGTCATGTCTCGAGCAACAACAATGGTAATAATGGTGATCCAACTACTCCTATTCAATGTCACAGGTGTGGTAACCATGGTCAAATGGCATATGAATGTGTCTCTTGATTGTGTTAGACGTTTAGGACTACCTGTGTCTCATTTGCAGTATGATTTGAGTTTGAATACCCCAACTAGTAATTATGTTGATACCTCTAGCATTTGTCTCCACATTAATATCCATGTGTGTGGAAGGGACTTCCGAGTTTACTTAGTATGTTTACTTTTGCATGTAGTCAATGTGATTCTTAATATTGATTGGCTATCTACCAACCGTGTCCGCGTAGATTTTTTTAGTAAGACCATTGAATTCATGGAGTCAAAAGAGAGGGATAAACCTAGCAATATAGCCCCCAACCATGTGAAGACACTCTTGAAAGAAGATGCCCAAATATACATGACCGTAGCCTAATTAGAATTTGAAGAAAAAGTGGTAATACGTGATGTTCCTATTGGGTGTGAGTTTCCTAAATTATTCCCTGAAGATGTCAATAATTTACCACCAGAGCTTGAGATTGAGTTTAGCATTAACCTTGTACCAGGTACTGAACCCATATCCATTGCGCCGTATATGATGTCTCCCTTAGAATTGTCGGAGCTTAAAAAGCAATTATAAGAGTTTTTAGATATACAATTTATAAGACCTAGTGTATCACCATGAGGTGCACATGTGTTGTTGGTTAAGAAAAAGGATGGTTCTATGAGGTTGTGTGTAGATTACCGCCAGCTTAATAAGATGACAATCAAGAATAAGTATTTCCCACCTAGGATAGATGACCTTATGGACCAATTGAGAGGATCATGTGTGTTTAGTAAGATCTATTTGAGATCAGGTTACCATCAAAATCGACTAAAGTCTTCTAATATCCCTAAAACCGCCTTTAGGACCCATTATGGCCATTATAAGTATTTGGTTATGCCGTTTGGTGTGACTAATGCACCAACATTGTTTATGGATTACATAACTTGGATCTTTCATCCTCACCTAGACTCATTTGTGGTTGTGTTTATAGATGATATCTTAGTGTATTCTAGGACTAAGGAAGTGCATGGTGAATATTTAAGGATAGGCTTGCAAACCCTTAAGGAGAAAAAATTATTTGCCAAGGCTTCTAAGTGTGAATTTTGGCTAAAGGAAGTAAGTTTCCTAGGACATGTAATTTCGAAAGGTGGAATAGTTGTTGATCCTTCCAAGGTGGAGAGTGTCTTAGAATGGAAAGCACCTAAATCAGTGATTGAGATTAGGAGTTTCCTAGCATTGGCAGGTTATTATCGTACGTTCATATAAGGTTTCTCCAAGTTAGCCTTACCTCTAACTAAGTTGACCCGAAAAGGGAAATTGTTCGTGTAAGATACCCATTATGAGAATAATGTTACCTAACTTGAGTGAACCCTTTGTAGTGTATTGTGACACATGTGGTTCAGGATTAGGTGGCGTACTTATGCAGGATGGGAAGGTGGTAGCATATGCTTCTAGGAAACTAAAGATTCATGAGAGGAACTACCCTATCCATGACTTAGAACTAGCAGCAGTTGATTTTGTACTAAAGATGTGGAGACATTATTTATATGGATCTAGATTTGAGGTTTTCAATGACCATAAGTGCCTTAAGTCCCTTTTTGACCAAAAGGAGTTAAACATGAGGCAACGTAGATGGATGGAATTTCTTAAAGATTTTGATTTTGAGCTTAACTATCATCTTGGAAAGGCCAATGTAATGGTTGATGCCTTGAGTAGGAAGCCTTTGAGTGTATCGAGAAATGATGACTGCTGAAAAATTGTTTTGATTCTTATATCATACGAAAGGGTCAAACTAAGGTATGGAGTGAGAGTAAGTTCGAATTCATGAGTGTAAATTAAGCAAGATGAATGGGAAGAACGTTATTTCTAATAATTCATTCAAGGCTCGCTACGTACAGCTGAAGCCTTTTGAGTAATAATTGACTAATGGGAAAATTAGAATTTGGTGAGATTAAAATATGAGTTAGAAACTTTTATAGTGTGTTATTTGATTTGATTTCGAAGATTGTGTGGTAGTTGAATTATTGTATAATTTTGTATTTGGCGTATTTTGTGTTTTGTTTATATATATACCCTTTATATTGTTATATGATATACAATGTGATGAATTGTAATTATTTGCATTTCAATTGATGTGGTGTGTGTGAATGTTCTAGTATTATTATCTGTTAGTGAAAATCCCATTGTTGAATAGTGATGAATTCGACCTATGCCAATGATGGTTCTCTAAATGGAGTGAGTAGCGTAGACCAACGAAGAGAGAATCTGGATGTTATTTGTTTGAAGTGTGGATTATCTTGTCATCCTACAGGTAGGGCCTAACAAGCCTAGTGATTTCAGGGAAGTACAAGCGAATGAGCCTAACCGTGGCATTCTACTGTTGACCCTTAAGGCAAGATTATCAAACATTGGAGGTATTCAGGTGGGGAACTCATAGGTGACATGGAGGTAGCACTCCAAATGTTGGGAGCTACCATGCAACACACGTTTACCACGACTATCGTGTATATGTGTCTCTGGTTGAGTTGAGGGATATTTGAGGACATGGCCAATTTGAATTATTCATCCACTTGCGTGGTGGCATTGTATCAAGCCTTCTAACCAAGTACTTCAGAGTAAAATGGTACCAAAGAAAGAGGAGGAGTCTAGAGTATAAGAGCGTTCATAACATTACTTGATTTGCGTGTTTACTTACTTGATATTGTGGATTGTATTGACGTTTTACTTTGATTAATTTATACTATTACATGTTTTCGAAGCTCACCCCTCGTTGCTTGTGTTTGGTGCCTGTGAGAGCGCATTTATTTTAGGTTATCGGTTGATGATCCACGCTCTCATAGGCGATACTGGATTGGAGTAATTTATCTTATTTTGTTGAGTTATGAAGTAATTTAGATTTTTATAAATTTGATCGATCAATTGTGTTATTTTTATCTATTATTTGGAAGTAGAAAGTAATTGTCTCTAAGTTTAGAACGTGTTTTTATGTCAGAAATATTTATTTAATAAACCTCAACTATATTTGATATTAAAGGAATTTTTTATTTTAAATTTTTATGCAAGCATTTTGTATAAACCATCCTTATATATTTTATATTTCTGAGACACTACAAAAAAAAAAAGGATCTACTGTGACACTCAAGTTTTCGTGATATTTTTTTACCGTCACTATAATTTCTTTTAGCTACAGAGAGAGTATCACCTATTCTATGTGATAACTTTTAAAAAAATAAAATAAAATATTTAAGTCCAAAAAATATTCACTTATTTTATTCTGTTTCTTTCCCATTTCCATTTCAGAATCCTTTTCCTATTCTTTTTCTTCTCCTTCTATTTTCTTCTTAAATTTGTTCAAAAGGTATTCTCAATTTCAATTCTCCATTTCATCTCACAAATCATTAAAGCTTTTCCCAATTTCAATTCTCATTTTTCTATTCAAAAAGCTCATTTCTTCATTGATTCTCGTTTTTCAGTTGAAGTTGAAGAAGCTTTTCCCAATTTCTTCATATTTTTTCGATTCCATCTTCAATGGATTCCTTCAATTTTGGATTCAAACTCAGTGATTTCTTCGTTTATTCTCGTTTCTTTATGATATTCGGAAGTTGCGCAAACTCTGGCATTACCAAATCCTCTTTTCTCCTTTGCGCAAAACATCAATTCACGTAACATTCTCTTCTCTAGCAACCCATTCTTTTCTCTCGCTCAACCTCATTTCTAAATGAAAATGAGGAAAAAATAGTGTTGGTGAGTGAACATCAATTAGGGTTTTTCTCGTGTTTATTATGTATTTGATCATTGGTAGTTTACTCTCTCAGCAAAAACTACTGTTGTTAGCCCCTTCAAATTACTTGGTGTAATTCTTCCTCAAATTGGATTGTGTTAAAAGACCTTTAAAAAGAATAGCTTTCTCTGTATGTTTGGGGGGACTTCCTTTGCGCATGTATTAGGGACTCTATTAGTATTCATATCCAGTATGTTATGTTACGTTTTAAGTGTTTTTATCTACCAGTTCTCAGTAAATGCTGTTTTTCTTTCCTTCTTTTTCAGTGTTCATGTTGAAATAGGAATATGATATTTTTAGCATGGTTCATTTGTTTCACAGGTTCTGCTTTGCCTGCATTGACAACTGGGCAACCATCACTAATCTCTGCCCACTTTGCCAGAATGAGTTTCAGCTAATTACTTGTGTTCCAGTGAGTGATATAAATTTGCGGAATGCTGCTTTATCTTCATTGCTTTAATATAACTCTTCAGGTTACAATTGAATTTGCTCACCTAATTTATTCTGTTTTGGACCATGCATTTTTTTTGTTGTATTAACATTATTATGAAACTTGAATGTTATTTATGCTTTTAGTACCTTGAAAATACTATTGGGATTTGGTAATTGGTGAAACTTGATGCTTTTATAGTGATTTGCTCACCTATTTTTCATGATTGCATCTTAATAACTTTCTATAGTGATTGTATTATTTAACTATATTTAAGCTTAAACGATGTTTTTATGCACTAGTTTAGTTATTGCTTTTGCATTACTTTAAAAGTAACTCTTAATCATCTTGAAATCATTGAATTGTTCATTTTTTGTTTTCATTTAACAAATGTTTTCAACAAAATTGATTTTGCTTTGGACCGATCTTTGACTACTGGCTTGAATTTTGATAGTAGTTTTGTTTGATTGGGGGAAATTGACTCGATCTGCTTTCATTAGATTCATTCGATTGAGATTTGAGTTTTGTAACTAGGGCAATGAGTTTTATCGAATTGTAGACGAACATTGATATATTAGGCTGTGAAGATTTCATGGAACTATTTCCTTCTTTATTTTCAGGATATTTGAATTGTTCAATGTTGCAATATTACCAGGATGTATCTAGTTTTTTGCAATGAGAATCTACATGGAACTGTAGAAGTGTTATTGTTATTATTTGAATGGACTATATCTTCAATCTTAAAAGTGAATTATTATTAGTATGGTCTGACAGGTTTATGAATAAATTTTATTCGGAAAGAATCATGAGTTGTTTCAGCTGTTGCGAAGAGGATGAGAACCATAAGGCTATAGAAAGTGGTGGACCATATGTTGTAAAAAATCCAGTCGTTAATTTGACTCATATAAGTTAGAGTAGTGCATTAGGGATGATCTCTGTCCACAGGAAATTCTAGATGATCTTGATTGATGTGTGTATTAGGCTACACCTAAACTCAGTGAGGTTGGGCAGTGTGTTGATACAAGACTATGAGGAGAATACCCACCAAAAGTTGTTACTAAGGTATTTTTATTTTATTTGGTCATTTTTCATGTTATTAACTGTATGTGGATGTGTTCAATAACTTATATTTTATTTGAATATAAAAGAAACTCACTAGACTGTAGAATTTTTATAAAGTATTTGATAAAGTGAGTTGGTTGATCTTTTCCTTGTGTTTCGCTATTGTATCGTTTTCAAAGCTACTTGGGCGGATTGTGACAAAATAGTGTTCCATATTAAGATGTTATTGTGGGGTGGCTTATATCAAAGGTTGAGAATAGTATTTTTTATACATACTCAGATTGGTTTTCTAATCTGACTGAATGGTGCATGTTGATTGGAATGGATTAGAGTATTCATTATGCTTCCATTAATAAATTTTAATACAAACTTTCTTACTTGCATTAGACCAAGCTGCAATGTACACTGAAGAACGTCCTCCAACAACTTCCCCACTGCACCTGGATTGGCTTCATCAGCTGTTGGTTTTGCTTGTCTTGGTAATACACTTTTATATTGATTTCTTTAAGCTTTCATTCATTCATTAGTTATTATGAGTACCAAAACAAATTGGAATTCGTTAGTGGTTATCGGCTAGTACTTTTGCAGTCTTCCAACATTTCCTCAAATTGCAAAACCATTGGCAGTTTGCACATTCAATTCAATATTATACAAATCACCAGTTTACCATGCATTTGAGCTTAATGCAGGTTGCATTGCATGGGTGTTAATCCACCAAATCTAGGTTGCATGTGACAATTTTTGATAAAAAGTCAAATGAGCCATGTTGATTGTTTTTGACATTGTACCTCTGTTTACTCAACTTCCAAGTATTGTTATACACATATGTGTTTCATTTTAGATAGTTTTACTCATTCAGATATTAGTCCTGTTAAACAACTAAGGCTGAATTATAAACATTGGTTTAGTAATTTAAATTTCCTTAACTACTAAGGCTGAATTAAATTGACATACTCATATTATATGATCGTTATCAATTTTTTATTCAAATAGTATTGATGAATACTATACAGCAAATTTCTTTGACTAATGAGTTAAATAGGTCCACTCATTTCTGTCACATTAATTCACAGTCCATAGTCCATACCTCACATTGCATATACTGACCTTATAGATTATTCAAGCACAAAAAACCACATGGTCACTGTAGTTATTAGATTTCTGTCATTGGATGGTTTCTTACTTTAAATTTGATTTGGTGAGATGAGAATCTGAGTTTTCTGATATTTATTTTGATAGACCTATTGGGCTATTGGCTGCAATTGATGGTCTAAATTTTTATTAAAAGAAAAACTCAAGTCTTAGTATAAGAATAAAATCACAAATCCAACATTTAAATATAAAATGGGTGTCCTCAAACATTTAATATTAAATTAACTTTGTCATAGGTGTGAATTGAATCCAAGTGCAACATTAACCCATTTGGCCTAGGTTCAAAACCCAAGTTGACATCTAAGGTAGAATTATATAAGTGGTAGATTGTGTAGTATTTTGTTTTTGTTGAATTAAATATTTGTCATTTTGTCCTGTACCCATGACGACTTCACCAACCAGCTGCAACCTGAAACTAGGGATTACAATGGGACTAGTGCAGGTAGTGGGTATTTCAAATGCAACCTGTGTGTTTTTATATTAAGTTAGAGTAGTTCTTGCTCAAAGGACTTAGTGTATTTACTGTACATAGACTTAATGCAGCATTTTCCATGGGGAGGTAAGCTCACAAGTGAGTCTATAAAGTTTTTTTCACCAATTGTCATTTGGACAAGTTTACTTCAAGCCCGCAAAAGTATGAAGTTGTGTATTCGATATTCCAAGATTATTACAAGGTATTAATTCCGGCCATTCTAATATATGATTGCCCTTGTAACTTTGTAATACTTTTATCTTGATGACCATTAGCCTTTCAGGTATGGTTGGAATTGATAGACATGACAGTAAAAGAGACAGATGAATATCAAATTTTCAACAATCTTGAAGCACATCATAGATATATCTAACATGGAGAGCCGAAAAGGTAGTTTGGATTTATCTCAAACTTTTGTCTAATTGGAAGCAATGTTGTTAAATAGTGGCTATATCAAATTTGTGTTTTTAAATATTCCTTGTTCGTGGAAATATTTTGAAAGTAGGATCTGAGACAAGGTGTTTTGAAGAAAGTGATAGGTGACGCACTTGCCAAGGTGAATTGTTTATTTATTTATATTTTTATAGGTTTTAGTGACAGACATTACCGTAGGAATAGATTAATTTTTTATTTATATTTATCTAGTTTTTAGTGACAGTCATTGTTGTAGGTAGAAATCAAAAACATGTAGTGACAATCCTCAAAACATGTGGTGACAGTCCTCAAAGTGTAGCAGGACGCCCCCGTAAAGTTGACACTAAATTTGAGTGTCACTCAAAGTATTATTGACCTTTACCTACAGTTTTTAACGTTTAGTGACACATTTTGTATGTCACGATAGGTCAATTTTTTTGTAGTGAGAGTAGAAATTCAATGCACTGTGATCCCATTCTTCCTAACACCATTCATAATTTTATAATATTGTGATCAACCTTTCATTTTTTATTGCTATCGTGATTTTGTTTTTCGATATAATTTCTTAAGCTGATGGGTTGGTGCCTTGGGGGTAAGAAGTGCAATATGTATAACACTAGTTTCTCGTTTCTAGATTATTGGGACATGTTATGATTCTTATAACTATTGTAACTAGTTATAAATGACAAACCAATTATTGTTAATGTGTAATTAAGTGAAATTTTAATTTGAAGTAACAAGTAGGAGTTGTGGCGCCGCCTTCGCACTCTTGAAACATGTTAAAAAGTCTTTAATTAGTTGTGTTTGAATTTAAATGACTATATTTATGGTTATCTTAAGTAATTTAAATGACTATATTTATGTTTCAGTATATTTTGTGATTGTGTTTTGAATATATTATGTTATTATATGACTGATTAATATTGGTGTGGTTATTTTTCCTATTTCAATATTTGCAGTGATTTTGAATATTTTATTATATACAACGTGAAATACCAATTTAACTTTAATATGTTATGTAAAAATGTTTCATTGTATTAATATGATTATGTTTAGTGATTATTAATTTTTTACAATTTTATGTCATACAGATTTTTATTTTATTTTTATATTCCTTAGATGTAGTTCTTTATAAAGGAGAATCAATACCTCAAGTTAAGACTTGTTAGAAATAGTACCAGTAGTTTTGTTTGGATAATTTAGAAACATGGTCTATGAAATCGAATCCAAGGTAGAGTAACTAAAGATTGTATGAATTGAGAATTTGTAAATCAAACATAGATTCGATGGTTGTACCGCATGTTGACTCAACCAAGTAAAGATAGATATTAAAATTCGGATGAATGTTAAAGGGGTTGGTGGTTGAATAATTAAGAACATTACCTGTATTCACGAAGATAAATTAGATTATATCGTATCATCTATTGCAAACATGACTTATATTTCAAGAAGAAGAAAAAATAACAAGATCCAAAATGTTAGAATCTGAGTGTTGTAAGCAATTATGAGTAGAGGAGTTTAAATTCTAATGGAAGAAGGATGTTTTAGAATTTTGTAGTTATATTTCTTGATCTTAAGTAGAGCCACGAGAATTGTAAATTATGCACACGTACTAGTGGCCAAACTAGAATTTGAGTCATGTAAATCTTTAAGAAGATTAAGTGTAAAGTAAAATCACATTGTTTTAGTAGCTTGAATTTCAGGGACGAAATTCTTTTTAAGGAAGGTAGAATTGTAACACTCTAAATTTTGTAATAACTATTTTCTTATGTGTTTGACTAAAGTTAAACGTACTTAATTATATTTAATTAGTGACTAAATATCACTCGTAGTCCCTTAACTTAATTTCAATTAACGTTTTAGTTCTTTATCTTTTTTTCTTCTTCTCGATTTGGTCATTTATTTTAATTTTAAGTGACAATTTAATCTTTTATGTTTTAAAATATCAACAATATTATCCTTTTTTTACATAAATTCAAAATTTCATCAAAAAATTTAAACAAAACCCATAAAATTAATTATATTCTTTAATATTAAACAAATTTCATCAAATTTATAACTCAAATATTCAAATAAACTCATATTTGTCATTTTTTATTTGATGTTGTTAGAGATGAAAATATGAGTTTATTTAAAGATTTAAGTTATGATTTATATGACAATTTAATCTTTTATATTTTAAAATGTCAACCATGTTATCCTTTTTTTACATAAATTCCAAATTTCATCAAACACTTTAAACAAAACCCATAAAATTAATTATATTTTTTAATATAAAACTAATTTCATCAAATTTGTAACTCAAATCTTCCAATAAACTCATATTTGTCATTTTGTATTTGATGTTGTTGGAGATGAAAATATGAGTTTATTTAATGATTTAAGTTATGAATTTGATGAAATTGTATTACATTGAGGATGATAATTAATTTTATTGGTTTTGTTTGAAATTCTGATGAATTTTTGGAAAATATAAGAATAACATTGTTGACATTTTGAAACATAAATTATCAAATTGTCATCTAAAATTAAAATAAAGGACCAAATCGCGAAACAAAAAAAGATAAAGGACTAAAACATTAATTAAAATTAAGGTAAGGGACCACGAGTGGTATTTATCCTTAATTATTTCTAAATATATCTTACTTTAATTATTTATTTTATAAATAATTTATAGGAATTATTAGTAATACTGATATTGATTTTCTTTATATATATATATATATATATATATATATATATATTTTTATGGCATTGTGATTTTTTGCATATTTATAGTGATTTAATAATTAATATAAATTGTTGATGTTATATTTATTTATTTATTTTATCATTTTGACCATTTTATAAAGATAGTAGAATTTTTATATAATTATTTTGTAAAATAGTATAGTATTAATTGTAATTATTAATGTATTTTAAAAAATTAATTATTTTAGTTACTTTATTTTATAAAATATGAGTTTCGAAATATTAATAATTTTTTAGCAATGGAATTGTATAAAAAAACAGTATTAAAGAAATTAGTCTTCGTAATTATTGATTAAAATAATAATAAAAGAAATGAATAAAATATGTTTTATATGTTAAACCCATATTCAAAAGTAAAAGTTAATAATAATAATAATAATAATAATAATAATAATAATAATAATATAACAAAAATAGTTATAAAAAAGAAAAAGGAAAGAACAGAAGCGATCCCACCTACTTCTTCGTACACCTCCGCCTCCGCCTCTGCTTTCCTATTTCTCTTCTTCTTCTTTTCTCGTCGATCATGACCATTATAGTGAGTGTCGTGCATAATCGAGACCATATATGTGATTGTGGTGATCTCCTCTATCATTACCGACCTGAATCACATATTGAAACACCATATTTCTCTTTGTCAAAAACCACACCTCCGCCTTTTGATCAAGATTTCGGCCACCACGACTATCACCAATGAAAACCGAGACCATATTTGGACTCCACAAAACTCGTTCTTCCATTACCTATGCTTGAAAACACCAACTGTTAAACTTAAAAAAATGGGTTTCCACCCTCGTCACAACTATGTTGTTAAAATTCGGCCAACACATTCATCGTCCTGACAAACTGATAGCATTTTTAGATTTCACTCGTGGAAACCTGCAACAAGTATTACACATTTGCGTTTTTCAGCGAAGTAGACGTCAAAGCTTGTCGGCGCTCCAGCGTGTCGGTGAGGTCTTTTCAAATAACATGTTTCACGATATTTTAAATATGTTTCTTCGCCTAACATTTTTATTAATTATGTAACATCTTTATGCTTGCGTAAAATATCAGTCGTGTTTCATTGACTCTGCAAATTCATCGATGGTTTTATACTTGTTCGTGGGGGCGTTGTCGACATATGATGGCTGCTGAAAATTATTCTGATTCTTATATCATACGAAAGCGTGGTACTAAGGTATGGGGTGAGAGTGAGTTCAAATTCATGAGTGTAAATTAAGCGACATGAATGGGAAAACCATATTTCCTAGAATTCATTCAAAGCTCGATACGGACGGCTGAAGCCTTATGAGTAATAATTGACTAATGAGAAAACTTGAATTTGGTGAGGTTAAAATATGAGTTAGAAACTTTTGTAGTGTGTTATTTGCTTTGATTTCGAAGATCGTGTGGTAGTTGAATTATTGTAGAATTGTGTATTTGGCGTATTCTATGATTCGTTATATATATACTCTTTATATTGTTATAAGATATACAATATGACGAATTATAATTATTTGCATTTCAATTGATGTGGTATGTGTGAATGATCTAGTATTATTATCTGTGAGTGAAAATCCCATTGTTGGAGCATGTGCATCATGATGATAAATTTGAATGTAATATATGACTGGAAATATGCATTGATGATATGTACTTGTTGACTTATGATGTTACAACCTTAATGAATAAGATGAATTGCATATTATGTGCCAATGATGGTTCTCTTAATGGAGTGAGTAGCCTAGACCAATGAAGGGAGAATCTGGATGTTTTTTGTTTGAAGTGGGGATTATCTTGTCATCATATAGGTATGGTCTGACAAGCCTAGTGATTTGTAGGAAGTACAATTGAATGAGTCTGTTCATGGCAGTCTACTGTTGAGCCTTAAGACAAGATTTTTAGACCTTAGAGGTATTCAAGTGGGAGACTCCTAGGTGACTTGGAGGTAGCACTCCAAATGTCGGGAGCTACCATGCAACAAACGTTTACCTCAATTCTCGCATATATGTGTCATGAGTTGAGTTGAGGGGATCTATGAGAACAGGGTCAATTTGAATTGTTTGTCCACTTGTGTGGTGGCATAATATCAAGCCTCCTAACAAAGTACTTCAGAGTTAGAATGGTACCAAAGAAAGAGGAGGAGTCTAAAGTATAAGAACATGCGTAATATTACTTGATTTGTGTTACTTACTTGATATTGTGGATTGTATCAATGTTTTACTTTGATTATTCTTGTTCATTGTGATTTGATATGATACGGAGTTTAATATATTTTACGTTTTCCTTTGAATTAATTTATAGTATTACATGTTTTTGAAGTTCACCCCTCATTCCTTGTGTTTGACGCTTGTAAGAGCCCAATTATTTCAGGTTATCGGTTGGTGATCCACGCTCTGATAGGTGATACTAGGTGGGAGTAATTTGTCTTATTTTGCTGAGTTATGAACTAATTAAGATTTTTGTAAATTTGATCAATCAATCTTGTTATTTTTATCTTTTATTTGGAGGTACAAATTAATTGTCACTAAGTTTAGAACATGCTTTTAATTGTCATTGTGTGTGTCATTGTGACACCCTGAACCTTATAGTTTAACAAAAACGTTTTATACTCTATTTTAGAACCATTACAAATCTCTTTCAAAATTAGTCCATTTGACTTTAATTTCAATTTATGATTAGGGTGTCACACTCTGAGGCTATTATTTCATTACTACCATGTGTACCCTGTTTTACAAGATTTGGCCAACCAACATCATCTACTCGCTGTTATGAAGGACTACAAAATTTAAATCAAAATGCGGACACCACTCAGGTTCGACGTGATGTTTGTCAATGTCTCAAAGGAGCTTTAGTAAAATTTAGCGTTAACATTGACAAAACAAAACAACTCCTACAAATTTGTACATTGGTCTTTACTTTTCGTTAAATTTTATCATTGACTGCAACACGTAAGTTTGTCTTTTTTTTTTCTTGCTAAATCACAAAATCATATAATTTTTTTTTAAACAATCGTTAATTTTTAATAATTATTTTTCCATATAGAAAAACTTAAAATGATTACTTTTTTTTTTATCATAAAACCATCTGATTATTATTTTTATTTATCTACAAGATTCCATAATTCTATAATATGGGTCAAACAGATCATGAAGTAAGTTAAAAGAACAACAATCAAAACTTTATAGCAATAAGCAAAATGAAAAATTGTACCAAATTGGCTAATTTGTCGCATTATATTTGTCAAAATTTAAATCATATTTAATTTGTATCTATTCTCTGCTTCTAAATATCTGAAGTGTAATATTATTTTTTCGAGATTCTATTATGCAAAGAAATTACATAATAAAATATAATTTTAATATATAAAATATTGAAAAGTTTTACTCAACCAAACCAACAAACACATACAAGATTTTTTTCACATGAACATCATTATCTTCCTTTTTTAAAAATATGAATGCTAACAACTCGATAAAAATATATAAAAAAATTCATCATGATTATTTCAATTTCAAAGTTTTCCGCAACTAGTCAAATAAATTAATCAATTAACTTATTTGTAAGAAGCATACAATATGTAAAAAATAGTTTTAAAAAGAAATATTAATTGGTATTAAAACTTATAAAATCCAATTTTTACTATTGATTTTATATTGTTTTGTTACTTCTTAAACTATATTTTTGGTCTCACGTGTCACGTTTGGATTGTCTATTAAAAAATAAGTGAATAGACAAATACATTTTAAAATTTTAAAATAGTAATCAAAATAGTTTATATTTAAACTTTTATCTTAGAGATTATAGTATTTGACTCCTCTACATTGATCTCATAGCAATGTCATCACAACGCGAACTAATTTTCTCATAAAATTTAAATATTTCATGGACTATTTTGTCCATAATTAATAAATGCACAATTACAATTATTTTTCAATTTTATCTCTGAGAAAACAAAATTTCATTGACAAAATTGTCCCCAAGAAAATGACCATGATATGGAATCAATGTGGATAAACCACATATTCAATTACAGAGTCACATTAAAATGTTCAACAAAAAAAGTTTAAACACAAACTACTTTTATTGATATTTTTGAAAGTTAGAGATGTTTTTGTCAATTCACAAAATTCAGGAACTAATTTGACAAAGCATGCAATTTCAAGGACCATTGTAATATCCATCATTACTTATCTAAAAATAATGTAGAATGTTGCAAATTAATCCTTCTAGTCTACTGTAATACAAAAAAATTGGGGTGAGATGATAATCTCAATTAGTTGAATAATAGGGGAAGAATAGTTAGAAAAATATATTTTTGAAAACATCAAAAATAAAAAAACTACACATTTCCTTTTAAATATAGTCTTTCATGTAAAATTACGTTTGAAATCGTTTTATTTTTTTGTGTCAATTTTTTCATAAAATATGGATAATCTATCCCAATAATCTAAATGTGAGCCACAAAGATTATTGTGATCATTTTGTAAGGTAGGTGTTGGACATAATCGCAACAGGCGTCTCATTTACTCTTCTCTTACAAATGTTTCTTCAATAAAACACTATCATATATCACTATATCATTTTCAATCGTTTAATTTATAACATATAATTGAAAAATAAAATTTGAACATGAGAAAAGTATAATATCATTTAAGTTAAATCAATGCATATTGCAAGAATGCAATATTTCTTTAACATGCAAAAATACAAATTTTCTCCCATTCATTTTGAAATCCCTAAACTTCTAAACCCCAAATCAAAATCAGATTTTCTGCCACTTAAATACCCAAAATTCCCAACACTAGCAACATCCAAAAATAGATTAAACCACATGCAAGAGAGGATACAAAGCAAAGTCACTACTTCTTGGTTATAGGGATTTGATACATATTACTTCAATGATGATTCCTTAGGGTTCAACATGATCTTCGCATCTAATTTCTACTACGTGAAATTGATTTAGAATGAATGTGATATGGTATGGCTGATGCATATTTTCTATTATAAAAGTACGAAGTGTGTTTGAATTGAAGGTTGAAAGTTGATCTGATGAAGAAAAATGTAGCTTTTTCGGATGAGAAATTAGAAGAGAATGAAAAATGTAATGGAGATGTAAGTTTTAGGTTTTAAGAAGACGGTAAAGAAGTGAAGGCTAGTAGTGAGGGAAGAAAGGTGGAAATTCAAATTATGTATGTGATGTGTGTGTGTATGTTGTGTGTTGTATGTTTGTATAAGTGAGAAATTGTTTGTCTTTCTATCCGTTTTGAGTGGGCTGATTAGTTAGTATTGGGTTCAATGACAAAACTTAATTAAAATTGTAGTTTTTCCACTCATTCAAAGATAACTCACTAAATTAAAACTTCCAAATAATTTAAGTTGTTCATAATTCAAACAAGTTACTTAAATAATTATTTAGAAAAATAAAATTTATTTAAGTAGGATCGTTATAATCAATTTGTATATTCACTTGAAAAAAATAGTCGTCACCTATTTTATTTCATTTAAAGAAAAAATTGGATAGAACTTAAATATATTGATCTTGAACTAAAAATTCATATTCTACTATCAAATACGAGGAGGGAAGATATTAACATCATACACCACCCGTTAAAAAAGTTACTCTATGATAAATTTTATATATATTATTTATTTATTTTACTTCAAAAAATTAAAAATAAAAAGATAAATTATTTACATCAATTAAAGAAGAAAATATATTTTTTTTTATTAATTTTATTTGATAAGAAAAATATTTTACTCTTACGTATTTTTTAGTACGTTAGAAAAATCAAAATACACCGTTCTTGGTAGAAAATATTTGGTGAGTTGATTTTATTTTATTACTACTCAAACTTGTTTTAATTTTTGGTATAGATATTGAATTTTATTTATTTATTCTCAACATAAAAACAAAAATAACTACATAAAAAAGAAAACACAAGTCCTAATATTTCTTCTTTATTTTTCACTAGCTGAAACCTTTTTTACGGAGCATCAAAGTAGTTTTTCTTTTACTTTAAGTATGAGTCAAAATTGATTTGAATGGCCAATGATTTAGCTAGTTTTTACTAAATTCCACAATCTAAATAGTGGAAAATCGTTGGAACATAGCGTACGTTATTGTGTGAACATTAAAATTTGTTGAAGTCTCACATTGAAAAGTAATATTTTTTTAAATTCATGTCCTATATTGCAAAGAATTTTTTTTTGAAGTCCCACATTGAAAAACTCTCATATTTTGAGTAGTTTTCAACCGTATAAATACAAAATAACATGTTGGATAGAAAACATATGTATGTTTGGTTCTATAACTATATAATGAGTTTCAAACTATTGTAAAATTTACACTAAAGTTATATGCATTTCCTAACTTCTTTTTTTTCACTTTTATATTATGCTCGTCTAATTTCTGAGCCACTTCTCCCTTTTCTTTATCTCCCTTCGATATTTATGAGCAGTTTTCAATCGTAGTCTATTCATTTTTTAGAGATGTTATGTCGTAGTCCATTAATTTTTTTAGAACGGTTGTTATGTCGTAGTCCCTTCAGTTTTTAGAATCAATTTGTACCGTAGTCCTATCGCTTTTTAGAGCGGTGGTTATATCATAGTTTCGTCGATTTTTGAGTGATCATAATACCACTATCCTTTTAGAACAATTTTTGTGACGTAGTCTTTTATAGTGGTTTTTTGTTTCTTAGTCCTTTTGATTAATAACCGGTCATAGTACCATATTACGAGTGACTTTAATTGTCATAATGAGAGTGGCTTTAATCGCCATATTGAGGGTGTAATTCTAGAACGATTTTCTATGGTGCAGTTGAACTCCAATACAATGAATCTGAGTTGTTTTATCCTTGGAACTTCGTGGTTGATAATTTGTTGTGCGCAACAGGGTAGTGTCGCGACACGTCTTAAAGACAGCGACCTAGTTTGTGACTCAATCCAATAATATTTTCGGTGGCATAAATTGTGATTTTTAAGCAATTTTATGAAACTCAAACAACAATTTTAAGATGTTTCTTTCTTCCATGTCAACTGAAGATATTACTGGATCTAGTTATTGTGCCCCTAATTTCAATAAACTATTTTGCTGAGGCAAGCAGAAAAAGATAAGAAAGCAAAAGAATTAACCCATGAGAGAATAATGATAAGAATTATTTTCTTGATGATGATCTGTATAACTACTACAATTCCAGTAATATTGCTAGATATGTTTGAGATGCTATGAAGAAGTATGTTGTGAGCTACTACTCAGAGTATTAGATGACCGATCCCGTAAAATTCAAAAGATAACTCATGAGATCATCTATTAAGGTATGTCACTCATGTCATATTTAAATTAAATATTGAAACTTAATATATCTTCTTCTGTTTGAATGTTGAAATCAATAAAATGTCTTTTTCTACTTACATGTTGTGTGATTTTAAATTTTGACATGCTATAGACTATGTGATGCCAATACCTGATTTCAAGCTTAAGTAACTTAGGTTTAATTGAAAAATTATTTTAAATGATTTTAAAAAATGTGATTTTTATAGTCAAACTAAAATAACAAAGAGTTCACATAAATTTGTAATTAGAAAATCTGAGTCTTTAGATTTATTACAATTTGATATATGTGAACTTGACGAGACGTTAACAAGAAATGTAAAATAAAAGTGAAACGCTTGAAATATTAAGAATCTTAATAACTAAAATTGAAAATTAATTTAGTTGAAAGATTAAAAAGTTTCAAGTATGATTCTAATTTAATTAATAAGTTTTATAAATTATCTAGAATTATACGTGGAACAACTGCACCATAATTGATTCAAACAAGATTTGATTCACATTTTTAATTGAAGAATTTTTTCAACAAGTTGACAAGAAGATATGGTCAAAACTTGAAGAATATTTGATCAACATTTGAAGTAGATTCTATTTTAAGAATTTACAAAGTCAACCTACACAAAATAGGAATAAAATCAATCTGAATCATTTACAAAATCAATCTACACAAAATAGGAACATAGTCAATCTGAAAAAATTTCAAACTCAATTTTAACAAGATATAATTCAAAATTAAACAAGGACTAAATTGAAGTCCAAATTTTCACTATAAATAGACACTCAAGACTAAAGGAGAAAAATATCAAAAAGCAGAAAAGAGTAACTCAAGATCAAAGTTCTCAATTCCTCTTAGAGTTCAAAGAGAGAAACACTTGTTTAGGTTAGAAATATTTTCTGAGTGTTCTTTCTTAGTGATAGTTATTATTACTATAAGCTTTGTTTGAAACAACTACTCAACTTCCAATCTTTTGTATCTAATCCGATAATGGTATAGTTCCTTCTTCAATTTTAGGTTGTTAAGGGAAGACTTGGCTTAAACGGTTAAGGTGGCTAGTTCCTCAAAAGTTAGGGGTTGTTAGACTGTTCGGGAAGACTGACTTGGACTCATGTATGCCTCTAGTCATGTTTCCTTTGAAGTTGCCTCTAATCATGCTACCTTTGACTCATGTATGCCTCTAGTCATTCTACCTTTGATCCAAGTTTCTCGAATCATGTTGCTTCTGACCCGAGTCTACTTTTGGTCATGTTGCCTCTAATCCAAGTTCCGTAGTAAAAAAAAAACGTAACTAAGTGATCAAACAACGTAGCTATGACTCAGTTGGTAGTGAGAATGAATGCACGACGATAACAAATGTAATACCCCAGATTTTGATCCAAAGCATTACCCTAAAATATTTGTTTTCATTTAAAAATGACTATAATTTTCTTTTTCTTAGATGTGATTCATCATGTAATAAATAAAATATGTGACAGAAAATGACTTGATTTTTTTTTTTTTGTAAAAGAACATAATGCAATTTACTAAAATATTATTTATTTACGTAATTAAACTTCCAATTGTTACGTTAAACTTCCAACGATTCATTCGGGGCTCGTTACGTACGATAGTAGCCCTTTGAGTGGTAAATTGATTAATGTAAAAATATGGGAATTGTGAGATTAAAATATGGAATATAAATATTTATAAGGTGTTGATTGATTTAACTTAGTTAAATGCGTGGTATTTGATATTATTGTGATGTTTGATTTATTTTTATTAAATGTGTGATATTTGAGATTATTGTGATATTGAATGTCGAATGAATTTATGTATATGTTTGATTAGGCATGTTTATGTGATGTGATAATAAAATAGTGATTTCATTTTGATAAGTTTATGTCATTATGATGATATATAATTAATAATAATGATGTTATAAATTTGTGACAAGTTTGTGTGATGATGTACGATTGATGATATTGATGCTATAAATTTGTGATGAGTTTATGTGATGATATATGATTAATGATAGTGATATTGTGAATTTCAGATGAGAATATTGAAGTAACCCCATAATTGGTGAAATAATTGTGATTTCAATTTGTGTTTGAGATGACAGTCTTAATGGAGTATCATAGGTCAACGAAGGGAGAAAATAAATATTGGGAATTTGTGAAGTGAAGATTATTTTGTCATTACATAGGTAGGACCTGACAAGCCTATTGATTATGGGGAAGTCAACTGAATATGCCTGATCGTGGCAGTCTGCTGTCGAGCCTTGAGACAAGATTGTTAGACCTTGGATGTATTCAGGTGGGGAATTCCTAAGTGACTTGGAGGTATCACTATAAATATCGGGAGCTACCACACAATACACGTTTACCTTGATTGTCACGTATATGTGTCTCGGGTTGAGTTGAGGGGATCTATGAGGACATGGCCAATTTGAATTGTCCGTCCATCGGAATGGTGGTATAGTACCAAACCTGATAACCAAGTACTTCAGAGTTAGAATGGTACCACATTGTGAAGTATAGTCTAAGCTCATGCATAGCATTTCATTTTATTGTGATAGTTTTGTTGTGATTAATATGTATCATGTGTGGTGATAAGCTCATGCATAGCATTGAATTTTATTAAGAGGATCATTTTTAGGAATCATCACTATCTCAGCAACCATGGGGTACTTCAATATTCTAATCACAATTTTATAACATCACTAGTCATACATAATCATGATCATCATATAAAGTCATCATAATTCTATAACATCACTATCATCAATCAAACATCTTCATTATCATCACATAAACATATATGATACAATGCATCCATTTTTTATTATCACATCACATAAATTCGTTTAATCAAATATATGCACAAAATTTCGTTCAACATCCAACATAACAACAATATCAAATACCACACAATTATTCAAAATTAAATCCATCAACATCTTATAAACATTTTTATTTAATATTTTAATCTCACAATCCCAATATTTTTATATTAATTAATTTATCTCTCAAATGGCTACTGTTGTATGTAGCGAGTCCCGGATGAATTATTGAGAAATACAATTTTCGAGTTCATCTCATAATATATTATACTCATGAACTCAAACATTCTCTCACCCCTTACCTTATTTAGACGCTTTCTCAAATACAAAAATCAATGAAAACTTTCAACAACAACTACAGATCAACAACATAAATCAGACGAATCCGAAGAGAGAACGAATTCACAAAATCATCGAGAAACGAATGATATATTATGTGTAGCATAAAAATAAATGTTAAATAATTAATAATAATTTTTGGAGCAAAAATGGGTCAAACGTCAACTTTATCGAAAAATACAAATGCGTAGTGCTTCTTGAAGGTTTCGACGAGAAGAATCCAAAAACGATGTCATTTTTTGAGACGACAAATGTGTTAATAGGAATCGAGCAAAAATAGCTCGCCTAAGGAAAGTACCACAACAATTTCTGATGAAATGGAGTCATGATCGATAAAATTGATGCCTAAAGTAGATTTAGTGGCTGATTTTGTGTGGGATAGAAGATGGGATTTATTCAAATGGCAAGGAATTGATGGGACGAATTTGATAGGAAGATGGTGTTTTGCGTGTTCTTCATGGTGCGTTGTTGTATTCTATTTTTTTGTTCTTTTTGTTTTTTAATTGCAAATTGAGGGGTGTAGATGGAAGATCTACAGGTGCAAGAGTAAAATCGTCAGTAAGACCCAACACAGGAGAGTCCATTCTAAAGTAGAAATGGGGGTGTAATGAACAACTCGCGGGTGTAGAAAAGAAAAGGTCCAACAAGTAATAGCCCAAATTAATATGCATGAGTAGAAAATAGGGGTGTAAATAGTCGTCGGATCCAAAATTCATTTTTCAGTATTTCTAAAATCCCTTAATAAATACATAGTTTATTTTACTTTCCTAGAAACATTTCTCCAAAATACTCATTTTAACATAATATCATCTATCCTTAACATAGATAAATATAATTTTAACCAAAACTCACATATTCAAAATAATAACTACGATTATTACTATAATATCTTTCAAAATAATCACATAAAAATACATCATCTTTATAGAATAGTTGAAATGATAAAATAAATAAATAAATAAAATAATATTATTTATAGAAAAATATATAAAATAAAAAATTTGTTATTTATATCACTTATTTAGTTAAATATATACAAAATTAGTGTATCACATAAAGCTTCCATATAACGAAAGTTAGTCACAAGATTTATCCACATATACTCTAAAATAGTTTTAAAACTAAATTAATTATCTAAAATCATATTTTATTAAGAAAATATTTATTAAAAAATTTGGGGTGTTATAGACGTACCAAAAAGAAAAAGGTGGGATTGGTTCTTTTCTTTCGTTTTTCTCTTTTTATCATTAGCCAAACCCATAAAAAAAAGATTTATTATAAAATTTGAGGTGTAACACAGAGTAAGTGACGTCATCAATTTGGCGTGCATCCAACGTTGTCACTTGCAAGCCTAAAACCATTTCAAGCATTGAAAAATAAAAAATCTTCTTCCCTATCATCTTAATTTAATTATGTGTATATTGTAACATTTCAAATTTTATAATAAAATTATTTTATTGATAAATATTATTTTAAATAATTAATTTGGTGTTAAAATTATTTTAGAATACATGTTGATAAATTTTGTGATTAGTTTTCGTTATATGGGTGTTTTAGATGATGTGCTACTTTTATACATATTGGACTAAATGAGTAATCTAAATAAAAAAATATTATATTTTATATATTTATCAAAATAATATTTTAGTGTAATATTTTAAAGGATAAGATTTTTTGTAATTTTACGCGTATATGCGCGTACACAATTCATGTGATATAAAGTCAACACAATTTTATAACATCACTATCATCAATCGTACATCATCATATAGAATTATCACAATTCATCCATCTTTTATTCTCATATCACATAAACTCATCTAATCAAACATATACACAAAATTCATTTGACACTCAATATCACAATAATATCAAATACCACACATTTAAAGAAATTAAATCAATCAACACCTTTCAAATATTTCTATTCTATATTTTAATCTCACAATTTCCATATTAGCACATTAATTAATTCATCGCTCAAAATTTGGTTAAGGAAATTTACCATAAATCAGAAAACCAATAAGTGGATAATATAGCCACTTTTCACACGATCGTTTTGGCACAATTAATTTATCGCTCAAAGGACTATTGTCGTACATAGCGAGTCATCAATGATTCATTGAGAAATACGGTTTTCATATTCATCTCACAATATATTATACTCATGAATTCAAACACTCTTTCACCCTTTATCTTATTTCGATGCTTTCACACATGAATTTGGTTCCACGAGAAAACAACTTTTATTCATTGACTATTTGTCCTTCAATTGATGTAACTCGACAATTTATAGGTAAACCTAAAAATTAAATTATGCGTAGACACTCTAAAAACCAATTTCAAAATCCGGTTAAGGAAACTTACCATAAATCAGTGGATAATATAGCCACTTTTCATATGATCGTTTTGGCGTTGGTTTCACTCAAATCGGATTTACGGTGAAGAAGAACGATGCAAAATAAGAAATTTTAGAAACAGAAAAGTCAGGTATTTTAGAGAAAAATTGAGATGGTTAAAAAAAAGAGAAAATGGGTTTATTTGAATAACTATAAATGAGTGAAATAATATACTGAAATTTGAACAAAAACTGAGAAAGTTTTCCGGACAATGATCGACGATCGGTATCAATTTTTTATTCCTATCATGTGAAGTTACAGCTGCTCTCTATATTTCAATTTTTTTACTTTAGCATTTTCTTTCCTAAGTTAGGTTATATTTGATGTTTTTTTAATATATTAGTTATTATTAACCTAACCCTTTGAACTTATTTTATTTTATTTTTTTACAAGACTAACTAATTACACACTCATTTTGATTTATTTATTTATTTACCACCAAAATAATATCTTTTAAAATTTTTATTATACTTACTAATATATGCATTTTAAGGCATTTTAACATCAAAAATATGCTTTAACACTTTTATAATAAAAATAGATACTCTAAAATATTCTAAATAGTTATTTATAATAGTATTAATCAAAGCAAAAAATAGTTATAAGTAATTAAAATATAATTGTGCACATATTTGTCCTTTAGTTAAATACATATAAAAATATTATTTTAATTACTTGTACGTATATACACGTAAAATCGCTTAAAATATTACTCTTTACAATATTCACAATAAAATACAATTATATTTAGAAATATATTTAAAATACAATATTTATTATTTACATTCCTCATTTATCCAATATATACAAGATTAACACATCATAGAAACTACACGTATAAAGAAAATTAATCAATATATATATTCTAAAATAACTTTAATACCTAATTAAATATTTAAAATTCTATTTCATTAATAAAATAATTTATTATAAAATTTGGGGTGTTACAATTCTCCCATTGTTAAAGAAATTTCGTCCTCGAAATTTGTAGTGAACAATTACTGGACTAATACCTAGCTAACTACGCCCTCAAGGTTCAAACTTAGTCTATAAACATTTTTAAGGCATTCACAATTCATTCAAGTACAATATGTCAAAACCAATTAGCTTAGCATTCTAGGCTATTATGACACAATAAATTAAACACATGACATTCAACAATTCAATTATGAAGCAAAAAACATGACTAATCAGTATCATTTGTATATAAAACTAAGCATGTGAATTTAATCACCAATAACATATTACATTCAGATGGATCAAATAACTCATATATCAAATAGGCTTTCAACTTTAGCAAATTTCTCAAACACAATTCTACAAGTTTTACTCTTCTTAAACAACGTGCAAATGCTAACAACAATTATTCTATCCGATTTCACATAAGCTTAATAGATAGTGAAACATTTAAAATATTTCAACTTTAAGAAATAAAAATAGAAACACATATAATAACTCAATGACATGCAGTCACTAAAGTTTTTTAAAATAAAACTAAATTGTATAATCATAGTGGAATAACACAAATACTTTCACATATAGTTCACACACACTCAAAGTCTAACTTAGTTTCAAAGTCTAACTTAATTTTAAAGTCTTATACACAAGATTCATTTATAGAACTCCTAAAATAGTTTTAGGTCCTTATCAAATGAGACAATATAGAACAAATAAGATACTAACACAATGAACTTATTTACTTTGAGCAAGTTACTTAGGAGATCAAACATACTTAATTGAATGTTTAATTTAAGTATACACCTCCAACCTAATGTTTACACACATAAACAGTTATCATCATTCAACATCGATGCCACGTAAAACTCATAATCATTCAAAGTTGTATAAGAGATTAACATGGTTTTTTAACTATTTCAAAAATAAAATAATCAAGTATTTGTAAATATAATAACATTAGGTTTTTGTCGGCTCTTTTATCGACGATGAGTCATCGGGGTGACTAGTTCCTCTTACTCATGTAGTCAACTACTTAGGGTAACCATAAATGTGTCATCAAAATTCAAATATGGGTAATTAAAAGAATCTTTAACGTGGTTTAGGAGTGCGAAGGTGGCGCTACATCTCCAACTCCTTACTTCAAGTTAAAAATTCACTTAATTACACATTTCCAATAATTTATTTTTAATTTACAACTAGTTACAACAACAAAAGAAAGGACACTTGGATCAATATGACTCACCAATCAAGATAAAGAAATATAGACTTATTTCACTTTTAAACTACTCTAAATATTATTCACCAATTCCCAACACTTAGAACGTCTGAAACACAAACATAAATACTTTCACCTAACCACATATACATGCATATAAATAATTCAATAATTGGCATCATGATGTAGAATATCCTCATAATAATCCAATAACTACAAATTTATCACAAATAAATTATTAAATAATTTTTCTTTTAATCAATCTTTATCATTTAATAAATATTGAAACAAAGATTTTTCAATTAGCACGTAAAGTAAGCAACTCTTTTTATTCAAAGTTAATATAAAAATCATAAAACCAAAATAAATCTCATAGTACATAAATCATTGTAGTGGTTAATCAATACTCTAAAATTTAATTTCAAATACTTAAATTATTTTAAAAGAATCACTAATCTTTTAATACCATAAAGTAATTTTTCTTCCGAATTCAAAAGTTTTCCTTGGACTACTTCTTAATAAATCATACAATTTCATTTTAAACTATTTCTAAAATCAATAAGGTTGCTAAAATACCACCCATACCTTAACCACTAAAAATACCTTTAAAAATATTTAAACATTCTTAAAATCATTCTTTTTTTTTAAACCTATATTTTAAAATCAAATCATGTATATAAAAACAGATACAAAATTTTTTAACTCGTCAAAACTTCTAACATAGTTATATTTTTTCCTTAATTTTTTAAAACTATTATTACAACAAATCTTCTAGGTGTTCTTAAAAACAAAACATAGTAAAACTTGATGTACATTATTTTTTTTATTGTGTGGTTAATCTAAATTTTAAATACAATCATCATAAATATACATTTTTATTTTATTAATTTTAAGGATCAACACAACTTCAACACAATTTAAGTCTCTAAAATAAGTCAACAATGATTCAAACATAAAATATTTCTTTTATAAAATAAATCAACTTTAATTCCTTCACAATTTTTCTTTAAAAGGCTAACCTTAAAAATTCAACCAACCTGGAATATTCAAGAATTACTATTGTTAATAATATGAATTTTATACTATTTCAAAATCATGACCAATTTCTTAAATTAATTTCACAAGCAATATAAAAACATTAATCATTTAGATACAACCATCAACACTTTTAAGTGATTTAAAATTAAAATTCACGATTTAAAATTAATTTTTTATTTATTTATTTTTTAAAACTTTTTTTTCTTCTCTTTCTCAATTAGTAGACATTTTATTATTTGACCATTTTCGATTTATACCGTTATAAATCACTAATGAATTCTAAAAGTCTAAAACTCTAAAACTCTAACACGAAGTTAAAATCTAATGAGTTTATAATATCAGAATAAGTAAATCAATCATTTTATTCAAATATTCCAACACGCTCTCAATTCAATATTCATATTGACCCCTCTAAACAAATGTAACAACAAATCTTTTTGATTTTCTTAAAAACAACACGTAAAATATGGTGTAAATTTTCATCTATTTTAAATATTAAATAAAATCAGTAGTATAGAATTATTGTTATTTTATAAATCTACAAAAATTCAACTCAAATTAATCTCTTTAAGATAATAAAGAGTAATTCAAACAAAAGTTATTTTTATTTTACAAAATAAGTCAAATGATTTCTCTAAGATGATTTAATGTTATATAGTGAAATATATTGATTTTCCTTGAGTGGTTTTGATTTTATAAAATGATGTTTTTCCTTGAAGAATGTTTGTGTAATGATACAGTTTATTTATGATTAATTGTGTGTTCTTCTTACTTATATTATACTATTAACATGATTTCAAAACTCACCTCATTCGTTGATTGTGTTTGACTGATTTGGCTCTACGTTTATGAAATCGCAGTTATTACATGTTAATGAGTATTGAAGTTCAAGTTGGAAAAAAAACCCGGTCTGATAGGTGATACCGGGAATAAGAGTTGTAAATTTTATTTTACTTTTACTTATTAAGAAATTTTAGTTAAATCAAATTTATGGAGATTGCATGTTTGTATAATAGGAAAAAGTTTAAAGGGTTTCTTCTGAATTTAGAGAAATGTAATATCTTAAATTAATTATTAAGTTTTTTTATTTTTTTGAAAATAAATTTTATTTACTAGCTGTGAATTTTGCACAAAATATCTACTATAAATTATAATATACTATTTTGGGGTTTTGTGTGTCACAAATGGTACCACATTGTAAAGTAAAGTCTAAGTTCATACATATCATTTTATTTTCCCGTGACTTTGTTGTTGTGATTAGTATGTATCACTTGTAATAATAATTTTTTTTATATTAAACATAATGACTTTTTCAATTCTTGGACAACAAAAAAGTTGTATATAAAGAGTTATTATTCGGATGAGAAAATTTCAAATATACTATAGGAAATTTCACCATATCAATTTAGAATTTTAATGATAATATATTACCATATAATTTTTTTTCTAAATTGATATATATTTTATTATTATTTATATGAATAGAAATTATAAAATTAAAATAAAAAGTTAAAATTGGAGGGAATTTGAATGTACATTAGTGATACTTTGAAATTTCCTTATTTAAAATTTCCTTGTTTTATAATATATAATTGATTAGTTTTGTTATGTTATTTTTGTAGACTTGGAAAATGCTTTTTATGTATATTTGATTTGTTTTGATGAATAAAAAGAATATCATTAGTCAAACTTATTACCGTTTTTTGTCGTTAATAAAACCATATTGAGTTGATATCTTCAACTACTTAAACTAAAAAATCATACCTTAATGATTTTATCAACTCATTTTATCTGTTTTTCCACTAGTCAATTGGTTTATTTAAAAAAATAAAAAAATAAAATATTATGTTTTTTATGTAAACAAATTTGATTCTTGTCATTTAAGGTTAGTTTTCAAAATAAAAATTTTATTTTCGGATAATCGTAATAAATATTAATGTAGAGACATTATTTCCTAAAAAATTAAACTTTATTAGACACTATATATAGAAGTGTTTAGGGAAAATGAGAGATAGGATCAGAGAAAAAAGAGAAAAAGAAAAAAATAAATAAATAGAGAACCCTAAAAACAAAAGCAGCTAATTAGCTTCACTCTTCAAAATGTTATATATTTCATCCAATTTTGACTTTCAAAGAGTTGACCTTAGCTTCGAATGTAATCAATTTGATGATTACATTAATTTAGACTTTGTTATGTTGACGCTTAACTATGATGCTAAAACAGTGTTAGCGTCATTTTTTGCTCTTTAGTATGAGCTTTAGGTCGAAGCTAAACACAAATTTTCTTGTAATGAAGAGCTTTTAAAGAACTAGTTTTAGTCTTAGAAGATATAATAAATTTCATTATAATTAACTACACAACTATGAGGTCCTATGTTCGAACCCGCGACAAGACGTTGAACTTAGTAATGTCGACATTTTCTAATTGAACTAGGACTTAAGGACAACTTTCTCCATATTTATTCATTTCAAAATCAACACAGAGGGAATAAAAATGAAAGGAAAATGTGAGAAGAAAATGAATTAGTGTTTGAATCTACCATTTGGTGAATCACAAATAATTATTTGTGACACATTTCTTACATGATATTGTAATTGATTATGTGACTTATCCCCACTAATTCCACATCATAGTCATCTTCTCGAGAAAAATTTTGCCGATAAAATTTTGTCATCTCAAAGATAAATTTGTACGTAATTGCACTTGTGCATTGACTAATTATTGACAAATTAACACATGAAAGACTTAAAATTCATTGCAAAATTTGTTCACGTTGTGATGACAATACTATGACATAAATGCTGAGGGGTCAAATATTCAATTAACATGTTTCATTATAATCTCTAAAGTTAAAATTTTAACTATGAACTATTTCTATTACTATATTTCAATTTTATTAATGTATTTATCAATTTGTAAAATTCAAAAATTAATTTGACCAACGCTTACAATTTGAATGACTATTTTATCTATTAACAATATTTTTAAAGGCCAATCCAAACGCGAAACATGAGAACGAAAAAATTGTTGAAGTAACAAAACAATATAAAAGCAATAATAAAAATTGGATTTTATAAATTTTAATACCAATTTAGATTTCTTTCCATAACTTTTTTTAACACATATTGTATGCTTTAACAAATAAGTTCATTATTTTATTTATTTGACACTAATAATATCGTGTTGTTAACATTCATTTTTTTTTAAAGAAAGATAATGATGTTCTTATAGAAAACATGTTTTATGTGTTTCTTGTTTTGGTTAAGTTAAAGTTTTCAATTTTACATAAATTAAAATTATAGTTTATTCAGCATTGTATAATATAATCACCAAATATCATATTACACTTCAAAAACTAAGAAATAAAAAATGGATAACAAATAAATATGATTCAAATTTTCATAAATATATTAAATCTTTCACTTTAAAGAATTGGTATAATTTTTCACTTTACATATTGCTATGAAGTTTTTGTCGTTGTTCTTTTAACTTACTTCGTAACCTGCTTGACCCATATTGTATCATTATGGAATCCTGTGAATAAATAAAAATAATAAGAAGATGGTTTAGTGGGAGAGTCACCGGGTTAGTGATAAAAAAATCATCATTTTAAAAATTAAAAATTATCTTTAAAAAAATGTATACGATCATGTGTGATTTATCAAGAAAAGAGAAAGACAAATTTACGTGTTGCAGTCAATGTTAGGATCAAACGAAATGGGAAGACCGATGTTACAAAGCTGTGGGAGTTGTTTTGCTCGGTGTTAATCCCATATTTAATTGCAGCTGCTTTAAGACATGTACAGACATCATGTCCAACCGGAGTCGACTTTTGTGCTCCTTCGCAACAAGAAGTAGATGGTGGGCCTAATCCAGTCAAAGAAGGTACACATGTCACTAAAGAAACAAGAGCTTGAGAGCAACTAATATCATCAATTTGGCGTGCATCCAATCTTGTCACTTGTAAGCCTAAAACCATTACAAGCATTAAAAAAGCAATAATCTTCTTTCCCATCATCTTAATTTAATTATGTGTATTACGGTACAGTTAGATTTTTATGAAGTTTTAGAATGGACAACCACCACAAACATCCCTTAATTTATAGGTAAGATAGGTTATTATTTTATATGATAATACATAAGTGTCTTGCTTACTTTTATTTATTAAAAAATTAAATCTCATTACAATTTTTATTTTTCATTTTCTTTTGAAGATTAATTGTTATCTTAGTCAAAGTTCAAAATTAAGACAATGAATCAATACTCTGCAAGCTTGATTTTTTTATGATTAAAATTATTAAAAGTATAATATTTACCGTAAATGAAATAATACTTATCAGAACTAATTTAAAATCATCTAAATAAGAAAGTAAATAATAAAAAAATGTGCACTAAATATAATAATATTAATAATTATTATTATTATTATTATTATTATTATAAGAATAATAATAATATTAAAATAATAGTAATAATTGAATACATACAAGAATTTACTAAAAGTAAAAATATTAATCAAATAAAGTTATAAACTTAATTTGTCCAAATAATTAAATTATATTATTCAACCTATCAGTTGATTACTACATCAAATTGCATTAATTAATTTTCTCACACACTCGTTAGAACAAAAATGTTTCATCCAAATACCTAACTGAGAACAAAATAATAAAATTTTACCGATGTTGTTACATTCTTTTTCTAGATTTAAAATTCACAATTTAAATTTATAAAATTAAACATATAATATGTTTCAATAATTATATTTTTAAAATTTCCTATACAATCCTTTTTTTTATTAACGATTAAAATATCCCATGAAATATAGAAAAAGAAAAAAGTATATAAATTTTGTTCCATCGGATAATAAAAAAGGAACCATTATTCTATATTCTTTGCCTCGTTGAGTTACTTGAGTAATATTTTCTTTACGATGAAGTTCATACTTTTGAATTCGATTAAATTAGTTTATACTAGGTTAAATTGCTAATCGATTAAAATAAGTAACATCAATGGAATAGTTAAGTAGAGAATTGAATAAAACTTAAATTGTGAACTGATGTGGAATTTAATAATGATTATTGTCACTCAAAAATTGATAGATATATTATCCTAATAGAGTTTTGGGAATTGCAATTATATTGATAGTAATTGATTAAGTTGTCTTGATTAACTAAATTAAAAGTGAAATTTTCAAATTATAAATGTTGATATTCATAAGTTTGAGGTTATATACCGATCTTGCTGTGAGTTAATTATAATATCCTTTTTAAGATTAAAAAAAAAAAATCAACTGTTACATTGTATTTAAAAGGTATTACGATTAATTTAAATTATTTTACATAATTAAGGCTTAATTGCAGTTTTGATCCTCTATTTTAGCTGAATTGCGAAAATAGTCCCCTCATTTTATTTTTCTCCAGTTTTTTGCAAATGAGATCTTGAGCATTGTGCGATTTAAATAAATACAAACAAAATGAAATTTTATCATGTTTTAGATCAAAATAATTTCGTTGCATTTGTTATATATTATTTTGTAATGTTCTTCTATTTTCCCGCGTCACGTAAAGTGTAAAGTTCAAATTTTTAGTTAACTCACTTTAATCAAAAAAAAATTATATGCATTATCATAACTACTTATAAGATATTAATATGTTTATCTATTGTCATAACTATTTATAAAATCATCCACGATATTAGTTTGATTTGTAGACTGTGTAAAAAAATTTACCTTGAACGTGCATACAAATTAAATTCAAAAAAGTGAAATCAAACTTCTTCTTTGTTAGATTAATCACCGAATAAGCAAAGTTTAAACTATCTATGCGTCACCCCGATCTCTCCTCCATAAGAGACTTGGATGTCATCCCTTGGCCATCGCATAAGCGAGTGATCTGTCAGATTTACGAATATGAAGCTGATGCTTGTTTCTATTTCTTGTTGTGTTCCATCAGCATGTGTGGGTTAGAGACGTCGAGTTATGCGTTTACCTCTTTCGAACCATATTTGCCATGATAAGAATTAAAATAAAATAAAAACTAAGAAGAGGTTGTTTATCCACTTCTTTAACCTTATATCCACATCAAAACAACTTTCAACCTTTCTTTCAAACACACTTCTTACTTATAATATAGAAAATATGCGTGCACCATCCCAAACCCTATTCATTCTACATCAATTTCATGTAGTGGAAATTAAAAGCAAATATCTTCTTAAACCTTCACGGAAACATCATTGAAAAAATATGTATCAATATCCTATAGCTAAATGTAACAGCCCTCTCGCTATCTCAAAAGATATAGATAATAATTAGATCATTAAATAGATTATTAAAATTAGTTAGTAAAACAAATTATTGAAATAAGATATTTATAAGATTAAAATAGTAATGAAATTATTAGAAGTTCTATTAAAACATTAATACTTATTTTAATAATATTACTTTAAGATCAAAATTAAAATATGAAAGTGGTAGTGTTAATAAGTCTAAGTGTCAAATGATGGAACACACCAATTTCCTTTCTCCTTTTTCTCTTCCAAACGGACACTAAAACATCTCAACCTTCATTTTCCTTCATTTTTTCCAACTACTACTCTCTCTAAAAAACACACCAACATCCGGTTATTGTTTGCTTTCTTCATCATGCATCAAACTTTCCCCTTCTTTACAAATTCCTTCCAAAAACATTAGTTATCCAAGGTCAATTGTAACAAAAAGGGTAATGAGAAAAATGGGAAAACCTCAAAGATCACATAAGACACGAGATTGAAAAATTGATACCTAATAGAGTAGGCATCTTTCACAAATCAACTCGAGTTGAAGGGGATTATCCTTAGAAAATTTTGAGTTCTTTTCTAAAATTGATTTCACATTTTTGCATGGGGGCTCTGGGTTTGATTTCAGCTTATTTTACTGATTTGAAATGATTTTTATGAGTTTGATTTTGGGTTTTATTAAGATCTAAGAGTGAGGAAAAAAGTCAAAGTTTAAGTATGTAGAAAATATTTGAGAATATGCCTTTAATTGCTCTTTAAGTCATGCATTCTACAATTGTGGTGTTATGATTCGAAAGTGTTAGAAAATCAAGAACATAGAATTAATCATGATAGGTGAAATACATAATTAATGTGTTCCTAAAATTCCAACACATGTCATTTTACCATTGATTCTTTTTATCATTTTGCCTCTATTTATGTTCCTCTAGCTGCCTCAGATTTTGTATCTTCTTCGTTTGCCTTTGATTATTTCTTCTGCTGCCTCTTATTCTTTTCTTCTTCTGTTGTTTTTTTTTATCATATTGCCTATGATCCAAGTTTCTATGATCATGTTGCCTATAATCCAAGTTCCTCTGATCATGTTACCACTGATCTAATTTATTTTGGTTATGTTGCCTCTGATCCATGTATCCTCTTATCATATTGCCTATGATCCAAGTTCCTCTAATCATGCTACTTATAACCAAGTTCCTCTAATCATGTCGCTTATGATCCAAGTTCCTTTGATCGTGTTGCCTCTGGTCCAAGTTCATCAGGTCATGATGCCTTTAATCCATGTATCCTTTAATCATATTGCCTATAATCCAAGTTCCTCTAATCATCATGCCTCTGATCAAGCTCTTTTGGTAATGCTGCCTCTGATTCATGAATCTTCTAATCATACAACCCATGATCAAACTTGATCATGCTGCCTTTGATCCAAAATCATTTGTTCATGTGGCTTCTGATTCGTGTATCCTCTAACTATGCCTTTAGTCACATATCCTCTAACTCGGCATCTATTCATGTCTCCTCTAACACTTCCTTTGGTCATGTATCCTTTAACTCTGCCTCTGGTCATGTATGCTCTTAATATGCCTCTAGTCACGTATCCTCTAATTCTAATCATGATGCCATTAGTTAAATGCTCTGATTTCACAATCCCTGATTATGTTGTCTCTTATCAAAGAATGACTTGACTTTGTTCTTTCGATCTGAGTATACCTCTAATTATGTTGCCTCGAGTTGGAATAAGTTCTGATGATTAAAGCAAGCTATAATATTATACTATAATCTTAGAATTGTAATTTTGAATCATGGTAATAATATTTTAACAATGATGCTTCGGATATGCATAGTATACATAATGTGAAAATGCTTTGTGTTCCATCAATAAGACTATGACATGCATATTACGACGGGATGTTTTAGCCTTGTTTCAGGCCAAACACAATGGGCAAAGAAAAAACAATTGGGTCACCAATTGGGGTCATGGTCAGACCATCTTTGCAAGAGACTCTAATTACTTGGGTTACCCACATCTAGGTAATTGGAGGAGTTTTTTCTTATAAAAAGAAATGGAAATCGTCAAGCTTTTACTTACAAAAGGAAATGGAAATTATAAAACTTTTCTAAATTAAGAAAGAAAGAGAAAGGAGAGTGTACATTTTTTCCATGTTTAAGTAAAAATAAAGATTTTAGATGTTTTACTTATGGTTAATTTAATCATTTCATTTTCATGTCAAGCTTTCATTATTATCTTAAGGAAAATTATTCAAACTATTTTCTCCCATTTTTTTTATAGAATTCACTGAGATTATTATCACACCTTTATTTTCTTTGGTATTATAGCAGAGGAAACCAACTGAGGCTTAAGTTAGAGGATAGTATTTAGTAATTATATTTTGTTTAGAAAGTAACATGTTATCTAATTTGGTACTTTAAAGGATGATTGTAGTCTATAAATTTATAGTTACAATTTATTTTGTTGATTGTAACTTGTAGGATTACAACATGAGTTATTTTGTTTTGTTAAAATGTATGAACTAAAAACCATATTCTAGAAATTGGTGATGTTCCTTACATGAAGAGAAGGTTGAACTTGATGAATGAATGGTAAGTGGGTTAATCTAAGTTGACAAATGGTGTTTCTTTTTTTTTTTTTGTGAGATGTAAGCAGCCTTTGAGCATGATGAATGTTTTGTAGTAGCTTGAACTTTGAGGGTTAAGTTTGATTTGACCAAAGGAGTTGATTTTAAGCTTGCTTTTAACTATACCTAATTTGAAATTGATTTTTGCTTTGGGATGAGCAACATACTATGTATGTTTGGGGTTGTGACAGTTCTTTATGATATGCATATTCTTTATTGTTTTTACTGTTAAACACATGGAACAAAATTCGGCCTTAGAATATGAGAAACGTGCAATGAATGTTAGACAATAGATGTTGTGCACTGGAGCGCAAATGCTTGTGTCTAGGGCAAATTTGTATAATATTTTGAGATATTGAGAAACATCACATCGAAACTTGAGTGGTGTCCGCCTTTTGATAAAATTTTGTGCTCCTTCACAACAGAAAGTAAATGTTGCTGGTAGGCCTAATCATGTCAAAAAAGGTCTACATGACACTAAGGAAACAAGAGCCTCGAAGCAACTGATGTCATCAATTTGGTGTTCATCCAATGTTATCACCAGCAACGCTAAAACCATTACAAGCATTAAAAAGGAAATAATCTTTTTCCCCATCATCTTAATTTAATTATGTGTATACACTATACAGGTTAGATTTCTATGAAGTTTTAGAATGATCAACCAACATAAGCATCCCTTAATTTATAGGCAAGATAGGTTACCATTTTATGGTAACACATAAGTTTCTTGTTTATTTTTATTTATTAAAAAAAATTAAATCTCATTACAGTCTTCATTTTTCATTTTCTTTTAAACGTTAATTACTATATTAAATATGCATGGTCAAAGTTAAAGATTACGAGAATTAATTGTAACTCTTAATGACTAAGGCAGTAAATTCTAAGAATCAATAATTTACAAACACTACACCAAAAATAGCATGTTTACAATACTTTTTTAAGTCTTTTACAACGCTTTTAAGCGTTGTAGTATTTAGTGTTGTTAAAAGATACAATAGCGATGTAATAGGTATAAATATATAGTGTTCAACGCTTCCCTTAAACTAGTTTTACATCGTTTTTCTTAAAATAAAAAAGCGATGTAATAGGTGCATATATAGCGCCCTTCTTATACTAGTTTTACAGCGCTTTTCTTACAAAAACGCTTTAATGGGTGCATATATAGTGCATTTCTTATACTAGTTTTACTGCGCTTTTCTTAAAAGAAATGTTGTAATAGATGCATCCTTATACTAGTTTTACCGCATTTTTTTCAAGAAAGCATTGTAATAGGTACATTTTAAAAAGCGGTGTAAATATATTCTAACTAGTTTTACAACGTTTTTTTCAAAAACACGTAATTGGGACATTTTAAAAAGCAATGTAAAATATTGGTTTGTATAAACAATTCTTTAATGACATTTTAAAAAAAAAATGTTGTCTTTAAATGAGATTTCAATTTTTTTCCAAAATCATATTCATCAAGCACATATTGACACAATTGCAATTTTTTAATTCAAACATATGCAAAATATGTATTCACAACAACAAGTTCAATTACATCAATACTATATATTCACAACAACAAGTTCAATTACATCAGTATTTTATATTCATAACAACAAGTTCAATTACATCAGTACTATTATCAACATCGGCAGCAACATATTCACAATATCAATTACATATTCACAGCAACAATATCATACCAATTTCCCAAAAATTTCTTACTTTACCCTACTGTAACAAAAAATGAAATAAATGAATTAGAATAATAATCAGTTCACACAAAAATACAATATCTGACAACAGCAATCAATGAGTTTAGGGTTACGAGTTCGCTTAAGTAGGAACAACGAGAAGAGTTTATGTGTGATTTCCTTTCATTACGAGACGCAATTCATTTCTTATTCCCATATCGACCAAGTTCAATCTTGCATTGTTGTCATCCTTAGACTTTCTTGAAACATTGAGTAACATACCAATAACACTATCAAATACCTTTTTTTTAATATACATCACATCCATAAAATGTCTTATATACTATGACTTCTAATATGGCAATTCAAAGAAAATTGACTTTTTCTTCCACCCTGTTTTGACAAGCTCTCCCGCAAAAGGTTTGCCAAATTTATTGGTCAAACCTTATACTTTTTCAAATATTTGAAATCTAGTCGGTGCTAAAGGAGCAATACTTGCCTCTGATTTTCTATTAATGCATTTTTCCACCCACATACTGATAACTAAAAAGTAGGACAATCAAAAAATATTGTTTCAAAGTGTAGCATTTGAAGGATTAAAAAATAAAAATGAAATATTCCCGTAATAAATTTTAGTAATCCTTGTATTAAGAATATTTTCTTTTTAAAAGTTATTCGCAGTTTAAAGAAAAAAGTGTAGAGAAAATTCTAATCTTTATTCCACACAAAGTTACTTGAAAATTCCACGCATACATGAAAAAGATATATACCATAATAAGTCAAAATTTCACCTCCATCCATTTGAAGTAGTATTTGGTAATGAATTTCAATTAAAATTTCATACGTTTCGATAGTTTTGATACATATAAAATATGCTTCAAAATAAATGTTTTTTTGTTATATATGTTTAGAATAATCAATATGCTTTTTTTATATGTAATTTAAGATGGATTTACTTTTCATTTTTTTATTTATTTATTTGACTCCAATTAACTGGAGGAAGCAAATGAACGTTATACTATCTTTTAAGAAAATACATTTTCTTTTTTTAAGTATAGTTTTACGATAAACTCTAATACACCTTATATTTATATATTACATATAATTCATTCATACAAAATTGATTTAAAAGTTAATTGAGAAGTATCATTTATTATAATATTTTTATAATTTTTATCTCTTTTATAAATATATAAATATATAAAAAAATTGATTTTTTTTGTTAAAAACTAACCGATATTTTTTTTTTCAAGAGGTTACATATCTTTCTTGTGACTACTTAAAAGATGTTTTGTTTTTTTTATAAAAGATCACATCCCCATAATGCAACCATCTATTACATAGGCAGAATAGTTTAAAAAAATAAAATAAAATAAAAATTATAGATAATCGTATTTTAAATATGCGACCTCTTAAAAAAGTAGTCATAGAAAAGAGATACAATTCCTCTTAAAAAATTTATATAAATTTAAACATAAAGTATATTGATATTAATTTAACAAAAAACAAACGTGCGATTGATTTGAGTTTTTCCTCAATAAAAGAAACGTTTGTGCTATAATCCATGTAAAACTTAATTTGAAACTTAATATAAGTAGAAATGACAGTCACCACGTGTTTAACCAAAAATTACAACATGTGGGTTATTTCAACCGCACTTCCGAAGCCCATGCATTGGCTTATTTGAGTGTATATGTCATGATATAAATGTGTGTGTTTTTGTCTAAGTGTTAAAAGAACTAGTCAAAGTAACTTTTTTTATCTAAGAGTATAAAAGTAACTTATAACATATACAAAATACATTTTAACTTATCCTATTTTTAGCAAATGTACATGACTCATTTTGTATATGGTACATGTTAAATAAGTATTTAACTATACATTTTATCTATATTTAATTAATGAATAATATATATTGTTAATGCTCTTTTTTAGAATTGATGTGCTCATTTACAAACAAAGGAAAATGCATCATTCATCAGAAAGCTGTTGCTACGTCTGGAGGGTTTGAACGACGCTACATCAGCAGAAAGACATGGATCTTAATCACTCCATTTATTTCATCCATAGTCTCAAATCTCAAGTGGGGTTTGAATCTGATTATCTCTCTTGTGCAAGAAATTAACAACGAAGGTTATCCTCGTAATTGTTGGGGTCGATGGCTTTGTTTTCTCAATCTATTCGTCAAATCAATAACAATAGGTTATGTTTTCTGGGCAACATTGTAATTGGGTCCAAACACGTGCACATTTGATGATGTGATTATAATATTGCCAAAAAACAAATTTGTACAGATACTTGTTAAAAAATCCAAACTTTGAGCTAAAGTTTGTTAGTACTTAGAAGACAAGTCAATGTTAAGTTTATTAGTACTTAGAAGACAAGTCAATGTTAACTTTCCAAGAGTGGCCACTTTTTTTCTCCAATCTCAATCTTTTTGACAGTTCACCTTGTCAATATTAATTTTCCAAGAGTGGCCACTTTTTTTCTCCAGTCTCAATCTTTTTGACAGTTCACCTCCTTGTATACTGACATTATTCTGTTGAAATGAAATGAACTATTTCCAGATATTATTATACACCAAAGTTTGAGTCCTATAAAAATTCCTTGCATGGTTTCGAAATTTATCAACGTTTTTTGTCGCAGGTGTTTTGCAATATTTATCTACATTAAAATTATTAATCATTGTACAGCGGTGGGGTTTAGTAGCACGCAGGAATGCAAAATAACACAGTAGGTAAACGTGAATAATACTAAGCCACATTTTCGTATCAGGATTCGTGACTAATTCGTATAGCAATTTTCGTAACTTTAGGCGTAAAAAGTCATAATGATTTTAGTCCTATAATTATTATAACTCCTTAACCCCAGTATTGAGACTAATTCCAACATGTCAAAAGGACTATAACACAACATTAAGAACCAAAAACAAATTTTCTATATTTTGAAGATGAAAACCGACTATAAATTTCGTAGAGATTAAGTATATGTTCGGTTTTGCGGAGGAATCGACAAAATCACAATGATTGGTCATGATCTTGACAGTTCAAATTGGAAATCAAACATAAAGTGAAAAACATGTATATGAAACTTGCACAGCAAAATCGAATTAGACACCAAAATCGAATATACGGGAGTCCACATATCAAACAGTGAAGTTTTCAAGTTAGAGGTAACATAAGATTGATGATATTGCAAATGATTTCACACTAATAACATCTGAAGCTGAAAAGAATAGCATTGCCAATATAACTATACTAACAGCTAGTTAGGTAGTAAACACTCAACCAAGTCTCTGCACTTTATGCTATTCATGATAATAGGCATTGTGTAGACGTAGGTAAACGATTTTTTAATCTGTATGAAGAAACCATAAATTACAAAAGACATAGGATGGAGGGAGTATTTCTTTTTTGTTGCTATTTATTACGAACAACGTCAGGCACGAAAGGGTATGTGCAGTAGCAGAGATAGGCGGGTTTTATTGAGAGGGCAACAATAAATGTATATATATTACGCCTTTTCAATTACATGTTGCAAATTATGTTAGTGTAGTGGTAATTTCAACTTTTTCAGCTTGATTGGTTTAGGTGATTTTGGTGCTGAGAGAGTTAGCGTCAACATAATTAGCAACAAGAGAATCTAGGTAGTTAATTCCAAATAGCAATGCATCGCAGTCAACCCTAAAATAGGTAAAGCAAGATAGTGCATTTCGGGATAGGCGAGATAACTGCTATTATTTGGACAAATTACATGAATAATACTATATTAACCTATACTTAATGCAAAATTAACAAATGCCTCAAAGTCTGAAACATTCATAATTAGTAATAAAAATCCACATGTCTTACTCTTAGTCAAACATGCATTGAAATACCAACAAAAGTCAAGCAAATAAATATGATGCATATTGAAGTCTTTTTAACACAGTAATAAAATAACAATATTAAAATTCAAATGCATGTTCTAGCATAGGAATCAAAGATAAGCATTATCTTCATTAACATATTCTTCTTCCTAGGTGAAAGTAGAAACAACAAAACAGATAAGAAAGAAATAATAACGGGATCTCGTTGGGATTAACTACGTCGGGACAGTGGGATCTTGTGCGAATCTTGTTTCACTTTGTGGCAGACCACCCTGTTGCAATCAGGAACTCCACTGCACCGGGACAGCAGGACTTTGCAGGGAAACGATGGGATTAACTGCCTCCTATCTTTCTCTTATATCAACCAACACCTTAAATGTACTTTATTTCTCTCTTTTCACACTCTTCCTCTCTCCTCATTTTCTCCTCACAACCACACCTTAAGTATAACTTCTATGTCTACTCAGTTTCTCCTCACAACCACACCCTCAATGTAACCTCTATGTCGGGGTTTGTGATGAAATAAATTACAATAAATTCCTATTGAAATATAAAAAAAACGCACCCAAGGATTTGAACCAAAGATTGACTTACCAAAGGTTCTGTTAACACTATGCCATTTTGCAGCATATGTTATAAATATTATAATATGTATAGCTATCTATTAAATACAAAAAAAAAAAATAAATGGGGCTAGCCATGTCCTCATAAAGATCTACCACTAGGCTATGTTGTAGTCACGAATAGCGGCGCGGAGCGTCCAACCCCAAAAATGGGATAACGGGATGACCGCTATTGTGAAACCAAAAAAAAGTATATAAACTAAACATTAAATACAAATATTAAAAAATAGCAAAAATAAAATACACAAATAAAAGGGTAATCATAGTACTTCATATTTCATAACCAAAATGTAACATCAAAATCGAGAACTATAATAGTCAGAAAAATAGTGGAAGAAGAAGATAAACTGAGGAAGAAGAGTTGAAGAAGAACGAGAAGAAAAAACGAGAAGAACAAAAACAGAGGAAAAATAACAAGAAGAAGAAAGGTCGCGGCAGTTTACTGGAGGAGCAGAAGAAGAAAGGTCAAGAAATAATAAAATAATAGGGGTTTGGGTGCGAAAAGACTCAAATACCCTTAATGAAATTAAAAAAATCAACAAAACCTATTAAAACAGAGTCGCGAGTCATGGATTAGGGTCAGGGTGCAACGCATGAGAGCGTTGGGGGTGCTATTCGCGGCCGCGTTCACCACAATTGGTGAAAGCGGTTTCACAGCCAAGCGCGCTGCAGGGACGATGTCTGGCGCACCACGTTTCTAATATCGCATGCTATACACCGCATTTGACAACAGAGCCACTAGGTACGTGTCAAACTTTTAAAAGAATGACAACATAATCCTTCCACTTTTGACGGAAAACATGGGAGGAGTGGGTGGAAATAAATGGACAAAAATGTTTGTATGTTTTCATTACTCGTTATCTATTAAGCATTTTCCATATTTCTTTTATGTTGGCACCATGTTCACTCGAGTCTTCCATCCTTTTTCTTTCGCACACATGGTGTCACAAAAGCAGGGATTCCCGAGAAGGGTGGTTTACAAATAAAAGTGACACCACAGAAATAATGAGTAAAAAAACCGAGCAAGATTTGTTGTCTACGAGTTCAGAAGATAGGAAGCCAAAGAGGGAAAGAAGGAATTTAAGGGTTTCATGAATGTACTGGGCAAAATGGATGGTGGATTAAAAGGAGATGGGCACCTTATGGAGGAGAGGATGGAGTTGACTGTGAACATTGCAGATTGGACACTCTATGCAGAGGTTCAAGGTTTTCAGTTGCAGGTGTGGTGATTTGGAGACAACGATGCTCACATGGCTCTCACTTGAACAAGCCAAGCATCTCATCATAACATAAATCATGGGCCTTGGCAATGATGAAGTGGTAAACAACACGTCATCACTTCATATATGTTGTTTAACAGGAATGCAATTAAGGGACATAAAACTAAATTTAATATTCTTGGAGGAACCAACACATCATAACTTAAGATATATTTTTTGGTCCTTACTTTCTTAAGGGACATAAAACTAAGAAAAAAGCAAAATTTGATATACTTGGAGGGACCAAAAAGATAATTAAGCTAATGGAAAATTGGTGTAGCTGAGATGCAAAATCTCCATTTTATGCCAAAAATTATTTACCACACTTCTATTGCCCCACATGATAAGATACTCAGTTTTCAACAAGCCACTAGTTACCAAAAATATTAATAACAAAAAATGCAATAAAAGATATCATATATGAATTTGCTAAGTTTCATGAGGTATTGAACTAAATAGAACCAGCAGACAAAAGGTCAAGAAAACTGAAATGTGAAGTTAGAAGAAGATCCAACTTACAAAGGCGATATTTCTAAGGGGGGAATTGGCATGTACAGTTAGAATGCAAGGGAAAAGCAACTCTAGTTTTCCAGTTCACTCCGTATCCAATCCTGCGAACACACCAAAGCTTGGACAGTAGCTGGATTAAGTGAGCTCCAATCACGATCAAGAACTCTTCCACTGTAATTAAATGCCAACTCTGGTGCAACCTTTGACATTGGAATTCCTAAAACATTTCGGGCCATCATGGATAAGACAGGATACCTAGGAGTGTGAACTCTCCACCAATTCAATATGTTGAAATCAACGTTTCGCGGAAAAAGTGGTTCTTCTAAGTACTTTTCAAGATCTGATTTTGCACCTTCGCCTTGAGAAGTTTCATGGAGGAATTTGTCAAACCCCATCAATCTGTCCCTTGAATCCTTTCCAGACCATGGCAAACAAAGTGTACCACTACCACTGCCGACTTGCCAGGCCAAACCTTGGTCATGAGAAGCTAATGGGGAGCCTATAGAATGTTCGTTGTAAAGAGCCTTTACACCCTCAAATACCTCTTCAATGCGACTTGCAGACGTGCTACCGTAGATTTGTGGATAGTAATAGTCGACCAACTTCATCTTGAATCTAGGGTCTAACATGGCAGCAACTGCCAACCCTAAGCTACATTTATCCCAATACTCGTCAAACTTGCTTCTCAACTTTAACACCAAAGAACTGATACAGGCATCTGAATTCTTGCACCATTCAATCAAATGCAGCTTAACATCACAGAGCTCGGGGAAGTATATATTAGCAGTTGGATACTTGTTCCTTGTGAAAATATTTATAACCTCAACAAAAAGCTTTAAGTAGCTGGTAACTGCACTGAGTCTCTCCCACTGTACTTCAGATAAACAGATGTTATAGGCAGGATCATTTTCTTGCAAAAGTATTAAAACATCCTTGAATTCTAAAGCAGCTTCAAGCATTGCATATGTCGAATTCCATTGCAGAGGATTGTCTAGAAATAAGCACTTTTGAGTCATGATCCCAACTTCTTTAGCCATGTCATTGAACTTTGCCAGTACAGTTTGTGAACTTTTAATATATCGAGTAGTTTCACGAATCTTATATACTATTTCACTAATAGCTCCCAAAGCAAGCTGAGACATGACATTAAGAACATTGGCAACACAACGTATATCAAATAATTGACCATTACAATAAAGAAATCTGTTTTGCATAAGTCTCTCACCAATTCTAGTAGCAATGTTATCACAGGTAGAACAGCTGTCCAAAATCATGGAGAACAATTTACGGTCAATATCCCAATCCATCAGACAAGACATGACTGCTTCTGAAAGCATGTCTTCGGTATGAGAAGGATCAATCCTTATAAAATTTAATATCCTCCTTCTTAGCTGCCACGATTCATCTATGTGATTTGATGTCAAACACAAGTACTCAGCATCACCCGTTGCAGTCCACACATCAGCACTGATACTGATTTTTCCAGGCAATTTATCCAACATCTCGTTCATCTTTTTCCTCTCTTTCTCATAAATCTCAATACAATCAGCCTCAACCCGATTCATTGTTACAAGCTCAAACAAGGGCTGTAGATTTTTTACAAAGGCTCTGAAACCAACATGTTCAACCATAGCCAAGGGATATCCATGTAGAATAATCATGCGGGCAAGATCGAATCGACTGCGCCTTTGATCGAAGATACTAGTTCCAGTGTTGACAGATTCATCTTTCAACTGCGTCTGCTCAAATTTGATATTCACAAGGCTAAGGGTTTCATCTTTGCTTGGATCTTGATCCAAACTGAAATTTGCAATTGCAAGAGTCCCTTCCTTTCTCTTTTCTCTTGCTGTAATATATTGTGCTATACCATGGTTAGACCTTCTCTGACACCTGATTAAATGGTTCCTTAGATGTGATGTTCCACTCGTACTTGATCCACTCAATTTCTTTTTACAATGCCTGCAAACAGCCACACACGTGTCGCCTTTTTTAATCCTATCAAAATCATTCCATACAACAGATTTCAACCTACTAGATTTGACAATCACAGCGTCGGACATGTCCATCGCATGAACCTGGAACAAAAGCATAGTCATTAGTTTCACAATTAATGCACTTTCTATTCAGAGGGACAAAAATACAACGAACAGGATAGCATTTTCTTACTGTCTACTATATGTCGACGCACATGTGTGTTTAAATGCTGAGACTGCAAGGAGTTTTCAAATCTTAATATTCAATAAAAGCAGAAAAAAAATAATGTCTCCATAAATTAAAAGATAAAAAGGGCATTGCCTACTAAGGTGACTTATTTAAGAGTGGATCATGCAAAACATAGTTCACACATCAGCTTCTACAAGAGATTGACCACATTACCAAACCTTGTCCAACATTCAATACTATACACTTCATTATACAATAAAATTGGTGTTTCAACAAGACCATGCTTATAAATTAATTTCTTTGATACAGGAGGTCCAGAGTTCGGTCCCTGGCACTAATAAGTTTATAGTCATTGGCACATTGCAAAGGAACACAAAAAAAGTGGTTCATTAATAATATTTAACCTTTACATAAATCATCTATGTTCAAAAACAAACTACAGATGAATTTCTCTGTTACCAAAGTTTAAAAACAAAATCTAGCAGGAAACACTAATCAGTGATTACATACTTAAGAAAATTACAACATCTTTATTATTCAGTAATTTTATGCATTAATTCATTACAAAACTCCCAACTTTTCCCTCCACCCGCTGTCTCATTCATGTAATAAAAATCAAACACAAAACAACACTATTCAAAAGAAACAAAACAAATAAACCCCAAAAAAATTGTAAAAAAAAAGTATGATTTTAAAACAGGTTAGGAAAATCCAAGAAGAAATTGCGACTGCAGAAACATAGAATTGTGATTTACATATTCAAATTATATATGAAATTTTACCAGAAAATTTAAATTACAAAACGATTTCGCAAACGGAGAAGAAAAGGATAGAAACATCGTACCGTGTAGCGCAATGGCTCGGTTTGGGCGATGAGAGTGCGAAGGAAAAAGAAGAATAGGTTCTGAAGAAAACCCTAACTGGATGAAGGAAGAGGAAGAAAGAAGAAGAAAATCAAAGAGCAATCTCAGACACAAAGTAGCTCCTATTCTTCTTCTATGGTTAAATGTAAAAACGCACCGTTTTAGTTAGGTCCTCCAAGTATAATTTCTATCTTGTTTAATAAAACAATTTGTATATTTTTCATCCCTATTTATTATTATTTGATTGACTACTCGATTTATTTTTTTACAGAATTTGACCGACTACTTTTTTACTTTTTTATTACAATAATAATAAAATAATTTATAATATTTTCATTATATATTATTCTTACAGTATTTTCAAATTTGAAGTCTATTATATTATATGAGTGATTTTGGTCTAGGAATTATATATATGTATGAAAAAATAGTCGTTTTTGAAAGTGCTTTTAGTGATGAGATAGATTGTGAAATCTTAGAATGTTTATCCTTCTTTGCTTTGTCGATGTTTTTTAGCGGATGCTTTAGGCAGCATTCGTCATAGAGTTTAGTGTTTTGCTTGCTTTGTATATTCTTTCGTTTTGATAAAAACAAATATTCATTTGTTTGTTTGCGATACTTAACACTATTAGAATTAAAGGGATGGTTAAATTTTGAATCTTAATAGATTTGATGACAACTCACATTTTACAAATTAAGGATTTATCTTTTGTTATTTAATAAATTATTTGAGTGCATAGATATAGATGATAAGTAAAAATTATTCAAATAATTTAACTAAAATAAAGCATCTTTTAACCACAATAAAAAAAAATAATAATAATAATATTGTACATCTCTAGGTGAAGAACGAGCATTTTTTTATAAGAATTAGAAGCTAGTAAATATTGGGTTCTGGCAAATAAATTATCGTCGAATATTGGAAAGAAGATGTGCATATACTTCTTAAGAAATATTTGGTTCTCGTAAAAATATGCATTTTACGATGATGATCATTTAGAAAGATAGGCATCGCCTAATTAGAAAATGAGATTCTTTAAAGTCAAGGAATAAAATGATATATTAACATTTGTAAATAAAAAAATTGCATATCGATATCCATCATTTATCGAAACAACTTTTGACTTTGTCAAAATCAAAAAAAGTCTTATGACCAAACATTAAACAAAGCATATATATGAATTTTATTTGAGAAGATTATCAACCAAAATTAATTTAGAGAATTTTGTATTAAATACAAATCACAAACAAATAATCTCTACAATGACAAAAAAGGAAAAAGGAAAAAGATCTTTAATGAAATATTTGTCATATTAAAGAATTTGAAATTTCAAATAATATTGTTTAGAATTGTACAATTATAATATGTCTTTATGCAAACACAATTTTTACCTCTCATAAAAAAACTAACTCCCAAAGTTTATTATAAGGATAAGTTTGTCTTTGAATGTCAACCGTTGTCAAAGAATGACTATATATTTCAATTAGAAAATAAAAGTTCAACAAGAATCATTGATCATACATTGACGTGCAATCTATTTGAAAGATTCATTAAAGATTTTATTATGTTACTCTTTCTCTTAAAGAAAGATATCTTATTATTTGAAAAGCTTTAAAATTTTTTGTCTCTTGTGTTGAAAACTCCCAAATTTAAACTCAATAGTTGAATATACCCACAAATATGGTAATCAATTTTATCACAGTACAAAAAGTCTTACGGTATAGAATAGATTAGATATAACTACTTGTTTGGTGAGGTACTAGTATACATATGTTTCTTATTTTATCTTATTATCTTATGTTGTTTTCTCTTTCAAAACAAACCTCAAAACTTTTTAAAAAATATTTGAATTAGAAAAAATTTAAACTAAACTACAATTAAACCTATTTTTTTAGTTTAATTTTTCTCGCTTTCAGATAGTATTAGAGTCATGTCTCTATATAATTGGTCATGTTCCACTATTATCCATGCACAACAATAATTTACATTTAACTGTAAAATTTATGCTTTTAAAATAAAAGATATAATATTTTAATAACAATATTATTATTATTTTTAAAAATGCTTCATCTCAAAATTTATTCTAAGTCTCAAAATTCATTTCATCGATCATATCAAAGAATGATACAAATATTTGTCTTATTCCTAAATGCGAGGATCTTGTGTGAAGGACTTACGACATGTTTCATTGTGTGATGTGATGCCCAAAATGGTATCTAAATTACTTGCTAATAGGATGAAGCAATGTATATCTATGTGTATCTTACATGATAATTGGTCTTTGTGTAAAGGATATTCATTCTTGATAATACTATTGTAGCTACTACAAGAGATTAACCTTCTCCAACATTCAATACTATACACTTCATTATACAATAATAATAGTTTATTGATTGGTGTTTCAACAAGACCATGCTTATAAATTAATTTCTTTGATACAGGAGGTCCAGAGTTCGGTCCTTGGCACTAAAACTTCCCCCTCCCCTAATTAATTACTAATCACTAACATTTATAAAGAAATATATCTTATTATTTGAAAAGCTTTAAAAAAATTTGTCTCGTTGTGTTGAGAGCTCTCAAATTTAAACTCAATAGTTAGATAAAACTACTTGTTTGGTGAGAAACTACTATTGAAATTATCCATGCCATAAAGCATAAAACTAGAATTTAAAATTGGTAATTTAGTTTATTTATTCCTATGTAATTAATATATATCTCATTCCTCAATCTATAATTGACGAAATAGAAAAGATGACAAAAAAAAATTTATGGGGTAGAGGTAGTAATAAAGAGTATTTGATGGCTTTCTTGGGAGCGTCTTGCTTTTCCTAACGTGGTTGGTGGTATAGGGTTTTGAAACCTTATTGACTAAGCAAGGTTGGAATTTTATTAATAGACCGGACACATTAGCCTCCAAAGTTTTCAAGGCACCTTACTTACCAGACACATTGGCCTCCAAAGTTTGTTCCTTGATGCAAATCTTAGCTCCAATTTGAGCTACGCTTGATAGAGTATATTGTCTTCTTAGTCCTTCTTCAATGTTGTTGGTCTAAGATCGAGGATGGTTCTTAAGTGAGTGTTATGAGCAATACTTGATTGTGTGATGGAGAGGGTAGCTTCTCCTTAAGTTGTGGTGGTTCGCGAATTTCAGGTTTGTCAACTCTTATGACACGATTTTAAAAGTTGGAAACTTGATATATGTATAATATGTCCTCGATTAATATTGTTGATTGTATAGTTGAAGTACCCTTTTGTTAAAATTGATAAATTAATTTGGCATAAATATATGAATGAGATTTATAATGTCAAGTATGCCTATAATTTATGCATGGAAACTGTGTTGAATAAATCATATAACTTCATTCAGAGAGATTGGAAGAGTCTTTGGAAAATAAAGTGTCCACCAAAAGTTGAAACTTAATGTGGAGGATTTGTCGTGGATGTTTGAAGATGCAAACACGAGAAAGAGATTTGAATTGTGTTTAATAAAGTTGATAACTTTTTGTTAATTTGATGATGACTAGTTGGTTTTTATGAATTAGTTGGATAAGAATGAATCAAATTTAGAGGTAACAAACAATGAAAGCACAAATAATTTGACACATAGATTTATCTTGATTCACCACTAACTTAGCTACATACAGTCCCCTCATTCAAAATACTTTAATCCACTAATTCAATTATCTTGAATTACAAAGCTAAACTACTTTAAAGTTATCACAACATCAATCATGTATGAAGGTAAGATTTAGATTTTTCTTGATGAAGTCAAACCTATCTTCAGGTAGTGGTCTGGTGAATATGTCAACACATTGATGTTCACTATCTACAAATTGAATGTTTAGTACTCCTTTTTTATCAAAGTCTCTAATAAAGTGATGTGTGATCTCTATGTGTTTAGCTCTAGAATGTAGTATAGGATTTTTGGTTAGACAAATGGCAGAAGTGTTATCAAATAGATGGATAATTAAAATTTAGTCATTGTTTAAAATGGCAGAAGTGTTATAAATTTTGATCAAATCTTAATTAAATATTATTCGAATCTTCTTCAAATCTCGACCAAATCTTCTTCAAATCTGTTTTATAGGATGTGTGAATTTTAGAAATTTAAATGTGTTTACCTTTTTTGTGAATTATGATGGCTTAATTGCAGTTTTGATCTCTTATTTTCATCAATTTACAAAATTGATCAATTATTTTAAAATCCAGTTTTGGTCTCTCCCTCGAATTTTTCAAATAAAAATGAAATTGTGACATATAATAAGTAGTATTACATATGATTAATATACATGAAATTGCAATAAAATCCTCTAAAAACATTTGTTTCAACTTATGAAATTATTCATTTTTGTAATTTAATTACTAATGGATAAATAATTAATGAGTTAGATGGTTCTACATTATGAAATCATATGCACATGTTTAAAATATATCACATCACCATTTTTAAGTTAAATAATTGAGGAAGGGACCAAAACTATTGAAGTTTAAAATAGAAGAATTGGTGAAAATAGGGGACTGAAACTGCAATTAAGTCAATTATGATTTATGCCATGTTGTGATTCTGGTATATGTTGAAGTGGAACTTTTTAGAATTTTGAAACATGAGACATGCAAACCCAGCTGACCCAAACCAAATTGACCAGTTTTTATTAGGTTGACATGATTCGGGTAGTGTTGTCGAGTAGCGGCACTGTAGGGTAGTGAAATTTGAACACAATAATGTTTCTCATGTGATATGCTATTTTGTACAAAATGTTGTCAAATAGTGGCTATAGCAGCACTATAGCAATGTAGTGTAGTAGAATTTGAACAAACCTCTATTTTTCACAATCTGCAATTAGTAATGCAGGGTTCATGATTTTTTTAAAATCAGACAAAACTGAACCAGTTGATTTTTTTATGGGTTTAGCTTCTTTTTCCATCTAAAACTGAAGCAAACCAACTTGTGTACAGCATGATGTAACATTGTATGGTGTGATGCGTTTACTTAACAAAATTTTTTAATCTCATTTCCCTCAGTAGCGTTTTCTTGGCAACAAATTTCCTATTTCCATGTTGAAGAAGCACTTTCCCTTTCTGGTTTTTTCTTCTATGTTAATATCTCATGTTTTTTGGTTCCTTACTTTTCTAGGTAATATAGAAGATTTCCACTTTGGAAGATGGCTGCAACCTTTGCTTCCAGATGTTCTTGTGGTATGTTGTTTTATGCTTGCTTCTTGCATTTCATTTTCACAACCCATTTGTTTAACAAAAAAAATTATTTTGAGCAAAATCTGATGTTACATTAATTTTTTTAGTCCAATGGAACTTTAAAGCTCATTTTGTTACATTTGTGTTGTTTTTCTAGGACCCTGGGTAATCTGATACGACTTTCACCACAAATTTATATGGTTGATGTCTGATTGCACTGATTTAATGTATCAATGAATTTTTTTAATATTTTGTGAATTGTTGTCACTCTTAGGCATGTTTAGAGAAAATTAGTTTCAACTTTGATGTTTCTAGTGATCTCTATGATTATAGAGCTCTGAATCTTATAGGGATTCTGAATGGGTAAGTCTATAATGCAACCACTGATATGGTTGCACTTGGTGACAATATAGCAATTTTTTTAATGGTGAATTTGATGTTGGCCCAAGGTCCAGTATTACCAAAATATATTGTAGGACACATAAGATGGGTAGGGTACATGATCTGATGGTAGGCCATTGAATTCAGTCCTATTGTTTTCCTTATTATTCTTCTGGTACCTATCAGAATTTTAGGAATCTGATGTTGGCCTTTCATTTTAGATAACCAAATAAAATTACTTAGTAGCAAAACATTGTGATAACCAAATAAAATAATATGGAGTCATTGTTATGGAAACTAAGCCACATCAAAATGTATTCCATAGAATGTTATTGGAAAAATTACAAGAATATGCTAACTACATCCCGATGTGTACAAAATGAGAACTTGTAACCGGCTAATACCCAATAACTCTATAGGTAATGTAGTCTCCACTATTTTCTTATGTTGTTAGTCGTGGATAGTGGTGCGGAGCATCTAACCCCGAAAATGGGATAGCGGAATGACCACTATTTGTGAAACTAAAAAACAATATATAAGCTAAATATAAAATACAAACAGTAGACAAAAATACTAAAATACACAAAAATAAAGGGGTAATCATACTTCATATATCATACCCTTAATGAAATAAATAAAAATTCAAAAACACCTATAAAGACAGAGTCGCGGGTCATGGAAACAGGTTGCCCCAACTGATGAAAGGCGGTTTCACGGCCAAACACAACGCGACGATGATGTTTGGCGCACTGTGATTCCACCTTATCCCTCTGCAATTGATAACAGAGCTATTATCTCCTGTTAGGTTAATGTTTAACATTGAATTTCCTTAGTTACTACTACTCATGCTTATTTATTTACTAACACATGCAACCGTGCATATTGCTGGCATCTTCAAGTTTTTATTTTATTTTACTTTTCCACAAAGATTGGGGTGAGAACATGACCTGATATGTCTGCTTGGGAAGCTACATTTCTTGGACAGCGAACAACCTCAAAATTGTTATGTATTATCTGCAATTGTATTTTGCATTCCTGCTTCTTTTTCTTACAATTTGTTTTGTAGAGCGCTAAATAATTTCATGTCTAGGGTTCTTCTGCATCACAACTACACAATGTACTCCATGTCTGCTAGCACTGTTCACTTTGAAGTATAACTCTTGTATAATTACATGTAATTTGAGCAGATGCAGAAAACTTTGGGACCACAAATGTCAAGAATCTCTACATACCTATTACCTAGAACAAGTTCAATAACCCAACAAAATGATGTCCTTTCATTAATTCACACTTACATCCCTTCCAAGAAATAACAAATTTTGGGAAAATCCAAGGAATGATGAAACTCCCAAGCTTCTTCATCTTGTTTAGAACTTTTATATAACTACATGATTTTTCTGTCTAGAACATACAAAAATGACACACACCAAGGATTGAAAATGGTAACACACAATTTATGTGATTCGACACTTCTTATGTTTTGGAGTGCATCAACTCTTTACAAGATTGTCTTTATATAGCGCTGCCTTGCAGCTTCTTCCAGAAATAGATAAGTATATATGAATTGCTTCAACTATCCAAGACCATTGGAAAAATTCCATTTCATTTGAAGTTGAATGCAAGCTTCCCGGAAGTCAAATATTAATTCTAAGAGAATAACATTTTTCTGTCATGAGAACCATTGATTTTCTCCTTTTATTTTTTTGTAAATTTTAAATGATGTTCCCAATAGCTAAAAAAATGTCAATTTGTTTTTAGTATTATGATATTGACATGTTCGCAAATTCAAGGCATAATATTTATGCTAATAAAAAAGGTATATTATTTATACTAGTGAAAACACATGTAACTATATCTAAAATGTCTGATAATTCGGTTATACATGTTGCCTATGTTTAAGCTTGAATGTTGTAGTTTTTGCTGTAGGGTAACTCCAGTAATTCTTGTCAAAATATTTCTCCTCACCTTTCTGGGCGGGCTTACGCGGGTTTCATAAGTATGTTTTTATGCATGACATTCACATGATAAGGATTCCATTGCTAGGGCTGATATTTAATCTGTTTCCTTTTTTTCTCTGGTAGTATTATTTGTAGCACTTGGAAGATTCCTGATCCCTTGTCTTCAATAATGATTTGTTTTTTCAAAATGAAATCAAATAAGTCATAAGGGAAGGATGCAGTCAGTAATTATAAAACAAATATGTTTACTGTAGACAAGCCGTGTATGACCTGGTGATAGAATCACAGAAAAATAGGAAGTTGTGAACAGTAAATTGATAGATGAAATGGAAGTTTATTGTTTTATGGAAGAAGGGAAAATTCTGATACAACGTATAATCAGAGCAAAGCTCCTCCAGAGAAAATAATATCTCCTAATTCAATGATAATAATAATTATTCATGAGCAATCCCCTACTACCCTCCTTACTTTATTCCCTATGTGTAACTGAAATTCCTAGAATTCAATGAGTTTCTCTGCCCTGTCATTAATGGCCTGCTTATTCTCTTTTTTACCCTTGCAGACATACGTTCTCCACACTACAGATTTGGGCCTTTCACTAGTCTTAGGCCCAATAATTCTATCATTACCACCATCAGGAACTGCAACATTGTCCTCAAGGCTGAGAGATGGAAATTGACTTTTTAGTAGTAATTCATCCTCCCAAGTTGTGTCTTCTACAACTCTTCCTTTCCAACGTACCAGTCATTGTCGCACCAACCGTCCTTCTTTCATCACTGATCTTGCAGCCAGCAATTCTTTCGGTTCTTCCCCCTCTTCTACTTCCATTTCTAACCCGTCGGGTAGTTGAGGTTTAGTAGAATAGTCTCCAATAGCTTTCTTGAGTTGTGAAATGTGAAACACTGCATGCACTCTACTTCCTTCAGGTAACTTCAACTTATAGGATACTGCCCCTATTTTCTTTATGATCGGAAATGGTCCAAAGTACCTTGGAGCCAATTTCTAATTAATCCTTCTAGTCACCGTCTGCTGTCTATGGGGCTGGAGCTTCAAAAATACCCACTCACCCACTTCAAATGAATATGCTTTTCTTTTCTTGTCCGTATACCTCTTCATCTGTTCTTGTTCCCTGTTCAAATGATACTTAAGTTGACGTAAAGCCTCATCACGATCAACCAATTCAGCTGTTACTGCTTCTACTTTCGTTTCTCCCTGTACATATCTAACCACAGTGGGTGGTTTTCTTCCATACACTGCCTCAAACGGTGTAGTTCCTGTAGACACATGGAATATGGTGTTATACCACAATTCATCCCAAGGAATCCATTGCGACCACTCCTTTGGTTGCTCCGATGCAAAACAACGAAGATATGCTTCTAAGCACCGATTCACTACCTCCATTTGCCCATCCGTCTCTGGATGATATGACGAACTCATACTCAACATCGTTCCTCGTAAGCGAAACAACTCTTTCCAAAATAGACTCACAAACAATGGATCACGATCACTGACAATGGATTGTGGCACCCCATGAAGACGCACCACCTCTTTAATAAAGATTTCAGCCACCTTCCTCGCAGTATATGGGTGTTTTAACAGAATAAAATGTCCATACTTGGATAATCTATCCACCACTACAAAAATTGCTTCAAACACCTTCGATTTTGGGAGACCAGTGATAAAATCCATCAAAATATCATCCCAATTTTTCTCCGGAATTAAGAGGGGCTGTAACAAACCCATAGGAGAGGACGCAACGTACTTTTGGTGTTGACACATGTCGCAACTCTGCACAAATTCCATAATTGTCTTTCTCATTCCTATCCAACAAAGATTTCCTGTTATCCTTCGATATGTGCGTAGAAAACCTGAATGGCCACCAGTTGGCGATGAGTGAAATTCTTTCAACAATAAAGGTATACAACTAGAATTTGACGATAACACCAGTCTGCTACGGTAGAAAAGTCTCCCTTTGATTAATTGGAAATATGGCCGGGATGCAGGGTCTTGTTGTAGCTCTGTTATCACCTTCTGTAATTGGGAATTATTCATAACTTCCTGTTGAATTTGTTGCTCTTGCATACATATCGGAAAAGAAGTAATCCCTTTCAACTCTGCTTCTTCGTGCATTCTTGAAAGAGCATCAGCAGCTTTATTTTCTGGACCTGGCTTGTATACCACTTCGAAGTGATAGCCCAATAATTTTGCTATCCAATTCTGCTAATCAGCCGTAGTGATGCATTGTTCGAGCAAGTGTCGTAAACTCTTTTGGTCGGAGTACACCACAAATCGTCTTCCCAACAAATATGGATGCCAATGCTGAACTGCCAACACCAACTCCATCAATTCTTTCTCATACGCAGACTTACTTAAATTATTCTTGGACAACGCCTTGTTGAAGTAGGCTATAGGCTTCTTTTTCTGCATTAAAACTGCACCTATTCCTCTTCCGGATGCATCACATTCAATCTCAAAAGGTTGTGAAAAATCTGGTAATGTTAAAACTGGGGCTTGCACCATAACTCTTTTAAGATTCTCAAAGGCCATCAACTCTTTTGTACCCCAATGAAATCCTTCCTTCTTTGTTAGTTCTGTCAATGGTTTAGCTATCTTTCCATAGCCAACAATGAATTTTCGGTAATAACCGGTCAGCCCCAAAAATCCCCTCACTCCTTTGACATTATGGGGGGTTGGCCACTCCAAAATGCTATTAACCTTAGATGGATCCACAGCCACACCCTGTTCCGATATTACGTGACCCAAATATTCCACTTTCCTACTAGCAAAATTACATTTTTTTTTATTAACGACAAAACAGTGGTATTGTAAAATCTCCAGCACTTGATATAAATGTGCTAAGTGTTCTTCCCATCCCTTACTATATACTAGGATATAATCAAAAAATACCAAGACAAACTTACGGAGGTGTGGCTTGAAAATCTGATTCATGGTGGATTGGAAAGTGGCTGGTGCGTTCGTCAGCCCAAACGGCATCACTAGAAACTCATAATGTCCTTCATGAGTTCGAAATGTCGTCTTATGCACATCCCCTTCTTTCACCCTTATTTGGTGATAACCGGATTTCAAATCAAGTTTTGAGAAAAATTTCGTTCCATGTAGTTCATCCAAAAATTCGTCAACTACCGGAATTGGATATTTATCTGCCATTGTAACCTTATTCAATTCTCTATAATCAACACACATCCTCCATGACCCATCTTTCTTTTTAACTAAAATGACAGGACTAGAAAATGCGCTAAAGCTGTTTCGAATTATACCTTGGGTCAGCATGCTCTGAACTTGTTTTTCGATCTCTTCCTTATGGTGGTGAGGATAACGATATGGCCTAACAGTCACAGGACCTGCGTCTTTCTTCAATTCAATTGCATGAGTTATATCTCGTTCAGGAGGCAGCCCAATATTCTTTTCAAAAACTCCCTTAAAATTCTCCAACAAGTCTTGAAGCTCTTGTTGTTAATCTTGAGTTAGCTCCCGTAATTCTTCATTTGAAGTTTGACCCAATTCTTCTTCCAACAAACTATACAGTGTTTCAGTTTGCCCTTGAAGTGCCTTAGAATTAGCCAAGTCTTTTGTGGTAAAGAACTGACCATGTAGTTCCACCATTTTTCCTTCCCATTGAAAATTGATGGTCATTTTCTCCCAATCAAAGGTCACCTTCCCAAACCTTTGCAACCAAGCCACCCCCAAAATCATATCTAGATCACCCAATTCCAAAACAAAAGCATCAATATTAATGGTGAAATCATCTAATTGTACTTGCAATTTTCTGCACCTCCCCCTAGTGGACACACGGTGGCCGTCTCCCAACCTTACTCCCATCGATCTTCCTTGTTCCATTGTTAATCCCAACGCAGTAGCAACACGGGGTGAGACGAAATTGTGACTGGCGCCACTATCGATTAAAACCACGATGGAAACCCCCTTTAGACTTCCTTTGAGGCGCAAAGTATTTGGAGGCGTTTTATCTAAATTTTTCTTTGCTTCAATCATATCAAACAGTCCCATGGAATTGCAATCAAGAACTTCATCCTCATCCTCCAAAGCTTCTATGGCAATCACCTCACCTTCTTCGTTAATCGTCTCGTCGTCTCCCAAAATCACCAATCGGAGCTGTTTATCAGCACACTGGTGAAGAGGATGATATTTTTCCCCACAACAAAAACACAACCCTCGTGTTCGCCGCTCCATCAGTTCTGAATACGGCAGATGCTTGAGGCCACGGTTGCGTTCGCCACTGACTCTTCTCCCCTCATCGTTTCCAGATCTCGCTATATTATGAGAAACGTTTGAGTTTGCATTTGAGGCAGATTGAGTCGAACCGGTTTTGCTGTACACTGACCCGGTTAAGTTATTATTAAACCCGCTTCCAGCTCAGGTCGAACCGGGGTTATAATGAATTCCAAATCCTTTCTTTCCATTGGGCCCCGATCCACTTGGCCCACTTCCCTTCCAACTGCGAAGCCCACCCACACTACCACCTATTGGAATCAGAGACCCGCGTAATTCTGTTTCGACGTCACGAGCAATCTTCATTGCTTGCAATCTGGTTTGTGGATTCAATGTTCGCACCTTCAAGCGAATATGGTTCTTGAGTCCTCCCATGAAGTACCCAAGGTACTGCTCCTCCGGTAGTCTTGCTACTTGTGACGATACATATTCAAAGGTGGTAATGTATTCATCAACTGTTCCCGTTTGTTGCAAATCTTTCAACTCTTCAAAGGGGTTATCACTTTGTCTCCCACCATATCTTTCAATTAATGCTTGTTTCAACTTCACCCAATTCAAATTGTCCTCTGTCTCACGCAACAAATTAAACCAGTGAATTATTGCTCCCTCCATGCTTAGCTTTGCCAATCTGACTTTCACCTCCTCCGACGTCCCTTGAACTTCAAAATACGTTTCAACTCGCGTGATCCAGGCCACAGGATCATCACCATCAAATGATGGTAACTCAACTTTCTTCACTACCATCTTATACTCTATCACTGAGTCTTCAGAATGAGCGTCTTGTTCCCCCTTTTCAATTGGTCGTTGCTCTAACAACCTTGTGAACTCGCTCATCATCATTTCGCGAAATTCCTTCAACTCCTAGCGAACAGATTTTTCCACTGCTGAGAGTCTTGCTTCAACTGTTTCCATTCGATCTGACAGCTTCGGTGGCATGTACAACGTACAAAAATCACTAGTACTTCTCGAAGATCCGGCAGGTCGGACCAATGATAGAATCACAGAAAAATAGGAATTGTGAACAGTAAATCGATAGATGAAATGGAAGTTTAGTGTTTTATGGAAGAAGGGAAAATTCTGATACAACGTATAATCAGAGCAAAGCTCCTCCAGAGAAAATAATATCTCCTAATTCAATGATAATAATAATTATTCATGAGCAATCCCCTACTACCCTTCTTACTTTATTCCCTATGTGTAACTGAAATTCCTAGAATTCAATGAGTTTCTCTACCCTGTCATTAATGGCCTGCTTATTCTCTTTTTTACCCTTGCGGACATACGTTCTCCACACTGCAGATTTGGGCCTTTCACTAGTCTTAGGCCCAATAATTCTATCACCTAGCATAAGGCAATTAACCCCAAAATAATTTTACTCATTGTTATTGTATTGCTTAGTTGAGTTTCGGCCTCATTGTTTTTACTCACTATAATTACGTTGCTCAAACATTAGCTCAAGCATTTGTATGTTGATATGATATTTTTATTTTTGTTTTGTGTGTTGTAAAACGAAACTAGTGGGTCGTTCTCTGTTTGGTGGATTAAGCAACAGTTCCCCTGGTCTATTTACCAAGTCCCATGAGATCACATGCGGCAATTATTTTTCTCAGGTAAGTGTATGAATCAGTTGCACAATCATGTTTCAATTATTATAATTTTTTCTGTAAAACAATATTTTAATGCTAAGTGTGGTATGGGTAAACCTAGATTGTAGAAAACAACAGTAATTCTTCCTTGCAGTGCAATGATATGCGTCTTTTTAAAATGGGTTATAAATCCATTCTTCCACATACTGCTATGATTCTATCTTGAAGGAAAAAAACCTGTCTTTTTGCAGCAACAACGGACCTTCATACAGATGAGGACTGTTCTCAAGGTTGTTGACAATTCTGGCGCCAAACAGGTGATGTGCATACAAGCTTTGAAAGGGAAGAAAGGGGCAAGATTAGGTGATACGATAGTAGCGTCGGTGAAGGAAGCACATCCTAATGGCAAAGTGAAGAAGGGAAAGGTTGTATACGGTGTAGTTGTTCGCGCAGCAATGCAAAAGGGGAGATGTGACAGCAGCCAGGTCAGGTTTGATGACAATGCTGTGGTGCTTGTTGACAAGCAAGGACAACCTATAAGGACTCGAGTTTTTGGACCAGTTCCTCATGAGTTGAGAAAGAAGAAGCATGTCAAGATCCTTACTTTAGCAGGGCATATTGCATAAATGGAAAAAAAGAGCCATCCTCAAATATTATTTTGGAATCTAATGACACATCTACCATTCATACGATTTGAATCTTTTGGTATGAAGTGGTAAGTAAGGTTAGGATTTAATCTATCATTTTATGAAGAGACAAACACAAGGCATCAAAGTTTTCTATTCAAATGATGTGCTTTCAATTATTCAAGTTAGATATTGGTTTTGGATCAAAGCTAGGTGTGAAAATTTCTTAACGAGTAAAAGAATTGACTGGAGGTTCAACCTAGCTTCTTGCATATTTTTTTTTTTGGGATAGTTAATTTCTTGCTTATCTTGTTATTGTATTTCATTCATTTTTATTACCACTTTCTTTATATTTTTTTTTAGAAGTACTGATCTTTGGACACAATTTCGACATCCTATACTCAAAACTTTATAAAATCAGAAATTATATGAAAGAAACATGATTACTTTAAAAATAGTGAAGTACTTGTACCAGATACTTACTCAGTATTGACATTCATACTGTATTTATAGGTATTTTTTTTTCAAATTATTTTATTGTAAATGAAATTGATGATTTTCTTGTATAGTAATATATCATTATTTATGTATTTGAGTTAAATTGTTGTTATAAGTCAACACAATGTCTTTTAAAGTTTTTATTGTGAGTGTGTAATTTAAATTGAACAATTTAACCATATTAGTTTAATTATATAAATAAAATCATGCTTTTTATTAACAAACATGTACCTTGATTTTGTTATAAAATACCCTTTATGCAAATCAAATGAGAAGAGCTAAGTAAGGGTTAGGGAAGAGAAAAGGTAAAGAATATGTACAAATAAACTAAGTAGGAATATACTAAGCACAAGTTTAAAAGCACATGCAAGCAAATCCCAATCTTGTAACATAAGCACCCTCTCTTTTTATTGCATATGCCTAGCCTTTATGGTTCTTTCTTCCCATTAGGGAAAAGAAGACTTTTGGGTCTTCCACCAAACATTCTTTGCTTCTTTAACACTTTTAGTTAATGAACTTAAGTATATATAAAATACCCTTATAGTAAGTATATCTAATTCTAACATTACAACTCAAATTTCACAATATATCTTTGTGGGCTTCAATCTACTAACCACAAGATTTGAATACCTCAACTACTTCATCATGGGGGTCATCGGAATTATGGCAAGATATTTGGATACAATAATAGGGTACGTGAATATCTCCATTTCCCTAGTATTTTGGTTTTTCTAACCACCTAATATTTTATTTTATTTTCATTATTATCCTGATATACATATATTATTTCAGTCTACTATATATTCTTCTAGAAAAAAAATTAGTTACTTTCAATTGAAACAAAAAAAAATTATTTTTAATTTTATTGTTAAACATTAAACATATCTAAATTATAAATCATTTGTTTCTAATTTTCATTCATAATTCATTTATTTTTCTAAAGTTATATGAATAATATAACGTAAGTGCAAATCAGTTAGTAGTTAAAAGAAGATTAATATACAAAAGTTTAAACTTGATTTAAAATTCCTTGCATCTTCACAATTAAAATGTGCGAATCTAACCATCAAACTATTTGAAGAAAAAAAGAAAAAAATCATATGGATAAGAGTATTTTTGTTTGTTGAATATTTTACAAATTTTCCTTTTATTGAAAATATGCTCTGAATTTATTTCTTTTTCTCATTACACATGTAACATTCTACTTTTTATTTTCTGTATACCAGGCCAGGAGTAATGCTTCTTTATCCTTTGTAAGTATAAATGGAAAATACTATATCATTAATCAATTCAATTTTATATTTATCCTTGGATGCACATATGATTAGTTTTGATCTTTGAATTATGATAGCATTGTGATTAACTATACATAGTTTCTTGATTAATTATGAGTAAAACAGATACGCATCAATGAGGGCAATTGAGAGTCCTTCAACCTTAGATGATCAACAGTGGCTAACGTATTGGGTTTTATACTCCTTCATGACCCTCTTTGAGCTTTCATTTTATAAGATCCTACCATGGTGAGCAAATATTAAAATAGATTATAAGTTTTACATATTGTGCCATAAAAAAGGTTAAATCTATTTTAATCCTTATAAAGTCTCAAGATTTTATTTTTAAACTCTATAAAATAGTTTTTTGATTTTTAATTCTCACAATATTTTTCGTCAACAAGCTGTCTTTACTGTTAAATCAATTGATGTTATCCTATTAACTTTTGAATGAATTTTACAGATATATTTAGAACATTATAAACATCTTTTCTAAAAAAATTAGAAATTCTTTAACCACTCAAATATAAATTTTAAAGCACCAAAAGCTTGTTAAACCAAAATAACATAAAAAAATTTGGACCTATAAATAATTTTTTGAGCTTATTTTTTTTCATAAATTTCTAACACATATCTGTAAAATTCGATAATTTTCGATAAAGTCTCAATTTATTTTGATTTTATGACGACTAAAACTACTAATAAAAAATATTGAAAATATGAAAAGTCAAATAAAAAAATTATAAAGACTAAAAAATGAAAATTTAAAAATTTAAAACATGTATTATCGTATATAAATAAATAAATATTTACTACATTATTTAAGTGCACCTTAATTAATTATTTTTTTTGTAATGTATAGGTTTCCCATTTGGCCATACATGAAGCTTGTGCTTTGTGTGTGGCTAGTATTGCCAATGTTCAATGGAGCTGCTTATATTTATGAGAACTATGTAAGGCAATATGTAAAACATATAGGAACCTATGGTGGTTTTAATAAGTATCCAGAGGAGCAAAAGAAAGTGCTTCAAATGATTAGCTTTGATGCAAGAAAATCTGTGGAACGTTACATAGATAGATATGGTCCTGATGCATTTGAAAGAGTAATCAGAGTGGTATACTACTATAACAAATACAACTAGATTTATTAACTTTTTTTTTAACATTTTTCATTTATGTTTTTTGAAAAACATTAATTATGTTTATATTTACATGTTTGATTTGCAGGCTGAGAAAGAAGCAAGGAAGCACTAAAGATTCGTTTGAAAAAAATTGTTATTTTAAGAATGTTGTTGTAATAACTACTTCTGCTTGTTTGATGTGCATTAATTATGATCGATGAGTTTGAGAATTGTAGTATATAACTGAAAATTAAAATGAAATCAATCTTGAGCTTTTGATGCTTGAATTATGTTTTCCATGTACGAGTTTGACTCTAATTTTATTTATTTATATATGTTTAACTTTTGTAAATATAAAGGATTTTGATCCTCCTAAAATTTTTATTTTGTTTTTTATTTTTGTAACATCAAATCTTTTTGTTTTTAATAACCGTAGTGACTTTTTCATTTAAAAAAATGAAATGAAGATACACCATTTTCATGCATAGGATGATAATGTCATTTGTCCACAGTATATTGGACGAAGGTGGAACACATGACTTTGATGAGACACATAAGCGGTGCAACTTTAACATTTCCATCAGCGGTATCCTTTAGCATTTCCATTTTATGAATCATATGATAAGATGTCAAGCTTAAGCTTGAAACTCGACCAAATTAGCTAACAAAAACCCTAATAATTTTATCTAAAAAATAGTTTTTTTTTTCCTCGTTAAGTAATTGTTTTGATAAGGGTTGGCGAGAAATTGTTTGTCTTCGAAGGCATTGAAGTGTATGATGTTTTGTCTTCAATGTTATTTCTGACGAGTTAGGTACTGACACAATTCAAAAATAATATATTTTATTTATTTAGGCATACAGAATCAAAATGTAGAGCATGAAAGCCTTTTGTTATGCGTGTTAACCAGTTTCAAGTATATATTTCTTGTATATAACATTAATATTTGATCTGAACAAGAAGAATATTTATTTCTCACCATATTATATTCAACCTATCAAATGCCAAATGAAGTAGCAACAACTCTAGTAGTATATACAATCTATGAAACATGAATAATGGCACGAACATTGAACATGACCCTGACAGCCATGTCGACACCAATAACAAAATCAAAAATGAATTAATAATTAATATATTAATATTGTGTCGGTGTCGGATACATACATATGTCGAATACTGAGACACGTCTTCGTTCATGGGTGGTTGTGCAACAATGAGAGTAATGACTTTAATTCTGACCTCATAATACACAATAAAAGGCATCAATTATGAACCAAAAGACATAACAAAAATTACTAATCAACACCAAACGACAACCAGGAACAAGGTTGCAGCTCTTAAGCCCAAGAACCTCTATATGTAGGAACTGTTAGCAGATTACAAGAAGAACAAGAACTTGAGACTACAAAGGAAACACTTGAAAAGTGTTTCTAATGTTGATTGGGCTACTAATTTAGATGATAGAAAACTTGTTGCAATTCAATGTGTATTCTTAGGAGAACATTTGGTGAGGTTATGCTCCAATAAGTAGAAAGCAATCTCTAGATCAAACACAAAATCACAGTATCAAGATTTGACTAAACTTGCAGAACAAGTTGCTTATATTAGATCATTAATTTAAGAAAGTGTGCTACCTATACCAAGAAAACCAATTTTATGGTGCGCCAACCTATAATTAGAGACTTAAATTCAAACTTGGGATTTTTCACTTCTTCACACTTAAGATGGATGAATCTAGCCACTAGCCGATTCTAACCCAAAAAAACCTATATGCTAAAGTCTTATCTTCCTATCCAATACATCATTCAACACAGTGAAGTGGATGTTCATTAAATAATGGATTAGATGCTAAATACAAGAGTAGTTGTTGTCCAATGTTAATATATATATATATATATATATATATATATATATATATTTAATTGATAATCAATGAAAAATTTGTCATTCCCTTCACTATTTCCTTTCATTCTGTATTTGGTGAAGCCATAATAATTACCTTTTAGTGTTCATAAAATTAGAATAAAGGGATATAAAATTGGCTTAGTGTTGGATGAACGAGTTAAGGAGTAGAGTGATAAAGTGGTCGTAGGTTCAATCCATACCCTATAAAAATATTAATAATAATCACTACCATAGGTCGTTTCATAAGAAAAAAAAACCAAAATCACTAGAAAAATACCACCAATAAAAAATGAATACTTATAAAGAAAATATATCATATAGACTATTATCTTGCAGATAATACTTCAAATGTAACAAATGTATAATAGACTTAAAAATATTTTGTAACATAAAAAAACAAAAATGTTTAAAAATAATTCACAAGACATAAAGAGTCAATATTGTGTAGCAGTATTTTCATTGTCTGAAAAGAAAAGTTTCAACAAAGTCAATGGTACATTATATCCAACCAATTTCCTACGATTGAAATAACTAAAATCTTGGACTTAGAAATTCCAAGCCAAATGAACGGAGTCTCACCAAAACATGCCCTAAAAATATAAAAGAGAGTGGGAGAATGGATATAATAAGTAATAAACATTTTAGAGTTAGTATTTGATTTTAAGTGTTAAAATATTAAAAAATATCTTATAATATTTTATAGTATCTTTTATATTATATTAAAGTATCTTGAGTTATTTTCTATGATCAATTTATAATCATAGAGAATCTTAGAATATCTCTATTATTATGATTTGTTCCTGATTTAGGATTGAGTCTATGTTTCTCTATAAATAAATATTAGTATTGAATCTTTTGTAATCAAGTCAATATTAAACTATTATCAATAATATTCAAACCCTTATTATTTTCTCTCCTTATTTTCTCTAAAATCTCACAACTTCAACATGGTATCAGAGCCTATTTCGATCCTCCTTGAACAATTCCGCCTTTATTCCGCTTTCGAGTTCCCAACAATTAGGGAATATAATCATAGTTTCTCTTTTCTAACATTCCATCATTCGGTAAGATTTTTTCTCTCGATAAATCGTATCCTAATTCCGATTTTTGTAGCTTTTCGTTTATTTTTCAGCAGATCAGTCGCAGCATTGTTCATCGCGCGCGCAAAAAAAAAAAGTTTGTCTGCCATATCCCTTATCTGTTCCGATCACCGGTGGGTATATCCTTAGTCTATTTAAACACATAAAATCTCTAGTCGAAACCTTAAAAACCCTTTTTTTCACACATTGAAACCCTAATTTTTGACCTATCAACTTTTGCCCCCAGAAACACACAACGCTTATTCTCTTCTGGTAGGATTTAAACTCAACTTGCTCCTTCAAGTTATTTTTTGATTTTAAGTTTAAGGAAAAATGGACACAGAGATTTCATTAAGAACATGATTACTGGAACATCCCAAGCTGATTGGGTTGTCCTTATCATTGTTTCCACTACTGGTGATTTTGAAGCTGGTATTTCTAAGGACGGTCAGACCCGTAAACATGCTCTTCTTGCTTTCACTCTTGGTGTGAAGCAAATAAGTTGCTGCTGTAACAAGATGGATGCCACTACTCCCAAGTACTCTAAGGCTAGGTATGATGAAATTGTGAAGGAAGTTTCATTCTATTTGAAGAAGTTTGGCTACAACCCAGACAAAATTCCATTTGTTCCCATCTCTGATTTTGAGGGAGATAACATGATTGAGCGCTCTAAAAACCTTGACTAGTACAAGGGTCTTTGTCGTGGAGGAAACTCTCTAGTCTTTGTCGTGGCAGCTGTTGCAGCCCTTGTGAGTGGGCTCTCAGCTGACAGGTTTGAAAGATTTGCAATTCAATTGATGAGATTCTTCTTGGGGCATGATTATTCTCTCTTCGATGATTCTAGATATGCCCTTACTCTCCAATTTTGATCAACAAAAATGTGTCATTGTTCAAACAACCGTTATCTCTCCTATTTTGGACACATTTTCTTACTTTGATGATCGATCATGGCTTTATTTTGTTTGAGTTGTGTCGCTTCTTCTCTGGTGTTTGTCATGCAATTTAGTTCTTACTAATAGATTCCAACAGTGACTTTTTATCCCACCGACGATCATTCTGGTGGTCTCTCTTTTTCCACATATGAATTATATTAGTGACGATTTTTTCTGTTGGTGGCTATTCTAACGGTGTCTTTTATTTTCATGACTTACTTTATCTTGGCAATTTTTCCCAGATGCAATGGCCTTGCCTTTCTCTCCTTGAAGCACGTCTCTCTCTCCTTGAAGCAGATTCAAGTTTAAATATTTTGAGTCTCCACTATTATTGGTTTGAAGCTTCCAAATGCAGTTTTTAAAAAAACGAAGCTTGCCTTGTTTAATTGCCTACCATGAATTTCTCTCAGGCTGATGATCAATCAGACTATCTGGCTAGGCTATATCTATAGAAACTCTCTCCAACTTCACATGCATCCCTGAGTTGTCTTTCCATCTTTTTTATTATTGTGGAGCAAAATATTGTTTTCTTGTAGCAAGCTAAAACTTAGAAAATATCTTATAATATTCTATAGTATCTTTTATATTATATTAGAGTATCTTGAGTTATTTTCTATGATCAATTTATAATCATAGAGAATCTTAGAATATCTCTTTTTATTATTATGATTTGTTCCTGATTTAGGACTGAGTTTATGTTTCTCTATAAATAGATATTAGTATTGAATCTTTTGTAATCAAGTCAGCATTAAGCTATTATCAATAATATTCAAACCCTTATTATTTTATCTCCTTCTTTTCTCTAAAATCCCACAACTTCAACATTAAGCATATTTACAAATGACAATAACATAAACACATTTAAAATCAGACATCATAAAAACCAAACATTAAATTAACTTTAACTTTCTAGGAGTTAAATTTTTAAGCAATATTTTGCAGTGTCAACACATCACAATCAAAAGTATGTTTATGAATTTATAAATAATTATGGTACAAACTTTTCTAATGATCTAACGATTATGATGGATTGAGAGCGTAAAAACTCTTCACATTGACATGTGTAAAAATCAAATTTTATTTGCAAATGAAATAAACCATCATATTATTTTTTTATCATATTTTTGTATTTATTCCCATCATAACGAGTCCATGAGGATTAGTTCTTGAAACTCATTGTTAGTTGGCTGGAAGATGATGGAATAAGACCATAACACTCTTTTGGAGGATTCTTGTCATTTTTACATTAATCAATAAAAGAATCTTTTATACGATTCCACACAGAATCAAATGGATTAAACAACTCTAGTTTTAGTGTGTTCTTCTTAGCATCATTCTCTCACCAATACTTAATTTACTTGATTTCTCTGTCTGATTCATCCAAACTTTTCCTCTTCAATTGAAGTTGATTAGTTTAGCATGAGAATTGAGTGAAAACCCATTAATGGTATCTTCCATGTTGTTACTTCTTACTCACTTTTTATCAATCATATCTACATGTGGCTTCATATTTGCTTTCAAGTTCACAACTACAACTTGAAAAGTAGGATCCTCCAAATAACCTACAAATCTTCTAGTGACACTAAAAGATTCAGATTCACACACTTGTTTGTGTCAGAAATCCTCCCTACTTGAAATGCAATAAGAGACCCATAAACTTTAGCATTTGAAGAAACATTCAACGTAAATGTGTTGCCTTTATCAAACTCATTTAAATTATATTCACAAAATGCCACCTTGGATAATGATTTAGGCTTCTCTACTAACTGTTTTGGTTTTTCTTAATTGGCACATGGCTTCAAGAATGTTTAAAGAGTTACTTGTTTTGGAGCATTAGAAAACTATTTATTTTAAACTATACGACAAAGTTCTCTTCCCTTGTCCATGTTGTTGGAACCAAGTCGGTCCCTCGAACAATTCTTTGTGTTTTTTGATGTTCACAAAGGTACTTTGTGAGAATAATTTATTGCACTAATGATTTCAAGAACTATGCATAAATTAGAACACAATAATCGGAGGATACCACCAGAGGAACGATCACGTGATACAGCCAAATGATACCACTGGATCAAGTCACCAGAGGATATCACTATAGGAAATAAAGAAGTTAGAGAAAACAAAATTAAATCAGTCAATGAAATCCTCAAAATTAGATAAATGCACATTATGGAATAGTTTGTGCATCTGCCTCTAAAGACTCTAGCGTGTCTTTGAAGAAATATGTGCCTCTGAAGATTTTGTGTGCCTCTAAAGATTCAGCGTGCCTCTGAAGAATTATGTGCCTCTAAAGTTAGATTTTTTTTTAAAGAATAAATACAGTTAGATGAAAACAATTTTTGGCACTACATTATAATGGCATGAAATAAAATCAAGAGAAGAAACCGCTAAATAAAATGTTAACTTCTACAATAAACTATAAGAATTCTCAACTATATTAAAAATACAATTTTGTCTAACCTTTGCAAAAAATTAGGGTCACAATTGTAAATTACTGTAGATTTCTACACATAACCCAACTTCTTCAATTTTTTGTCATTTTGAAATATTTATGGTTTACACACTACAACACTCTAACATTTCGGCAAAACAAACATATTCACAGAGAAAAAAAATCAAACAGATTCACAGAGAAGAAAATCAAACAGATTCAAGAAAAAGAAAATTGCAAATGGAACAACATAAAGAAGGAGTTGCCACAATATGTGATACAAGTCTAGTCAAGGTTTGTCACTTCCTCCTTCAAACCCATTCTAATTTTATTAGTTTAGCACTGTCAATGTAGTCTTTGGTAAGATTAAAACATATAATATTGTTTATCATGATATAAATAAAATTTTAGATTTAACATGAAAAAAAAATTAACCTCCATCATGAAACAAAAATAATTTTATATTTACATCATGCAAGAAATCATAAAAGGTAATATGAATGATTACACTATTGTGATATATTACAACATGAAATAAATGATTAATTTTGAATTTATGTTTATAAAATTTACCTTGGTTCACAAACAAGAAATGCAACACCATTGAAGAACATTAACACCTCAAAGGAAACTTAGAAAATAGCAGTTAGGGTCACAAATTACTTCACTGTTGTTAGTAAAAATGGAAATGTGCACGATGAAGTTATTTTGATGGATCAATAGGTCTATATTTTACCTTTTTCTTTATGTTTGATTAACAAATATCTTCATTTTATTTGTTAGTATCTTATTTTATAAATTATTTGTTATTAAAAGGCTGATCAAATACATGTTGTTATACGACAACATGATTCTGTTAAATAGAGGGAAAAACTCAAAGATAATCAAACATACATCATCCATAACTTTTTAGTTTTTCCAAGTACTTTCCAGTTCAAATATTGCTTCCATGAATTCAAAATTGTTTTCAATTCTGCTACTTTTGAAGAAGAGATTGGACTCCCTGAAATCCAACCAACTCAGCATTGTTCTGTGTCTTTAAGCACCATTTTGAATGGATATAACCCTCCTAACAACTTAATTGGTAATGCTACCATTTATTTTTTTTAATTGAATAATATATATGTGATTTATATATTTCGTGTTTCAATGGATAACTTATCTTTTTTATTTATAGAGATTATTGAGGTAGTGGATGAGGTCATTTTTTCAAATTCAACATCATCAACCAAAAAAAACTTGTGTCATCGTCAAAATCAATATCTCAGGTAACAACAATATTTACATTTAATTACTATACTATACAAAGCATATTTCAAATGATATTATTCATTTGATCAGAGGAAACATCCTTACTTGCTCCCTATGGGAGGCTTATGGTACACAATTCCTCAATTATGTTAATACTCACCCAAACTCTGGTCTCATCATTATAATCTTCCACCATGCACGAGTCAAGCCTCTATAAGGTATTATTAATTCAACACAAGTACTAATTTTTTAATGAAATATTTTTTGTTACAATATATTTAAATGTAGTTGCTAATTAATCACTTCTATATGGCAGGAAACAACGAACACACAATCACTAATGCATGGAGTGGAATTAAGCTTCTTATCAATGAAAATACGCGTCAAATTAAGGAATTCATAAATCAGTAAGTTGACCAACTCTTTACAAGTGTCTTCCAAATAGTGCAGTTATGATTTAGTCGGATTAGAGATCAAGCGATTTTAATGATGTCGACCACTCGTCTTTAGTTAGCAATTTTGTTTATAAGTAATCTTTTTTCTATTAAGTAGTCAATTTTCAACGAATGCAAGTTACCTGCAATAGATGATATAGATAACTACATTCAAGGCAGCCAACTACAAACTCAAATCACATCTTCATCTCAATACACTTCATAAGAGAAGCTTATGTACAACGCTCAAGCTAAAACTGTTCGCCAAATCAAGGCTATTGGACATGCAAGTATAATTTCATAACACTATTTTTATGTAGATATATAAATTATTTAATTGTTACAATTTTTTTAATTATAACATAGTTTTTAGGAAATAATTTGTGTCACTGTGCCAACTCTGTCAAAGATTGTGCCAGACAAATTCGGTTGGTTTTATCTTGGTTGCACTAATTGTACAGTCAAAGCTAAAGAAGGGATTACAAATTATCAATGTAAATGTTGTGTTCAGATTGACGAACCAATTCCAAGGTACATCAAACTTTAATAGATGGTGTTTTTTATATTTTAGAAGTGTGTAATTTTATTTTTTCTTCATAATTCAAAATATATTGTCCAATCAAAATAAAACTTAAGAGTTACAGTATTCTAACTTATAAGCATATGGAATAAAGTAGAAACAATTTGTATATTATTAAGGGTTAGTGTTACTATATGAAAGGTTTTCTCTTAATTGTCGTATAAGCATATGAATTTGTTCCCAAACTAAAAGCAAATAGCCCATAAGAGTAGTTCAATATTTAACATTAATTTATCAGAATTTATAAATCAATATTAGAGTCCTTATATCAAACACTTATTGATCATTGAATTTTTCTACGATTATTGATCAAAACTAACGACATAAAACAGGTACAAAATGATCATTGAAGTTTTCTACGATAATTGATTTTGTAACTTCCTTATGTGGAACCAGAATTGTACTTCACTACTTGGAATTTCAGCATTTCAAATGAGGATTAGTATGATTGAGGCATGTATACAATGCTTAGTCCAATTAACTTCATAGTTTGGATATTTATTGTTTACCACATAATATGACATAACTCATTTATCTGAAACATGTTAAAGGTTGGTGATACTCATATAAGGATATATCCATCAGAACTTCAAAACATAATAGGGACCACTCTAGCTTTTCGTGCAAAACTACAACCATCTTCAAAACAGTGTCCTATTAATAAGTCATGGAGTGATGTTGCACTTATTGCTGCAATTAAGGAGCAATTTCAAATTGAAGAGGTATTCAAACCACATATTTCCTTATTGTATCTTATAATTGTAATAAATTATATGTATTAAATATTGGACAACTTAAATTAATAGAAGTCCATTTTCATAACACATCTAAAGGAGAACCGAGTCGTGAACTTCTTAGTCAAAAAATACTATTTGACACCTTAAGTATATCTCCATGACTCTCTATAAGTGCATCATTTTGATAGATACATTCTAATTTTATAAATTTTTATGACAATAATCTAGTTAATTCCTACAAACTTTATGAAATATGTAGCAATCATTATCAATGATGGTGAAAACGATATTGAAAATGTTCAGTCAGCTACACCGTTTAAAGGCCTCTAACTAGTGACGAACAAGATAATGGGGGTAACGATGAAATTATATATGCCCAACTATCATCATCAAAACCACTCAAGAAAATCAAATGTGAATAGAAACTACAATGAAATTATATGCTACAAAGTAGATGATAACATCAGTTATGTTAAAAACTATTATTGTATGTTGTAATCCTAAGGTCTAATTATGTTTTCGTCTCATGAAGTCTGAATCATGGGATAAATATTTTTAAATCAGGTATTGTTGTAAATACTAAACACAAGTTCACTTTTTAGTTCAATGTTATTATTATAGAATGTATGTTTAATTGATTAACGTCTTTAGGAATAGTAATATGGAAAATGTTGATATGTTGTCTATTGAAAAAAAAATATAAACTCAAGGATTATCCTTATATCTCTATATTTGAAAAATTATATATAACTAAAGAGCAAATTGATTACTATCTTAAATAATAGTATTTTTTTTGTTTTTGATGCATAATACAACATAAGTTACACAATTAGGCTATAAAATAACTCAAACTTTCAAACTTTATAAATAATAATGATAATATATTATTATTATTATTAAACATTTATTTATATAATTATAGTTATTGAATTATGTGTATATCCAATTAATATCATTGTTTTATTGCACTAATTATAGGATAAGAAAATGAGTATTTAAGTTCAGATTATGTTGATCGTTCAGAAAGTCATGGAAATGAATCTTTTGATATCCTTACACATGAATTTTTGAGCACATTACCTACCTCATGCCTTCTAAATCACAAAATAAAATTAAAAGTTGGAACTTCAATCATGCTTTTGCGAAATCTGTATGAATCTGAAGGTTTGTGTAATGGAACAAGGCTTACAAATCATGTGCTCAAAGCAAAGATAATTTCAGGAAAAAAAATATTGGGAACTTGATATATATCCCACAAATGTCTACATCACCTTCTCAATCACCTTGGCCTTTCAAGCTAATTAGGAGACAGTTTTTCATAGTTGTTTCTTATGGTACAACAAACAACAAATCACAAGGACAATCATTGAACTACGTTGGGATATACATGCCAAAATCACTCTTTAGTCATGGTCAGTTATATGTAGCTATTTCAAGAGTTAAAAGTAAGAATGGGTTGAAGATCTTAATGCATGACAAATATAAACAAACATTATATATAACAAACAATGTTGTAAGTATACTATTTTCTTTAATTATTCTATATGCATACTTAAAAAAAATACAGCTATAGACATTGAAAACATCTAAATGATCAACATAACATATAAATTTATATCATCACTCACTTAATCAACTTTTTAATTAGTTAAAGGTGTTGCTCAATTATTTTGTAATTCAATATTGTACTTTAGATTAATCTATTGAGTATTCCATCATGAATATGCCACATTAATGCTTACCATAATATACATAAATCTAATTTAACAAATGTGCTTAGTTTTATAGTGAACAATACAATTAGCAATTTGGAATTTTTTTTGTATCGATTTTTGCAATAAAAAGAAAATTTTCAATCATTATTATTTTGCTAAGATGGATCTTCAATTAACATTGAACATGTTATAGAAAGAATATACTATAGAGAATGTAGTTGAACCATAAAAATTAAAGTATGTTATTAACTCTATTTATCACATTATGTTATCTTATCAAAATACAATTGAAATTACATCACAATATCTTATTAATTAACATGCAGATTATGATATTTGATGCAAATTATGTTACAGGACTTTGGTGCATATTATGACCCTTGATGCAAAAAAAAATACAACAAATGAAGTTGTATTTCGACATTACAAAAGTGATGAGACATTACTAATTTAACATCAATATTCAACCTACAATGATTGATAATGTATGGATGACATTTCTGTTATAGATTTCTTTACATGTAAAACATATTTTAGTAAATTATGATTTAGTATTATATGTCTTAATCAATAGCATTCAAATTCTATTATTACGATGGTTTCATTGTAACTTGCATGTCCATTGTCTTGAAAAATTATTTTCTACAAATTAATATTATTTGGGATACTCTACAACAACCACAATACTATCACTAATAAATCTTCATGAAATTTTAACTCTCATAACCATAACCACATCATAAATTATTTTGTTGTCATGTTAATAACTTTAAGTACAACTAATATATTAATTTAGTAATTATCGACAACAGTAATTAACTTCATTTATTTTGTTCTATTTATTATAAAAAATATTTAATTAAATAAAAATATATAATAAATGACATACTACATAGCATGGATATTATATTAGTTTTTATAAAAAAATTATAAAAATAAATAAATAAATTACAAATTCGTGATATAAGAACGAAAACCAATTCGTATGCATTAGCATTTTCTGTTTTAATTTTTTTTTTTAAGTTGAATTTTGAAAATTTATTACACGTGCCATATCGAGTAATCTTCGCATCTCACAGTACATGTAACTAACTAACTATAAATAAAAACGATAAGAAGAAGAATGGTTGCTTTGTGGCAGTACGTAGCGCTAAAGAACAATCAAGAATACCATCTCTCTTCAATCTCATTCTCAATACAAGTTACATTTTACATCATACAACATATTCTCTTTAATTATTATTCTTTTTCCTCTTTAGATCTTTAATTGTTTTAATTTATCTCATTCCCTATGTTTCTATTAATATAGTTTCATATATTATCAAGAACACAATTCATTGGGGTTGATTATTATTTCAATTAATCCCCCCTCGTTTTCTCAAATCCCAAATCAATACCAAAAATCAAATCGGTAACAAATCAACCGAATTTAAAAATCAATTCCTATTTTCGATCTTAATATGTATAAATTCATTAATTAATGTTTTTTTTATTTGATTAATTTAATCTGATTTGCAGTTATATTACTTCAATGTCGTCGTCAAATTCACCATGTGCAGCGTGCAAGTTTCTCCGACAAAAGTGCACACAAGAATGCTACTTCGCACCCTACTTTTCGCCGGACAATCCACAACGATTCGCTTCCGTTCATCGCGTCTTCGGTGCAAGCAAGGTTGCCAAGCTCTTAAAAGAGCTTCATGCTGAGGATCGCGAAGACGCGGTGAAATCATTAGCATATGAGGCTGAGTCTCGTATACGAGACCCAGTCTATGGATGTGTTGGTTTCATCTCGGTTCTCCAACAGCGTTTAAAAGAAATTCGAAACGAAATTCAGATAGCAAAAAAAGAACTTTTGAATTACAATTTTAACCCTCAAACTATGAATTACCTTTTGGCTAATCCTGGAACGGTTATCATGCCTCAGCAGCAGCAACAATGGAACCTGCAATTTGCGGGTTTGAATAACGGATCTAACAACTTTGGTAACGATACAGTTGGAGGAGTAGGAGAGTTAGTTGTTCCTGATGCTCAGCAGCATCAGGAACAAGAGTTTCTAGAAGCTCAACGGTTTGTTGCCACTGCTCAACAAGAGTATTTTCTTAGGTTAGGTGGTGGTGGTGTTGATGTAGCTTCTTCATTGGGTATGGGAAATTTTGAAAATGGTGGTGGTGATTATTATAGGATTGAACAACAAGGTGAAGAACAACAACAACATTATGTTGCTCTTGGGAATGGTCATCCTATTGAGGCACAATTTATGTTTTCTCCACAAAATCAGGAAACAAGTGAGGATGGTAGGAGCGTTGGTAGTGCTCATCCTTCTTGTAATTGATTTAATGGTTTCGTTTTAATTGTTTTGTTTTGTGGAAATTCAGAAATTGCATGCATTTTGTAATATGTAAATGGTGACATATATATCTTTAGTTTTATATAATGAATAAAAATAAATACTTTTGAAAAGGTTAGACTCCTACAACGTATCTGTATCGAAGAGTGACCGTGACGATTTTTATACTTTTATTTTTATTTTTTCTATCAACTGAATTCCTTTTTTGGACCTCTATTACAAATTTTTCTACTTTTGTATAATATTGGATGAGTTCTATGGAGTGAATTTTATGCAAATTTGAATTGGTTATTGTTGTTTGTGATGTTCTGCAGTTATAAACATTGTGTAAGTCTTGTAGTAAAATGGGTGAATTTTGTGTTTTGCAGAGTAAATAGTAAGTTGCAAAACCACACTTTTTACATATTATTTTGGCTTATCTATGATTTCAAAGCCTCTCATGAGTGCAAATTTTATTTTTCATTTGTTAGAGTAGAATATTTCTAGGCTTCTTTATGTCTTTGTCAATTTTTGTTTTTCAACACGAAAATTTCAAAATGGTTCGTAATTAATGTCCTGTTTGTCTTTTTGATGATGTTGAAGGGAAAAACTAGAGTTTTACCAAAATGCAATTTCAATCTCATTCTAGATATTCATCCAGTTTCCTCTTCTGATACAAGCAAACCAAATAGTACTTGAAATGCATGAGAGAATGTGTCGTTTTTAGGGAATAGTGATTCATTAGAAGCTGAAAATTGGAATGGTGTTGTTTCATTGTTAAGTTTCATTTGGTGTTGTTTCCTTTTGGTGCTATTTGTCTTAAAAAAAGGTTCTTAACAGTAACTGTCATTGCTTTCAACCGACTTTTGCTGTTATATGAGGTGGAGAGTTTTTCATTTATTGTTCTTAATCCTGACTGTATTAGAGTCCTCCTTTAGATAAATGTTTGCGTTTTAAACATAAACTTTGACTGATGAATTTTGAGCTACATCATTTATTTGATTATTTTAACATTATTTGCGGCAAGAATAATTAAGCTTAATTGTAGTTTATGTCTCTATTATTATTAATTTATGAAATTGATTTTATATTTTAAAGTCGACAGTTTTAGTCATTCTTTTCAATTTTTAAACTAAAAAATAACGATTTAATATTTTTTAATAATGCAATATACAATTTTATAATATAAATGCATTAATTATTCATATATCATTAATTAAATTAAAAATATAAAAAAATTCAAATTTAAAAATTAAATTTTTAGAATGTTTTATTTTAATTTTATGAGTTGTGATTGTTCTACATCATTATAGCATATGTCGCGTTATTTAAGGTATCTAATGTTATCATTTTTTAGTTAAGAATCGGATAAAAACAATAAAATTATCGACTTTTAAAATAAAATAAAAAGATCAATTTCATAAATCAGTAAAAATAAAAAATTAAAACTATAATGAATCCTATCATTTAACAATAAAACTCATGTAGCAAGAATTGTTGATAACCATAGACCTCATGTTTTTAACTAGCAAGACTCATCATATAATATAAGCAAGTGCTAAAATATAATTTTAGTTTTTTACTTTTTGTCTAATATTTATTTTAATGTTTTATTTTATTTATTTATTTTGGTCTTTTATATAACTTTTTCATCTTTTATCTTTTAAATAACATTAATTTTTAATAAAATAACAAATTTATATAACTTTTTGAAAAATAAAAGATTAAAATAATTATTAAATAAAAATAATTGTAAACTACATGTTTTTGATGAAGACAAAGATCAACAATTATGGTCAATGCAACAAGATCAAAAAGAAGATCAAATATCTTCATTAATAAGCTTCAAATCCAAACATTAAATGTTAAAATGTAAAGGTATATGATAAAAATCCAAGAACAATTCAAGTACTTGAGAATCTATCTGAATGATATAAAAATGAAATGCAAGTACTTTGTAAAAAATCATAATTTTGTTCAAAGTTGTTCAAGGTATTGATTCAAGGATTGTGTTATGTTTGATATGAAGTTATGGAGTATTTATACTCCATAAACATCTCTTCAGATTTGTGGTCATTGATCCAAGAGGTTTGATGAAAAAATACAATGATCTGGAGCTATTCCAGATCTGAAAAATTGTATTGCTTCTAGTTGTATTCGAATACAGGATGTGTGTATTCGAATACACCTCTTTGTAACGTTCAAAAATATTCAAAAATTACACCTTGTATTCGAATACACATGTGTGTAGTCGAATACAGATTAGTGAAAATTTGCCACTGACTTACTTTGTATTCGACTATATATGGTTGTAGTCGAATACACATATAAGGATTTTGGCCACTGACTTGAAGTGTATTCGACTACACATAGTCATAGTCGAATACAACTTTGAGACTTTTGCTTCTGACTTGCATTGTATTCGAATACAAGATGTTGTATTCGAATACACTTATGCATTTTGTCAAAAATATGATTTTTAAGACTTTGTTAATGTTGTTTTGACTTTTGAAAATACTTTATATGCATATGTAAATATGACTTGTTCTCATGTAATTGAAATATTGGTTTGTATCATATACCTTTACATTTTAACATTTAATGTTTGGATTTGAAACTTATTAATGAAGATATTTGATCTTCTTTTTAATCTTGTTGCATTGACCATAATTGTTGATCTTTGTTTTCATCAAAAACATGTAGTTTACATTCTCCCCCTTTTTTATTATGACAAAATGTTGTTGTTGTGGAGAGATTGTGTAATTTGAATCATTACTCCCCCGTAATATATGCGTGCTCCCCCGTTGTATCTGATTAATTGAAAAATTGTTTGAGTACCTACAAGATTTTTAAGGCAACAACAATACCAAATTTTATGAAATAAAAATAATAATATACTAAAACAAAAAATAAAAAATAAAAAACAAATTTAAAAAATAAAGGAGAAATCAAATATTAATTACAAGAAGTTGCAACTACAATCACAATCTTCAATAAGCAGTAGAATAATAAAATTTTAGATTTTTTGAAGTCAAAATTGTTATCCTGTAATTTTACTAGGCAATAGTGTACTAATTACTCTTTAGTGTTGTTGACTCGTTGGTGGAGAACAATACAAAAAATAATTGAATATTAATATTAGAGTTCAATTTGTGGGTTTTTTATTTTAATAACCTAATTTACAAAAAAAATTATTTGTGTGTTTTTTATTTTAATAACCTAATTTTTAAAAAAAATTATCAAATCTATTTTGAAAATTATATATCAAACTGCCTCTTTTTTTAACTTAGTTAGAAGTCGTCATTTGCAAAAACAACTGACTTCTTTAAGGAAGCCCGAGTTTGCAATAGAGATTTCCTTAAAAAAAAAATTATTCTTTAGAAAGTCGTCCTTTCAAAAGGCAACTTTCATTTGCCTTCGGCAAGTGGCCATTTTAGAAGACGATTTAGAAAAAAAAAAATTAAAAAAACATATCCTTAAGAAAGTCGTCATTGTAAACTCGGTTTCCTTAAGGAAGTCATCTTTGTAAATGGCGACTTCTAACTAAGCAAAAAAAAAATGATAGTTTTGTATATAATTTTCAAAATGGAGTAAATTAGTTTTGTGTTTTTGAAAATTGGGGTATTAAAGAAAAGCTTAATTGTCGTTTTAATTCTCCTATTTTAACTCAATCATGATAGTATTTCATTCATTTTATTCCTCCTCAGTTTTGGTCTTCTAAACATAATTTTAATCCAAAATTTGATAAAATGTCATTTTTTTAAGTCGTACTACACCATTTATGAGTATAGATTTCAAGTACAATTGTTGCATCAGATCTTGATGTATGATATGACTTAAATAAACGTAAAAAATAAAATTTTATCAAATTTTGGACCCAAATTATGTTTAAAGAACTAAAATTGAGGAAAAATAAAATAAAAGAACTACTTTTACAATTTAACTAAAATAAGGAGACCAAAACTATAATTAACTCTAAAAAAAAAAACTCTAATTTTGTCGTGTGAAGAATGTTTTCAATGCAAAAGTTTGACAAATGTTAATCAACAAGCGAATTATAACTTTATAACTATATTAAAATATTAATATTCTTTGACTGTTCGGTAAATTAGTTTAATTTAAGATTTAAATACATCAATCAATCAAAATTTTGTATACAAATTATCTTTTTATTTTTAAAAACAATTTAATTTATTTTTTAATTTAATTTAATATAAATTTATTTATTTATTTTTTATGTTTATGTGTTGCCCATGCATTCATTATAAACAAAATCGTTTTATCTAGTAAAAGTATCTTAAAAAACTGGACATCTCTATTTTGATTCATTAATTTGTGTGTTTTTTATTAATTTCTAATTTTATTTTAAGTTATCTTATTTCAACATAAATTAAATATTTTTGAATTATAATTTAAAAGAATTTTAATTTAGGTGACAGCTTTAGTGCTTTAGAATTTTGCTAGATATGATACCTCACAACAAATGATTTGAAACTGCATATTTTCTTTTTGATTTATTTTTATAGTAATTTAAATTTTAGATTAATATTTCTTTACGAGTACAGTTATTCACTTTTCTCACTCTGAGAAGATTTGATATTGAAAATAAATGATTTGATATTAAATTGTTTAAAATTATTGGGTATAGGAATAATACATTATTTTGAACAAATCTATGGTTGGTTGGTGGAATTTTGTGACAATAATTTAATAGGTTATTTTATATATCATTGCAATAAGAGGAAAATGTAGAGGTTATGATAGAGTTGTTGCGACTCGAGAGTGATCAAGGATAGAGATGACATATTAGTTGTTTGTGTGGGAGGAGGAATTAATGAAGCAGCGTAGAATTTTACTGGTTAACGTTCATTTGCAGATTAATGTAGTAGATAAGTGGTCATGGAATAATATGCAAGTAGGATTATAGTGTGGATCCTTTTGTCCATTAAAAAAATATCATTATTTGTGTGGAGGTTGTTCCAAAATAGATTGCTTACAAAGGATAATTTATTCCATCAAGGAATAATGTCTTTTGAAGATTATCAATCTGTAACAGGTTATGGAAAAATTGAAACAACCCGTCATTTATTCCATGTGTGTTTTTTTCATTCAAAAATATCATTACTTGTGTAGAGATTGTTCCAAAATAGACTGTTTACAAAAGATAATTTATTATGCCAAGGAATCATGTCTTTTGAGTATCATCAATGTATAGCAGGTTGTGGGAAAGTTGAAACAACCCGTCATTTATCCCTTGTGTGATTTCTTTTTGGACATGTTGGTATGATGTTTTGAATTAGTTTGGACTATCAAATGTGTTTCATATGAATGCAATCAATCACACTAATCTATTTGATTGTCTTTTTTTCATGCAATCGTGTAATATTTCAGAGAATTAATATAGTTTGGTTTGTGGTGACATGAGCGATTTGAAAATCAAGAAATAAGATAATTTTTCATTCACGTATTTTGAATGCAAATTTTATTATTGAGCATGTTAAATTTTTAACATTGAGGTGAATCAAATGACACGTAAAATGATTTTGTTGTCGATATAATCATTGATACTCTCAATCCTTAGAATGCATTGATATCGCTTGTGGTTAATTATTTTGTTTCATATTTTAGTAATTTATTTTGCGTTTTTTAATTGTTTTGGTAATACAATAAAAAAATTATAATTTTTTTATTAGAATGTTTCTTTAATATACTTTTATTTATTTATTAAAAAAATACAATTTTCAAGTGGAAAGTCCGGTATATTAATGTCCATTTATCCTCTTTTAAACCTATTTTGGGGACCCCTTGTGGCCAATCTTAGAACTTAGAAACTTGTTGTCTCCCTGGAAGAGTGGAAACATCTCGATTGGAGAAAGACTAGTCTTGTGTAGTCAATCAAGATAAATTTTTTAGAGTGACCACATATATATATATATATATATATATATATATATATATATATATATAAAATTAAAACGAATATATTAAATTTAACCGGTAAGTAAAAACACTAACAATTATATTAAAATTCAAACAAAACTTAACTATTAATTAAAAAATCAAAATTAATATACTTATATAAAATATATATTAATTATAGCAGCAACAAATGAAATTAAAACTAAAAAATAGCTATTTATAAATATTGAGTTAGGTGACATTTTAATGAGTTAAATTCATCTATATATAATTATTATGTACTAAACATATTCACAATGTTTTTTTCAATGTAATGTTTTCCATTCTTTTTCTAATTTCTAAAAAATAATGTGTTATTTTCTTTATAATTTTAATAATTTCAATATTATAATGAGTTATGGGTCTTATTTGTTTAGACTAATAAAAACCAACAAAATTGATTATTCTTGTTATATTTCTTTGAACCAATAGATTTGTATTTGGAGTAACTAACTAAATATATATTATAAAAGATGATTAAATATAAAAATATATCTATCTATTAAAACAAAACAGAAAAAATTGGGGTAGCCAAGCTGACTCATTCTTATGTGAACTTTCGTCCTTTGAGACAAATCCAGAAAACTATTAGATAGCATGCCAAAACAAATATCATAAGTATTGTCATATAAAGAGTGTTACATTACATTTCCAAAAAAAAAGTCAAAACGAATATCGTTTTCCTCATTTTCCAACGTTTTTATAAAAAAATATAATTTGTTTAGTGTTCAATACAATATTAATTAATATACTTCTAAAGTATCCTCTAGTTAATAATATTTGTATCACTCTAAAATCATTATATTATATTTTGGATTTATAAAGTGATAAATAAATATGCCAATGTTTAATAACAATAATTTAATAAAATTATTATTTCCTTTCTTTTGTTTGTAGTTTTTTCTTCTTCTTCTTAATATATGAAATAAACAAACGTGACATTCATTGTCATATTGATGAAGTAATGTTTTTTTTTTACAAAAGAAATATCAAATATTAAATTATTGTGACAATCATATTTTAATTTTTTAATACACCACAATTCGATTTTTATCAAAACTAAAATTAAATAATTAATTAAAGTGTGTCATAAAAACAAAACTAAAATTAAATAATGAATTAAAGTGTGTCATAAAAACACAACAAAAAAGGGAGGGACGTATCCCTCTCTAAAGTTATGGGTCCTATCTTTTTAGACAAATAATAAACGAATTATTCATGTTATATTTCTTTGGACCAATAAATTAATATATGGGACAACTGAATATATATTATTAAATGTTGCTAAGTATAAAAATATATCTACTTGCTGAAACAAATAAAAAGAATTGGGGGTAGTTTTGACAACCTCATTCTTATGTGACCCTTCATCCCTAGGGACAGATCTAGAAAGTGATAGAATTATAGACAAAATATCACAAGTACTATGATACATGAGTGTTAATGTTTTCAAAAATAAAAAATAAAAAATAAAAAATAAAATGAATATTATTTTCAGTTTTCAATGTAATACTAATTAATTTATAAGTGAAGATCCATTTTAGTCTATAAAAAAAAAAAAAATAACCCCAATTTAGTATGTGTTTGAATTAAAGCTTGCAAATGTATTCTTAATCATCAAACTTATTTTGTAAGTATACTTTTGGTTAAAACGACTTTTCCTTAATTTATGATTGTATACTTCTATGTTTGGATTATACCAACAAAAAATATTTTTAAATGTATATTTATGAAAAAATATAAATTTTATAATATAATTTAAATATTAGAGATTTATATTACTTACTTAAAAAAATAATGTTAACTGAGTAAAAAATCAGTAAGACAGAGAAAGAGGGTTTTCGAATAAAAATACCTGAGACTTTTTAAATATGCATGGTTGACATATTCACATTAACCCTAAACTATAACTACAAATATATGGCATATATAGTAATGTTGAATAATATAAACTAGGGGTAGGCAAAGTTCAGTTCTAAACTAAAATTGTTTGAAAATTAAATTGAACTGCCTTTTAGTTTGGAAAAATCAAATCGAATCGATTTTTAGTTCAAAAAATCAAACCGAACTGTTTTATAAATTAATGAATTGATTTATTATTTTGGACTGAATCAAACCAGTTTAATTTAATTTTTTTGTTCATATAAACCAAAATTTACATATATACCCCTAATTACTTCTAAAAGGACAAATTCAGTTCAAGTTTTTTAAAATAAAAATCGGTTCGGAATTTAAATCCTAAATCTACATCCTAAGTCTTCAGACGATGAATAAAAAGTGGTAAATTTTTTCGATATATTATGGTGTATTTTTTTATGTTGTTGCCTTGTTGAAGAGAAGATTATTTAGGTGATTGTTGGTTGTTATCCCTTGAGCTCCTATGTGCTAGTTATTTCTTAGTTCTAAATCATATATATTTTATAATCAATTGTTATTAAGACCATCGTATATAGTGGCAAGCTATGCATACTGCCATTTTAAAATAATTTTACTTTTACAAGAATAAAATTGGTATTTCACTTTGGAGATCCATTATCTTATGGTATAGATTATGAAAAATGTTTTTCATTCTGCTTGTGGAGAGCTTTTCTATTTCTCTAAGTTATTTAACTGTAAATTTGGAACTGTAAATTTGGAGATTACAATAATATTGTATTTTGTGTTTACAACGATTATGATTGTTAATGGAACAACATATTAGAATGAGTGACACTTTATATGAATTAAATTTGATTCTCAATTGATAAATTTAACTTTTAAGAATCATAGTCATGTTTTTTAGGTTAATAGAAATAAATTATTTAATTATCTTGAGATAATTGAAAGAATGAGATTTATTATCCCTCGTATTTATAGAGAGGATAGTCAATATGCTGAAATGATAGTTGATTTAGAATTTTATATTGTTAACACTCGTTAGTGATCACTTTTTCTTTTAATATTTCAAATAGAAACAATACTGCTATTCGTAAATATAAGTTACGATGATTTTTATAAATATTTACTTACACTATTTTTTTTTCTTTTTATTATGATTTTATCCCAGTTGATATTTTCAAAAATATTTTTAACGATAGAGTAATTTGCATTCATTAGGATTGCTTTCTAGGGGATTAGTTTTAGTTGTCTAATAATTTTATATTTTACTTTATTATTATCTTAGATGGCTGCAATTGATAGATGATTAATTTGAGGTGTCAATATAATTAAAATATTAAGTTAATTACGTGATACATTTGTATTTTATTTTTGTCAAAAAAAGAATTTCATCTAATCTTTATATTTTATTTATATATCTTTTATTCAATATCCTTTTGTTTAATTCGAACTATTGTTCTTTTCTCCTCAATTTTCTTTTTAATAAAAGTTTAAAGTTTTATTAAGTGTATCATATGTAAAAATTTAGTAGATAGCTTAATTTTTAAATTTAAAATAATTTTGAATTTTAAATAAAAAACAAATATATATAAATATTTTTGTTTAAAATT
>JBBPBS010000577.1:9088482-9119123 GCA_037974835.1 Cicer judaicum
ATTTATTTAATTTTTTTTTCATTCTCTTATACACCGGCATCAAATATACAACTATATAGATAATTGTAAATGTTTATAGGAACTAATATATCAAAGATACTGTATAATATAATAGCACATGTATTGTTTAGTTTTTTTTAATTGTGATGTTAATTGAAGTTTAAATTAAAAACTTTAATTATCAAAAATAAATTTATCTTTATAATAAAAATTTCAAACGAAGAGATAGTGTTTCAATTTAAAAAAAAAATTAAAATTTATGTTAACTTATAAAAAAAGTTTATATTTATTCCATTGTAATAATACTAACAAGATCAAACTCATATTATATAAATTTAATATCTATTCTTTTACAATTAAATTAAATCATTCAATTTAAAACGAATATTTCTAGAAGTTATAGTAATATAATTGCTCAAAAAAGATCTCGTGACCAAAATTCCTACTTTTATGAAATAATTAAAACTTTCCAATTTTCATGGTACGAGATCATACAATTTAATTAATTTTTAATTGATAGAAATGATTAGTTTATATAATTACTTTTTAAGGGAAAGAAAGTATCGCAAAGTGAGAAGTTGAGGAAGGGGAGTTATTGTTATTAGGGTGTCTCAACTCACACAAATCCCCTTTCACTTTTCCAGCCTCCACCGCCCACGCACGCCGGTTCATCTCTCTCTCTCTCTCTCTTTCTTTCATGTTCAATTAAACCATGTTTAGATCTTCTTTTTTTTTTTTCACACTCTGATGTTTCTCTTCAACTACCAATTAGTCTTTAAATTAGCTTCTTTCACTGATTACAATCGTCTATAACTCTTATAATTTATTATTCATTTTTTGCATGTGTTGTTTTGTTCTCACGCTTTCACTTTTTAACTCAGTTTATGTATATTCTAACGTTATTAATAATGTAAAAGACAGTGCTTTCTTCCTTTAAGTGTGTTTGTGCAGCTGAAACACAAATTTAAGATATTCTTTTAACAAGTTTTGATCTTTTTGCACAGAATCTTGTGTTTTAAGTTTTTGTTTTATTTATTTATTTATTTATTATTATTATTATTATTATTATTATTATTATTATTATTTTGTGCTTGAATTTGTTAATGAATATATGTTGTTGTTAACCATGATAGTGGTGATAGTAATGTGATTACAATGATTAGGTTCTTAATGTTTACATTAGAAGTAGACAGAAAGATCATGTTGGTTGACCCTACTGTTATATTTTATAGTCTTAATCCTCCTGTTTCATGGGAAAAATTCCTGATAATTTGGAGTTCGACCGGGAGGTAAGTAAACCTTGGCCAAGAATTGTTCATACCAGAGTTCGAACTCAGGTACTCCAAATCAATTCAACTAGGGTTAGAAGCCTACCCCTACTGTTATTCCCTTGACTTAACAATAATGATGAATTAGGGAGGATTATAATTAGGGTTTAAATTTTATAAGCTAAAATTGTGTGTTCCTATAAGTATTGTATGCATTATTTTCATCTGTTTGCCAGTTTATCAATTTGCAACACCATATTATAGAGGCTTGTCACTTGTGATTTATGATATAGATTATTTGCTGTGCTGGTTACTATTATACTTTTAATAATACTTTTTCTGTTTTATTGTAGCCGGTTGGTTATTGCGAGGAAAAGGTTGAGTCTGTTATGTTCTGAATTTCGTCACCATATACAACAAAAGCTTCAACTAAAATGGAAACTGAAGAGCAAAATGTTGCAAAAGCTGAAGAACTTAAAGTCCTTGCCAATGAAGCATTCAAAGGTAATTAATACTCAGTTCTTCTAATAATATGATGATTCATTTACTTGCTTTAACAGTTTTGACAATTACTTTTGTGGTAAACTAAATTTTAGCTGAATCATCGAATGTGTCTCAATTTGACGAGTAACACTTTCATCCTTCATTGTTGGTTATCACATAATTAGAGCAAATATCATGTGATTTATTCTGAAAATTATGTCATATGTTTCCCCCCTATAATTCACAAGCTTTCATTCTTATACATAGCATCCTTCATTGTTGTTTGCAATGACCTACCGCTTCAATACTTTAATTTGCCAACATTTATTGATATTGTGAATTCCTTTTTTTGTTCCAGATCGGAAATTTTCTCACGCCATTGATCTATACACACAAGCAATTGAGCTAAATGGTCGAAATGCAGTTTACTTTGCTAATCGTGCCTTTGCTCATCTTCGGCTTGAGGAATACGGTAGTGCAATACAAGATGCTACACAGGCTATAGAAGTTGATCCTAAATATTCAAAGGTTCTCCAATTCCTAAAACTTTAGAGTTTAGACACCTTCCTGTATTTAGTTATCTTTAATGATAATATTTGTTCCAACCAACTATGCTTTGTTGTTATAGGGTTATTACAGGCGAGGTGCTGCTCATCTCGGGCTGGGGAAATTCAAGGAAGCACTGAAAGATTTTCAGCAGGTAACTATATGTAATTTTTAAAATTCAATGTATGTTTTTATTATTCTTTGATTGTGCAACATCCTAGCCTAATTGTTAGTAGTTCTAGTCAACACAACTTCGTACACATTGAATGTAATTATTGAAACATCAATATAAATAGAAGATGTGATCTCACAAGAAACACATAAATTTACTCATTTTTCAGTAATTATAAGTGTCTGTTGTCTTTATAAGGTTGGAACAAGGAGCATGGTTTGAAAATAACATGTTTGCATTAGTAATCAGTTGCAGTTAATTATTGGAGAACGTTGATAGACCAATGTTCATATCCTTCCATTATTCATATAAATAATAGTTGTACCAAAGAAAATATCAGAATTTAAGAATAGAATTTTACTTCAATGGTTGTGTGACTTTTCAATTGCTACCTACGATTATGGTAGTGCAAAGTCTAGAGATGGGAATGTGGTTCAAAGTATATAGGTCCTGACTCATTGGCTGATTGCAGAAACCAAAAACAATTGGACCGCTGAAAGTTTCTTTTGACCAGTGCAAGAGTACGATCCAACCTATCACTTCGAGGACAGGGTCGCAAACCATGAACAATGGTTCCGGTGGAGTTTTTTTCCGATCATTGCTAGTTAGTGATCCAACCTATCATCTTGAGGACCAGCGACAAGGTGAAACTTCAAGGAGGGGAGACGGGGTGTATTTTTACGAACATCTGGCATATTAGTTGTTTGCCGTTCAATTTAGTTGGAAATAATTAGGTTGAGTTAGTTAGAGGGAATCTTCATCAGGGCAGGGAGGTTGCAGAGCCCAAAGATAGGGAATTCTTCCCTAAATCTTCTAAAAAAAATACCAATTCATATCTAGAGCCCTTAGGGTAAAACAGAAGCTGGCATGTTAACCCACTTTTTAACTCTAAAATGAAAGTTAAAAAAAGGCATAATTGCACCAGAGCTCCTTTATCTTAATTTTTTGTATCAATGCAGTATATTATCTTTTTCGTGTCAAGTTAGTCTTTTATGTATAAAAATGTCAACGACTGTTGGACCCAACCTCATTTTCCATCCATGTCTTTTTTCAGAAGTCTTATTTGACCATTCAAGTAAGATCATTCAAGGTCATATACGCAAATATGTAACAAAAGTGGATTGAAACTGAAAGTCCAATGGTGTAAACGCTTTTAAATATAAAGGACTAACTTGACACGAAAAAGAGATAAAATAAAAGACTACATTGATATAAAAAATTAAGATAAAGGACCCTCAGTGCAATATTGCCTAAAAATTCACTTACTAGTTGCTAATGCTTGTTTAAATTGTCGGAATCTGATAATTTTTCTTGTTCCACAACCTCATTGACATGTTCTCACATGAAGGTGATCTACTCGCTGAAGCAGACAGTTCTTTGACCTTCAACGTTGTCACACATTCTTGAAATTTCTGTTTTATTTGTACCTTATTTGGAATATCTTTAAAGCCAAACTCTACTTTAGGTTTCTAATATCCTTCTAAGTAACTTTGACTACCTCGCTTTTTTTGTTTTGTAATATCTACTTGTCAATTCGTAAACATGATTGGTATGATATATCAAATACTTAAAATGACCAGGTCAAGAAGATGTGTCCAAATGATCCTGATGCAACAAAGAAACTCAAGGAATGTGAAAAAGCAGTTATGAAACTGAAATTTGAAGAAGCAATTTCTGTACCAGGATCTGAAAAGCATCCAATAGCTGACACCATAGATTTCCGTTCAATAGGTACTATTGTGAATATGTTTCTTATGCTTATATCTTTATTTTATCATATCTTTTTCTAAGCCTTCCTCCCCTGGTGGACAACTTTTTGCTGTCACGTTTTTTGTGCTGTGTTTTATTTTCTCATGATGCACTCATGTCTTGCCTTTTTGCTTGTTTTTGATCCCCGTGTATTTTAGTTTATTTTTTATCTTTGTGTATATAAAGAGTACTAATGCAGCTTCAATATTGTAAACTTCAAATAACATGTCCTTAGAGGAGGAGTAACTGCTCCTGTTATGGATATCTTTTGACCTTGAGTTAGCATTCTTTCATATATAGATGCATGTTTTCAAGGATCCTGATATCTTTGATGTGAAAGATGAAGCAATTATGTTTATTGTCATTTCAGTAATAAAGTTATGGATGTGACTTCTGGTTTTTCATTAGATCATTTAACTGGTCTCCTCATTTAATTGTATTGCTGATGTGATATCCTTCTTTGCACCTTGTTCATTTTCCTGGGGTTGATTAGATGGAGTAAGATGTCAGTTAATATCTAGTTTCAATTAATAGTTTTCATTTGTTTGCGTCTGTTTCAAAATTTGAGAAGGCTATGAGTATTGTTTCTTTGAGTAAGTTGTAGTGATGATAGTGGTCTAAGTAGCAACGAGAACAGTTCAATGAACCATTGCTATGAATTTGAGGATTTGATTTGTAACTTCCCAAGTTCTTGGGTGCATATGTAAATCCTTGTCGGATTTGTTTTTAATCTTAATAAAAAAGATATGATACGTGAAGTTGATGGAGAAGGAAAGAAGGTAATAGTGGGGGAATATAATCTCAGTGTGAAAAGAAACGAATTTTGAAACCATTCGATGCATAAACTTTATTCTACAACCAAAGTAACCCCATGAGTTATAGAAGACATCGCCCGTTGCTGATTTTATATTTCACTTTGGCGGTTTGTATTTCTTGCTTGAAAGGTTGAGGGTTGGGCAAGCACATTGATATGATGGGCATAGGCATCTTTAAATTAAGTATCAGTGTATGATCTCATCTACTATGGCGTTTTCCTTTTTCATATTCATTTATATTATTGACTCTATCTTAGGGCATAGTTTTTGTGCTCTAGGACTCTATCTTAGGACATGGTTGGTTCCAAAAAGTTTCTTGCTTTCAATTTGCCACATGGTTTTCACATTGTTTGCTCTTTTTAGTAATATGTTGGTTATTAGCCAAGGATCAAACTATTTTGTGCAGTAATTTACTTATATGTTTATGATTGGTTGACAATAAGTAAGTTATTGATTGAATTAACTTGACACTTGGTTGTCCAATATGTGAACTAAAATGGAAAACTTCTTATCAACAAAATGATAATTTTTGCTTCATATTTTTCTTCAACTTCATACTTCTGCCTTGTATTTCTTTCTCCCACCTCCTTCCTTTTAAGTGGTATATTAGATTTTAGAAGGCAGAGTAATAAAATAAATAAATAATTAGTTAAAAAAAAACTTATCAGTAGTTTTGAGTCTTGTGTTTAAAGAATATGCCTTACAAGTTACAGAATCTTTAAAAAATGGTCACATACCTTAGACAATACCATAGAAGGTACCTTAATCATCCGTTTTTTTCATCACAATCCTTTCCCTAAGTTCTAGAGACATTTTATGCATGTTGGTTTTTGGATGTTTGCATACTTCACTATAAATTATCACTCTTGTATCATTATAGGAAAGGGCCGCAATTCTTCGGTGCCAACCGAAATTGCCATAGCAGCAGTGACAGTAGCAGTTATGGCAGTGGTGGTGATGTTGTTCAGGACATCAAAGACCACAATAGTAGCTACAATTGTGGTTGGTTTGCTGTTGGTCCTTGGGGCTTGGTGGTGGAGTGGCTGCAATACTGGTACATGTAGGAGTCATTTACAAGATCTAGGTCTAAGCCTAAAATTAATCAAGACCTAAAACCAATTAATCACAGGATGGTGTTGAACTGTTGATCTTAATTCAATTGAGAATTTGGAAACAAGTCAGGTGGAATCATTATCGATAATGCATTAAGAAATAAACTGTTTTGAAATGCAACACAATTAGTTTCATAAAAAACAAAATCAATTGATTTTATTGGTATCTGTGAATAATCTTAAAATAACACGTAAAAAGGAAAGGAAGGTAGTATTAGTATACATGGATAGTCGATGCTATGTGCTTTTCCGTTTACTTTGTAGGATTATATTCTAGCTGTAAATGTAAGAGGATGTGGATGATAAAGAAAAGATAAGTTAAGTTTTTTGCTTATTATTTTCAGCTGCTTGCAACCTTGTTTGAATTTTTTCTTTTGTGGTGTTCAATTGCTACCTGTATTGGCATCTACAAACTATGATTCCCTATTTGCAAGATTATTGTGTGTGCATTTTATTGATGTCTTTGGATTCAAGTGTAACTTCTCTGCTCTTCAACCCCCATTAATTAGTTGGATTAATAATTTCCAGGACCATTAATCATTCCTGTGAATTGTATATATTGTCAGTGGTCTTTAATATTCATAACCTTTTTTTTTGTTCATTATTACTCTTAAGCTGATGTCGTGTTCTGTTACTGCATTTGATTTCACTCGTGGACATGAATTGTTTTTGGTGCTTTATTTCAATAATAGATGTCGAGCCACAGTATTCAGGAGCAAGAATAGAGGGGGATGTTATTACTTTGGATTTTGTAAAGAAAATGATGGATGATTTCAAGAATCAGAAGTGCTTGCATAAACGGTACTAAAGGAAGAATTTTGGTTATATATCTGTTTGTACTTTCTTGAAGTGTATTTACTTTTGTCCTGCTTCAATGTTTTAGGTATGCATTCCAGATTGTATTGCAAACAAAAGATATGTTGCAAGCTTTGCCTTCTCTTGTTGACATAACTGTTCCTCATGGAAAACGTTTTACTGTTTGTGGTGATGTGCATGGTCAGGTAAGCGGTTTATTATATTCTGTGAATTGTTAAGATTATTTTTGAGTCTCAGACTTGATTTTGAATGCAAGCACTATTGAAGTTGCTAGGTAACTTTTTAATATGGTATAACAAATTGTTGCTAATATCTTCAAGATGTCTTTTTGTTACATAAAGATATTTAGGGGATAGGATTGTTCTCATTGCATATTTTATTTTTCTAAACATTGTTCATAAAATGAGTGAAGTGCTTTTTTTTTTTTGTCGATAAGCTTGCTAGTAAATTTTGTTTTGTCGATAAGCACTATTGAAGTTGCTAGGTAACTTTTTAATATGGTATAACAAATTGTTGCTAATATCTTCAAGATGTCTTTTTGTTACTTAAAGATATTTAGGGGATAGGATTGTTCTCATTGCATATGTTATTTTTCTAAACATTGTTCATAAAATGAGTGAAGTGCTTTATTTTTTTTTTTTGTCGATAAGCTTGCTAGTTAATTTTGTTTTGTACAGGGATATAACAGCCGTGTTGAATTTACGACCATCTATTATTATTATTATTTATTTATTTATTTTCAATCTAATGATAAAAAGTGGAAGATTATTAGAAGTTTAAAAGAAGCAAGCATAGAAACATGTACTTAGAGAGAAGGAGTAAAAATCTAGGTAGTTAATCCCAGCGTTTCCTGGCGAGATCCCGCTGTCCTGGTGCGGTACAGTGCCTGACCGAGACGGCGTGTCCGCGACAGCGTGAAACAAGATCCCGACGAGATTTGGGCAAGATCCCGCTATCTTGACGTAATTAATCCCAACGTTTCTCAGCGAGATCCGGCTATTATTTCTTCCTTCTTTGTTTTATTGTTTCTACTTTCACCTAAAAAGAAGAAGTAGAATATGCTAATGAAGATGATGCTTATTTTTGATTCCTATGCTAGAACATGCATTTGAGTTTTAATATTTAGCGATTTTATTACTGTGTTAAAGACTTCAATATGAATCATCTTTATTTCCTTGACTTTAGTTGGCATTTCAATGTATATTTTGACTAAGAGTAAGACTTGTAAATTCTTATTACTAATTATGAATGTTTCATAGTTTTAGTTATTTGTTAATTTTGCATTAAATATAGATTTATATAATATTATTCAATTAATTTGTTAAAAAGAAATAGTAATTATCCCGCCTATCCCGGAAAGCGCTATCCCGCTATCTCACTTTTGGGGTTGGCCGCGACGCACCGCTATCTGGGATTAACTACCCAGGTAAAAATACATAAAAGTGAAAAAGAAATCTTCTTTTAATGTTTGACAAAGAAAATGACTTTAACCCACACCACACGAGAGGTTGCTGCGAGAAATTGTCCTTAATTCTGTCATCCATGTTGCTTGGTATTTTGTGATTAAGGTTGTTTATTTTTCCTTAATTCTTAACCCTTCAATTTTATTTTTCACGGCTCCTGCAGTTCTATGATCTTTTAAATATTTTTGAGCTGAATGGACTTCCTTCAGAAGAAAATCCATATCTATTTAATGGTGACTTTGTGGATAGAGGTTCTTTTTCTCTGGAAGTCATCCTCACTTTGTTTGCATTTAAGTGCATGTCTCCATCAGGTAAACCCTGTCTTTTTCTTTATTAGCCTGTCAGGGTTCATTATATTTTTTCGTATACATAATGAGTTTATTGTATTTATTGTCTCTCAATCACCTGATTAGATACATGTGAAGATCTGTTAGGACAAAAATACTTTTTTAAATTCATAATTTCAAATTCATTATAATTTCTTTTGACTTCATATATTATAATTTTTTTTTATTTTTTTCAAGTGAACCATATAATCTATAATCCTTTTTTGTGTGATTGGATTTAAATATATTTATTTACTCCTTTCTCCGGTTCACAAAGTTGGGATGTTGTAACTTGTTTTGTTGCTATATTATTTTCAGCTATATATCTAGCTAGAGGAAATCATGAGAGCAAGAGCATGAACAAGATATATGGTTTTGAGGGCGAGGTGCGCTCTAAGTTGAATGAAACATTTGTTGAACTATTTGCGGAAGTATTCTGCTGTTTACCTTTGGCTCATGTGATAAATGAGAAAGTTTTCGTAGTACATGGAGGTCTTTTTAGTGTTGATGGGGTCAAACTTTCTGAAATCCGATCAATTAATCGGTTTTGTGAGCCTCCCGAGGAAGGTAAGATGCATCATTGTTTTTTTCTTCAATTGATCTCACAGTTAACAGCACATTATTTATTTATCTATCGATGTATGTTATGTGTAGGGTTGATGTGTGAGTTGCTATGGAGTGACCCACAACCTCTCCCTGGAAGAGGCCCAAGCAAGCGTGGTGTAGGACTTTCTTTCGGTGCGGATGTTACAAAAAGGTTCTTGAAGGAAAATAATTTAGGTATGTTTTCCATTGGTCCGATACTGACACTTTATTTCTTCTTTCACCAGTGACTTCATACGAATTAATATCATTTTACAGATTTAGTTGTGCGATCTCATGAAGTAAAGGACGAGGGTTATGAGATTGAACATGACGGTAAACTCATAACTGTGTTCTCTGCTCCAAATTACTGTGACCAGGTAATCATATCCCTTTTGTTACAGCCTTTCTTTGTTGAATAATTTTATGGCATGTGCAGGAAAATAATTGTACATTGGTAATTGGTTGTTTCGGATGGACCGTGTGTGGCATGCATCTTTATTAATGTATTTAATTAATCACTTATCCTCCTAAGATGTATATATATGCTGATTTTTTCATTGTTTTCTATAGATGGGTAACAAAGGTGCCTTTATTCGATTTGAAGCGCCTGATCTAAAACCTAACATTATTACATTCGCAGCAGTGGTAAGTATCTTTTGTATTTTAAAGTCTGCCATGTTATGTTTGTGGTTATCAAAAATTAAAAAGGAAAAGGAAAAAGAATGAACAAAAATATATATAATTCTTCATTTTATTTAAAAATATTATGTTAGATTGTGATTATATACATATCTTTCATTCAATTTAAGTTTATGACAATGTTTTCTTGCGCTAATTTGCTTTTTTTGAATTTGCAGCCACACCCTGATGTTAAGCCAATGGCTTATGCAAACAACTTCCTCAGGATGTTCTCATAATATTTATGAGCTGACTAGAAATCTAGAACTGCCAATGGTTGGTGCTGCTTTTGCTAATTGCAATGTCTAAGTTAAGCCCTAATGGTAACATTCAGAAGGTGGCTAGAGACGATTTGGTCAGTACATGTTGATCACTGTTGTTTTGTATAATATTTTTGGCTTAAACATTTTATTGAAATTCATTTTTCCCTCTCCAAATGACGCCACTTTCTTTTTGTACCTTTTTGTCTTTTGGTAAACAAGTGTAAGGATTCATGAGACAAGCAGTGATTGAGGTTTACTTGAAACTGGTTACATGAATGGCATAAGTGGATTGCACCATTTACTTTACTGTGTTTTGAGTCTTTTGACCTAGTATTTATTTGAGCTTTAGGAATGCATTTAGAAGAGTTTGTTAAAATTAGCATATTTTGGTATGTTTCGATTAATTTATTTGAGCTTTATTTACTAACATAACCACTTGAATGGCTGTTTGGAAGAGGGTGTGGAAGAATTTATAGAACCAGTTTATATGAAAATAGTTTTATTTTATTTTATCTATTGGTATAGAAATAGTGTGTATATTAGTGTTTATATGATAAACGATTATATTCCAAGCGTTTAATTAAGCTATTTTGTCAAGCTATTTTATCGTAACTGATCCTATTACATAAGTATTTGTAAGTATTTAGGAGAAGTGCTAAAATAGCTTTTAACGTGTTCTATCATATTTCTTTTTAACTAAACTCCCTAAGATAGTTTTGAAAAACAGTTCAATCATATTTCTTTTTGTTATAAGAATAATTTGTACTATTATTGTACATAAGATCTTTAATGAAAAACCTTAATCCAACAAGCATTTACTTAATTGGTTTACGTATACGTGCTTTTAGTCATGGATATCTATTGATAAAATATTATATATTTTTTTAAATATATTTTTGAACAATAATTGTTAAACTTTTAGAGATTAAAATAAACTAAATTTTAATGGCCAATATAAAATTATCTTTAGTATGGATATTTTTATTAAGAACAAGAACCGTCAAGGTTGAAACATACAAACACAACACTAGAGGAATATTTGGCGGGACTGGAAACATGCAAACACAACCTACACAAACAAATAATTTGGCCCAAGGGCACATCTCCTTTTGAAAGACGATGTCTTGGCGCCAAGTTAACAATATTAATTAATAATAATCTCATCGCCAAATTAAGAGACAATTCTGGTGGAAATGATGTTTTGCTTCGTGCTTAGAGCAGACAATGAGAATTTATCTGAATTTTATAACCATTATAAGTGCATAGGTCACATTGTGCTTATAAAAGAGTTCGTAATGAAAGGAATCATGAGGGAGCATAAGCTGCCAACAGAAAGAAATTAGCTAGACCAGAATAAAGAGACCTATGGCAAAGGATCACACGACTAACAAGCAACCAATCTTGGAAGGAGTAACAACCAAAGGGAAGGAACCTATTGAAGTAGCAATATTATCAAAGCAAGGTGGTCTATTTGATGATCGTCTTTCAATGATAAAGTATAAAGATAAATAATTACACAATGATATGTCCTGGTTCATCTAAAATGAGCTACTTCTAGTCCTTATAATTTGTGAGTTTTTTCATTAATGTGCTTCACTCAAGAACGTTCTTGTTTTCACAAATTTTTTCTTGATCACTCTTGATCAATCAACATTCTCCTTTCAATCTTGAAATAATTTTTACAGATACCTTTCAGTCCATAAATAATTTTTACACAATACCTTTTAATCACACAAAGGATTTTTATACAACACTCAAGCTACATTTAAGAAATAGTTTTAAGTTTTTAAATGAAATTATGAAAGGAGGTTGTAGGATCATAATCTACTCAACATTTATTTGAGATTGATTATCAACAATAACTCAGTAAAAAGATCCTTGAATTTAGTGTAAGAGAATTGAAGCTTTTGCTTGATTGAAGAGTTCTTGATTTCTCGAGTATGATTGTTTTAGTGATGAATTCATTGCATTTTAAATTCTTTCTATTGTCTTCATCTTGAGTTTATTTATTTATTTATTATATATATACATAATGTAGGTTGAAAACAACTCATATAGCCGTTACTGAACCAATTGTTCAAAGTGATAGACATGTGTTCTATTTTATCCAAAACGTTCTTCCTTTATAACTAAAACGTTCTTCCTTTGTGTTTGAATGAATATTGTGATTGAGATCTTTAGCATCTTTCTGCTGTCAGTTTTCTGCTTTATGCGCAAGTTGGACTTTTTGTAAAAGGTGCAGCAATAGTGTCATATTCATCCTTGTTGTCTTAATTGTACTTGTTTATATGCCATCAATCTGGAGATTGATCTGGTTATTGTTTTTGATGTTGTTTTGCTTATTTTAATCTTTTGGGCTTGATCATTGTTCTGAGTTGTATTGATATTCGTTTTACTTACAATTTGAATTTTGGGAAATGATTTTGTAACACCCCAATTTTTAACAGCGAAAGTGTATTTTTTTTTTCAAAACAGATTCATAATAACAAAAAAATAAATAAGAAAATACTTTTGAATAAATATTTAAGTCGTACACAACGACAAATAAGTCAACAGAATTTACAAGCAGCGAAATAGTTTTTGAAATACGAATCCAAAGTATTTACACATCAAAAAGTGGTACATGGACTCATCAAATAAAATGTCAAGGTGACAATATTAGTATAGATACAAATTCCAAATTAAAATAGATACAACAAAAAAGAAAGACATCTAGTCCCTATACGTCCACCTAATATGATAATACTACAAAAACTGTACAACCCAAGTGATCTCCACGCGCCTCGCAAGATCCTCTAACACAGCTCCAGTCAGGTGTGTCCAATTACATTCCCATCCACATGGTACTAACCGATAGGATGACCCTAGTTCTCATCTGAGGGAAAAACCCAAATTTCCACAATAGTTGTAAAGGGTCACCAACCGAAATTAACAATTAACGCATAACATTTAAGTTTTTAAATGCACAAAATAACCTTTCAACTTAGCATGCACCTTAAAAGGGTTTCCATATGCAATACATGCATAAACAAGATTGAAAAATGAAGTTTTTAACCAAACAACACTGTTGTATTCGAATACAAGACTGTTTTAGTATTCAGCAGCAAAAACAGCATGTCTGTATTCGAATACAACCTTTTGTATTCGACTACACAGCAAGTCAAAAGCAAAACAACATGTCTGTATTCGAATACAGCCTTCAGTATTCGACTGCACAGTAAGTCAGTGGCAAAAGCAACATGTTTGTATTCGAATACAACCTTATGTATTCGAATACACATCAGACAGCAGCAGAAAAACAACAAAATTCAGCATTTTTCAACTTTTTAAAGGGTTTCAAAATCAATCAACATTTACACACAAATCCAAACAATCACACTTAGAAATTATAGCACAATCACGGACAACTTGAGTTTCGAAATGGTTTTGAAATCAATAACACTTACACACAAATCCAAACAATCACACTTAGCAATTATAGCATAATCACCATGACAACTTGAGTTTCAAAATGGTTTTGAAATCAATCACACTTACACACAAATCCAAAACAATCACACTTAGAAATTATAGCACAATCACCATGACAACTTGAGTTTCGAAATAGTTTTGAAATCAATCACACTTACACACAAATCCAAAACATCCACACTTGACAATTATAACACAATCATCATGACAACTTGAGTTCAAACACTCAATCCTAATCTTGAATCAAACACAACTCGCGTGCCAAGTACCCTAATGCGATGCGTATATGCCAAAATGCATGGACTCGGAATTCAAATCAAACTCTCCGGGAGTAGAAAATCGTAATTGTACAATCTCTCAAAGACTAGCACTTATTACCAAGGTGTCACCTATTACAGGCCTGCACGATTTATTAATATTTAGCCTATCACTAGTCTTACATATCAATTCCAAACAAAACCCTCCGCAAGAGGCGTGAATCCTAAACGTACAGTTTCTCACGAACGAACACGAGTGCAATCTCTCATGGACAAACATGGGTGCAGTCTCTCCCGGACAAACACGATTTTCAAGGGTGTAGTCTCTCATAGACAAACAACAGTGCAGTCTCTCCTGGACAAACACAATTTACTAGCGTGTAGCCTCTCACAAACAAACACCAGTGCAGTCTCTCACGGACAAACACCAGTGCAATCTCTCACGGATAAACACAATTTACTAGGGTGCAGTCTCTCACGGACAAACACCAGTGCAGTCTCTCACGGACAAACACAATTTACTAGGGTGTAGTCTCTCACGGACAAACACAATTTAATAAGGTGTAGTCTCTCACGGACAAACACTAGTGCAGTCTCTCACGGACAAATGCTAGTGCAGTCTCTCACGGACAAACACAATTTACTAGGATGTAGTCTCTCACGGACAAACACCATTAAGTAAAGGCAGATATTAAAATATTCCCCATTTTTAATACTCATTTAACTCAAACAATTCGAATGACAATCATTAAGTAAATGCAGATATTAAAAGATTCTCCATTTTTAATACCCATTTAACTCTAACAATTTGGAGGACAACCATTAAGTAAATGCAGATATTAAGAGATTCCCCATTCTTAATACTCATTTAACTCTAACGATTTTCACTACAAACAATAAGTAAACAGAGATATTAAAAGATTCCCCATTTTTAATACTCGTTTAACTCTAATGATTTTCACGACAAACATTAAGTAAACAGAGATATTAAAAGATTCTCCATTTTTAATACTCGTTTAACTCTAATAATTTTCAAATTCCACACAAAATATACTCAAACATATTCTCAAATTCAATTCACAATTCACACCAAATCACATCAATTCATTTTTCCACAGAATCCACACAAACATATCTCAAAATTTATAAGTATTAGTTATGAACACGTCAAACACGACAACCACAAATCATCACAACCCACCACTCAAACATATAAAATTTCATTCCCTCAAAATCACACATAAATGAGTTCAATTCATTTTCCACAAAACACTCATCAATATCACCAAAACCCAACTCTAAAATTTCACCCATAAAAGCATTAAATTCATTTTCCCCAAATCAATACTTCAACCCTAACAAATTTCTTTTCCACACAGCCACAGATAAGTCCCTAAATGCAAACTAAAAGTTTGGAAAGAGCCCTTACCTTAATGCTAGCTTTAACGAGCGATTATGGTACTGCGAGTAATTCCGATAAAATCTCCGCTCGCGACATCGCTTCTAAAGTTAGTTCCCTAGCACCGTAGCATGGAGGTGAGCAACTTTTCCTTCTATCTCTTCGCGAAACGAAGCTTAGATCTAGAAGAAACATAGAGATTTGTGTTTGACAGTTTTGAAAACACCAACACTGTTTTTCTCCGTTTTTGAATCAAAGGAGAAGAATGAAGCTGAGAAATCCTTGTCTTCTCACCCACCAAGCCTTGGGTTTCTTTTCTTGAAGTAAAAGAAAGCAAAAGAAGAGAAGAAGGGAGAATGGGTTTCGCGAGACAGTAGAGAGAGGAAAAAACGTTATGTTTTCTTTCCTTTTCATTTTCCTTTGTTTTTCCTTTCTTCTATTTTCCTTCCTTTCTATTTCTTTCCTTTTTCTTTCATTTCCTTTTCTTTCTTTCTATATATATATATATATATATAACAAATACCTAAAAATATCTAGATATTTCATAAAATTATCATTTCATCCATCACTTCCAAATCACTTTTTGTTAAAAATATCTACCCTCGTCACAACTCAATTGACTGATAAAATTTTCTGCAGCCAGATATATTTTTAACAAAATTGTCTGGTATTAAATTCTTCGTAACGTAAATAAATTATTATCAGACAAATAATTTTAATCTAATTTCCAAAAATCTATTTTTGACATTTAACTCACTAATTACCAAAAACTGGGCTAAAAGTCTAAGAAACTCAACACAAAATACCCTAAAATTGTATAATTTAGGATTTAAATTAAGGGTCTTACAGATTCATTTTATTTTCATCTTAAAAAGACATATCCAGAATGATCTTGATTGATTAGAATGTACTAAAAAAAAATCAGAATGATCTTGTCAAAAATCAGAATGATATTGGTTTGTTCAGACTGCTGCTCTTATGAAGCATAATGATCTTGGTTTTCCCAAATTGTTATTCTTATGAACCATAATGTTCTTTTATACACTAGAATGATCTTGATTACATATCTTTGAATAATATATTAAAAAACACAAGTTAAATAGCAACACAAGTTAGATAACTTATTTATTTATCTTCAAAATATTGATTTAGAATTTTGCCTCAACAATCTCTCTCTTTTTGATGATGACAAACATGTTAATTAGATTTTAATTTTGATTATGATGATTTTATACAAAGTGCATTTGTAAAGAAGCCCCTCCTCAATTTTTGCATCTAATAATAAATAACTTTGAACCAAAATATATAATCTTCATTAATAATGACTATTTCTCCCCCTTTGTCATAGCAAAAAGTGTTGGGAGGAATCCAGAGAGAATACGACTTTAAAAAGATAATGATGGTGAAGACCAATCAGAGGATGAAGAGATGAAGAGCCTGGGTAGATCAGAGAAGGTTGGAGGTGGATTAGGAAGTGGTAGTTCTAGTCCCAATTTGGGAGCTAGTTGAGTAGCCATCTAGTCCGTTAGGATTGCATTCTCCCTATCTTGACGGATTTTCCTGTCGATGATAGTTTGAAGGACTGTAAAAATCTTGGAAATATCCTTATGAGTTTTTGAAGTGTCCTTCTCTAATTTGGAGCGTTTTGGAGGAGGAGGATCTTCGAACACATGCTGAGAAGCTGTATAAGTTTGTCCTAAATAGGGAACAATTGTAGTGCAGAAGGAAGGTAACGTGGCAAAAGCTGAGCCAATAGTAGGAATGGTGCTGGATAAGGAATGTGTTTGAGGAATAGAGGAACCATAAATGTCCATACATGAAAAAAAAAAGGTATTTGTTGATGTCAAACAATGAAGATAAGGATTTTGTGGGGAGACAAAGGCCAAAGCCATTTGAGAGGTTCTACCAAAATGGATTTGGGAAAAAAATGACTTTGGAGAATCATATTTTGAAGTAATTGTGGTGTTGGAATCCCAAAAGTAGAAGTATTTGTATGTGGTGTTGAGTCAAATAGAGCGGTAATGAAAGGAAAATCGTTTTGTTGAAAGGGTATATGTTCTTGAGGAGTGTTAACTCAAAAGTTCTGAGTTTTTGGATTTAAGGATGTTTTCCTTTCAGAAGGCTTGCTTTTGTTGGACCCATGAGATAATGGTGATTGATCTGGAGAGAAGTAGAGTGTTGGTAGGATAGTTGAATCTTTCTTCATGTGGGAGATTTTTTAGAAGAGAATTTTGAAATTTTGATGATGGATTTTTCATTTTTAAGAGGGACGTTGAAATATTTGACTATTTTGGTGAAAACCATGCCATATGGAACTATATTTTGTAATCTCGGTTGGTGGAGGCGATCATGTTTTGGATGATGATATATGGAAGGTTGATTTTTTGACAATGAAGGAGGTGATAAATGACTAGAGCATAATTGTCAAAGATATACGTGTGGCTACCATAGTTGGGAAGGATTAAATGCTCACTAATATTGTTAAAAAAATTTGGAAGGGATTTCAAATATGCAGACACATAGTTGGTTGATCCAATAATGAAAAGTTCATTGAAAATCATATCTTTGTTGGGTAGAGTATCGATATTTGCCAAAGATTGTTGGCCCTTTAGTGGTAATTGCAGGATTTTAGCTAAGATTGCTGGAGTTAGTCGAATTTCTACCTCTTTTAAGGTGGAGACAAGCAGAGCTATGTCAGGAAAGGCTTAAGCCTTGTAGTAAAATGCTCAAATGAATTATGGATAGAAATAATATGAAATTTCTAGAAACTCTAACCAGCCCAGAGCGTTAGTATGTTGTTTGATTGATTTTCCTTCAAATTGAAGGTTGTCAAACACATACTCTGCAATTCCAATGGGTCTTTAGTCCACTTGTCTTGAAAGATTTTCTGGTATTTGGTTGCGAGTAAAGGTGTGATAAGAATTTTTGAAACTATTTTCTTTAGAGGTTGTTGTTTGGTTTGAGGTTTGTGTGAAGATTGTGCTCGTGGAGTGGAACTAGGTGGAGAACATTTTGGTGAGATAGTTTTTGATGGAGAATGTTCTATTTTTTTTTGGTTTTTGGTGCAAGCTTTTTAGATTTTTTCAGTTTTTGTTTGGCTAAAAAGTGAAATAAAGTGGACGGTGATTTTGTTGATTTTAAGAGTGACTTTGTAGTGATTCGAGGAACGGATTTGGATTTTTTAGGTGGTAGTTTTGAATATGGGAATAGATGTTTCACATGTTTTGATGGTGGAGTGGTTGGTTTCGAGGGTTTTGGTGTTGGAGTAGAAAGTTATGAAGATTTTGATGCAGAAAATCTTGTTGATTTTGATGGTCTTTTTGTGTGGTGGTTTTGGTGGTGTTTTTGAACTAGAATCGTCATCAGAAATGGTATAAATGGTGGTGCCCACACTCTTGGATTGCTTGGAGGTACCAACTCCAATCATTATTCTCATTGATCTCCATTTTAATTGAGGATTATCATATTGGATTTTTTGAGCTTTTTTGTTGAGATGTAGTGGAGCTTAACTGGTGTTTGGGAAAATGCATTGGAAGAGAGGATGAAGTATAGTGGAGAGAGGGGCGAGTGAAATAGGAGGTGGACTGGTTTCAAGAGATGAAATGAGATAGTTAAAAAAGTTTTTTCTGATGAAGAATCTTTTGGAGGAGTGGATCATGGCAGTGGAGATGGTGATCGAGAAGGAGATGGTGAGGGAGAAGGGAATCTCGGAGTCAGATTTTTTTTATCAGAAGCTTTGGTGTGAACATTGTTTTTTGAGAGAGAAAAAAAAAACTAAAACTAGGATTGTATAAAGATGAAGGTACAAACATTGAGATGGAAAAAAAGAAAAACAAATTTTTGGGAAGAGATGAAGGAGAGAGTGTCACGCATGGGTATAAATTATTGTATTGTTGAGAAGTGAGATTTCCTTGTTCATCTTTGTCCAAACTTGAGGAATGATGCACGAGAGTTGTCATTATTTTAGCTTCATTGATTTTGTATTAATTTTAAAAGATCTTCGATATATTTTTTTTGACATATAAAGATTCCATCTTCATATTGTTTGATTTTTAAGCCAAGAAAATATCTCAATTCCAACATCATGTTCATTTCAAATTCACTTTGAATTAGATTTGAAAAGTCCTCACACATTTTTTATTTGTTGATCCAAAGATGATGTCGTCAACATATACTTGGACAATTAGCAAATCATTTTTATCAACTTTTCTAAAAATTATAGAGTCAATTTTGCCTCTTGAAAAACCATTTTTTATTAAGAAGGTATTTAGAATTTGTTTGATTGACTTTTGCTTTTTAGTTTTTTAAAACTATTTTATAAAATAATTTTTAAAAACTGTGTTTTATTAGAAAATGAACTAAAAACTTATATGGTAACTCTATTTTTAAAAACTGTTTAAAAGATGAAAAACTAAAAGATTGTTTGATGAACTGGTTTTTATAAATATATTTTGAAAACTAAAATGTATAAAACTTGTTAAATACATTTTTTTAAATGAACATAATTGCAAATGAAATGCAATGCTAAAAACAAAATTTAATCAATTAAAGAATTAGTGTGTATATATATAATATAACATTTAAAATTTATAAAAAGTAACGTAAGGGAAATGAGAGTTTTTTTTTTTTGTGCATAAGTAAATCAATTTAAAGCGTGTCCGAGTAAAATTGAATATAAAAAATATTCTTAAATTATAATTTTAATCTTATTATAAGACATCGAATGTTCATTGACTCGATAAAGTGATAGTCCATAGTACTATTGATTGAAATAATGAGTTATTGGGCGCGTTTGTTTGAGATTTAATAAAAATAATTTTTTTTTTAAATAATTTAGAAATTTAAAAAAAATGATTTTTTAACTCTCATTTGTTTACTATTATAAAAATGATTTTAAAAAAAAATAATTGTAAAAATGATTTTTTAAACTACAATTACCATTTTTAGACACATTTTAAAATATGACCAATGTAATTTACTCATAAAAAATCAATAAATAAACACATACAACCGAAAAAAAGAAGGGTGTAGAAAAATAAAAATAAAAAAGAACAAAATTTACTGGATGAAAATCTAGATGAGAGTCGCATGGAATGAGAACACTAACAATGTCGTGGAAAAAAAAAAGCTAATGTATAAAAAAAAACGCAACTAATGAATTGATGTAAGCTGATAGATAACAACTTATTAAAAACTAATGAGAGCAATTTGAGATTTTGAAAATAAGATAAGGGTAACTTTCATTAATAGTTAAATTCCGTGTTTTTCAATCGTGGTTTATTTTTCATTCTAATATATCGTAGGAGACAAATGCGAACAAAAATCATTTAAAAAACATTTGAAATGAACACCCTTCAAATCCTATAAAATAATTTCTGGTTTGAAAACATAGATTTTTTCATAAAAAAATCTGAAGCAAATACACCCATTAATTGAAATACATAAATTATGATTTTTTATAATACTTTAATATTAATTATACATATTATTACAATAAAAAAAGAAGAAAAATATCACTCAAGCATACTATTAGTTAGGTTTGATAATGAACCATGTTAACTTGATTTGATAATTAAATTGTTCAATTTAGTTCCTAAATTAAATGAACTTAACTCAAGTTGAAAATTAAATTTATTAATTAAATGAGTTGAACTTCAGTTATATGCTGTTAATTTAATATGTTGTTCAATTTATTTGATTTATGAGTTGATTCAATCATATATAACATAAATAAATTTTTCATTAGTTCCATACATAGTTGAATATGATAGTTAATTTTTTTTTTGTCAAATTATAATATTTTTTTATGAAATGAAAATTAATTTTATACAATCGAATAATTTAACAGATTGCGTGATATACTTTGTCTAAAAAAATAAAAATATACTACAATATATCAATTTTAAGTGTGAATTAATTTTTCTTCTTACAATTCGAAAAAGAGTGGGTATAATATTTTGTAAAGAGAAAATTATAAATTGAAAAGAATAAAAGTATATCATTTCATTAAAAATAAGGTATAATATTATATAATGTCTTAATAAAATAAGGTATAATATCACTCGTGAAATAAAGAGGAGTGAAATGAATGGTCTCTAATATAAATCTTTAGTAGTGTGGTGTCAAGTGACAAAACAAATGAAAGAGCAATGTTGTCTAATATTTATCACATTGTCATTAATGAAAATAAGTGTTCTAAGTATTATTTTATTTCAACTATTTTTAGAAATGTAAAACCGAAAATCAAAATATCTATAACTAGTTTTGCCTTTTTAGAAACAATATTTAAAAAGAAGTTTCCCGAACAGTTTTTTTCCTTTCTCAATTTTTAAGAATAAAAAATTATTTTTAAAAACCGAATCAAACATGTCCTAAGTACAATAAAGCCTAAAACTAAAAACATATAAATAAGTTTCTTGTTTTTCGTTTATGTTTCTACGGTCACTTCTGTCGTCTTTCTTAAACTCCAAAACCACTCGCCATCATCCAAGACCACCGACCTTCCACCTTCCGGCACCGTTTTCCGGCAACTCGGTCGGCACCGTCCTTCCTTCTTTCTTAATCGTATAGTTCTGGTTTGTTTCTATTCATCCTTACCAACTTTTTTCTCTTATTTATTCTTCTTTTATGTTGTTTCAATGGTTGTTTTGGTTCTTATTTTGAGCATTTTAGTTTTCTTTTGATTGTTTTTTGGTGTGTTGTTTCGTTGAATTATTGTTCTTCTATTATGTTGATTTTTTTCAAAATCGTGCTATTTTTGAAGGAGGAGGAGAAGGGATTTTTTTTTCAAAAACCGTGACTTGATTTTTTTCTCTTATTTGATATTGATTTTTTTTGTTCTCTTTTTGAAATCGTGACTTGCAAATGATTTTTTTAAAAGAATCTTGATTATAATGAGTACATTATTAATGTTTTTCAAAGACATCAAAATTACACAATAGTAGCTACAATTGTGGTTGGTTTGCTGTTGGTCCTTGGGGCTTGGTGGTGGAGTGGCTGCAATACTGGTACATGTAGGAGTCATTTACAAGACCTAGGTCTAAGCCTAAAATGAATCAAGACCTAAAACCAATTAATCACAGGATGGTGTTGAACTGTTGATCTTAATTCAATTGAGAATTTTGAAACAAGTCAGGTGGAATCATTATCGATAATGCATTAAGAAATAAACTTTTTTGAAATGCAACACAATTAGTTTCATAAAAAACAAAATTTATTGATTTTATTGGTATGTGTGAATAATCTTAAAACAACACATAAAAAGGAAAGGAAGGTAGTATTAGTATACATGGATAGTCAATGCTATGTGCTTTTCAGTTTACTTTGTAGGGCTATATTCTATCTGAAACTGTAAGAGGATGTGGATGATAAAGAAAAGATATGTTAAGTTTTTTGCTTATTATTTTCAGCTGCTTGCAACCTTGTTTGAATTTTTTCTTTTGTGGTGTTCAATTGCTACTTGTATTGGCATCTACAGACTACGATTTCCTATTTGCAAGATTATTGTGTGTGCATTTTATTGATGTCTTTGGATTCAAGTGTAACTTCTCTGCTCTTCAACCCCCATTAATTAGTTGGATTAATAATTTCCAGGACCATTAATCATTCCTGTTAATTGTATATATTGTCAGTGGTCTTTTAATATTCATAACCTTTTTTTGCTCATTATTACTCTTAAGCTGATGTCGTGTTCTGTTGTTGCATTTGATTTCACTCGTGGACATGAATTTTTTTGGTGCTTTATTTCAATAATAGATGTTGAGCCACAGTATTCAGGAGCAAGAATAGAGGGGGATGTTATTACTTTGGATTTTGTAAAGAAAATGATGGATGATTTCAAGAATCAGAAGTGCTTGCATAAACGGTACTAAAGGAAGAATTTTGGTTTTTATATCTGTTTGTACTTTCTTGAAGTGTATTCACTTTTGTCCTGCTTCAATGTTTTAGGTATGCATTCCAGATTGTATTGCAAACAAAAGATATGTTGCAAGCTTTGCCTTCTCTTGTCGACATAACTGTTCCTCATGGAAAACGTTTTACTGTTTGTGGCGATGTGCATGGTCAGGTAAGCGGTTTATTATATTCTGTGAATTGTTAAGAGTATCTTTGAGTCTCAGACTTGATTTTGAATGTAAGCACTATTGAAGTTGCTAGGTAGCTTTTTAATATGGTAAAACAAATTGTTGCTAATATCTTCAAGATGTCTTTTTGTTACTTAAAGATATTTAGGGGATAGGATTGTTCTCATTGCATATTTTATTTTTCTAAACATTGTTCATAAAATGAGTGAAGTGTTTTTTTTTTTTTGTCGATAAGCTTGCTAGTTAATTTTGTTTTGTACAGGGATATAACTGCCGTGTTGAATTTACGACCATCATTTATTATTATTTATTTATTTTCAATCTAATGATAAAAAATGGAAGATTATTAGAAGTTTAAAAGAAGCAAGCATAGAAACATGTACTCAGAGAGAAGGAGTAAAAATACTGAAAAGTGAAAAAAAAAAAAAAAAAAATCTTCTTTTAATATTTGACAAAGAAACTGACTTTAACCCACACTACACGAGAGGTTGCTGCGAGAAATTGTCCTTAATTCTGTCATCCATGTTGCTCGGTATTTTGTGATTAATTTTATTTATTTTTCTTTAATTCTTAAGCCTTCAATTTTATTTTTCACGGCTCCTGCAGTTCTATGATCTTTTAAATATTTTTGAGCTGAATGGACTTCCTTCCGAAGAAATCCATATCTATTTAATGGTGACTTTGTGGGTAGAGGTTCTTTTTCTCTGGAAGTAATCCTCACTTTGTTTGCATTTAAGTGCACGTCTCCATCAGGTAAACCCTGTCTTTTTCTTTATCCGCCTGTCAGGGTTCATTATATTTTTTCGTATACATAATGAGTTTATTGTATTTATTGTCTCTCAATCACCTGATTTGATACATGTGAAGATCTATTAGGACGAAAATACTTTTTTAAATTCATAATTTCAAATTCATTATAATTTCTTTTGACTTCATATATTATAAAATTTTCATTTTTTTCAAGTGAACCATATAATCTATAATCCTTTTTTGTGATTGGATTTACATATATTTATTTACTCCTTTCTCCAGTTCACAAAGTTGGGATGTTGTAACTTGTTTTGTTGCTATATTATTTTCAGCTATATATGTAGCTAGAGGAAATCATGAGAGCAAGAGCATGAACAAGATATATGGTTTTGAGGGAGAGGTACGCTCTAAGTTGAATGAAACATTTGTCGAACTATTTGCGGAAGTATTCTGCTGTTTACCTTTGGCTCATGTGATAAATGACAGTTTTCGTAGTACATGGAGGTCTTTTTAGTGTTGATGGGGTCAAACTTTCTGAAATCCAATCAATTAATCGGTTTTGTGAGCCTCCCGAGGAAGGTAAGATGCATCATTGGTTTTTTCTTCAATTGATCTCTCAGTTAACAGCACATACTTTATTTATTTATTTATTTATTTATCTATCGATGTATGTTATATGTAGGGTTGATGTGTTAGTTGCTATGGAGTGACCCACAACCTCTCCCTGGAAGAGGCCCAAGCAAGCGTAGTGTAGTGCTTTCTTTTGGTGCGGATGTTACAAAAAGGTTCTTGAAGGAAAATAATATAGGTATGTTTTCCATTGGTCCGATACTGACACACTTTATTTCTTCTTTCACCAGTGACTTCATACGAATTAATATCGTTTTTAAGATTTTGTTGTGCGATCTCATGAAGTAAAGGACGAGGGTTATGAGATTGAACATGACAGTAAACTCATAACTGTGTTCTCTGCTCCAAATTACTGTCTAGGTAACCATATCCCTTTTGTTAATACCTTTCTTTGTTGAATAATTTTATGGCATGTGCAGGAAAATAATTGTTCATTGGTAATTGGTTGTTTCGGATGGACCGTGTGTGGCATGCATCTTTATTAATGTATTTAATTAATCACTTATCCTCCTAAGATGTATATATATGCTGATTTTTTCATTGTTTTCTATAGATGGGTAACAAAGGTGCCTTTATTCGATTTGAAGCGCCTGATCTAAAACCTAACATTATTACATTCGCAGCAGTGGTAAGTATCTTTTGTATTTTAAAGTCTGCCATGTTATGTTTGTGGTTATCAAAAATTAAAAAGGAAAAGGAAAAAGAATGAACAAAAATATATATAATTCTTCATTTTATTTAAAAATATTATGTTAGATTGTGATTATATACATATCTTTCATTCAATTTAAGTTTATGACAATGTTTTCTTGCGCTAATTTGCTTTTTTTGAATTTGCAGCCACACCCTGATGTTAAGCCAATGGCTTATGCAAACAACTTCCTCAGGATGTTCTCATAATATTTATGAGCTGACTAGAAATCTAGAACTGCCAATGGTTGGTGCTGCTTTTGCTAATTGCAATGTCTAAGTTAAGCCCTAATGGTAACATTCAGAAGGTGGCTAGAGACGATTTGGTCAGTACATGTTGATCACTGTTGTTTTGTATAATATTTTTGGCTTAAACATTTTATTGAAATTCATTTTTCCCTCTCCAAATGACGCCACTTTCTTTTTGTACCTTTTTGTCTTTTGGTAAACAAGTGTAAGGATTCATGAGACAAGCAGTGATTGAGGTTTACTTGAAACTGGTTACATGAATGGCATAAGTGGATTGCACCATTTACTTTACTGTGTTTTGAGTCTTTTGACCTAGTATTTATTTGAGCTTCAGGAATGCATTTGGAAGAGTTTGTTAAAATTAGCATATTTTGGTATGTTTCGATTAATTTATTTGAGTTTTATTTACTTACATAGCCACTTGAAAGGCTGTTTGGAAGAATTTATAGAAACAGTTTATTTCTATAAGCTTTTCTTGACAACTTAATGAAAATAGTGTATAAGTTTAATAGGCTAAAAGTTTATATGAAAATAGTTTTATTTTATTTTATATATTGCTATAGACATAGTTTGTATATTAGTGTTTAGGAATGTGTTTGCACGAGTGGAAACTGCTATTTTGTTCCCTTTTTTTGTTGAAATAAAATAGTTTAGGTGAGTTGAGACAACATTAGGGAATGAGAAAATCTAAGGCTCAAAGAGTGTTTAAATAGGTACTAACATATTACCCACCAATAAAATTTTCACACCTGCAGTATAATTTAGGCCTAGGTTCTTGTGAAAGATTAACTAAATTCTTACCATCTAATATTGACTTATATCTTTTTATTGTAAAACTTAATATTTTTTTGTCACAATGAAGTTGTTAGAATGTTGTTGATTGTAATGAGTGTAGCTTGTCCCTCTTCTTTCTTTGAAACACATTTTTATTATGAATACTACTGCCATTATTATACTCACATGATAGGTGATTGCAGTTATCAGATAATAGACGCTATTGGATGATAGGCAATAATGCCTATCAAGTGATAGACGCTGTCGCCTATCAACTAATAACGTCTATTATCCGATACGCACTATCGCCTATCGCCTGATAGGTGCTTTCCCCTATTGCCCGATAGGTGATAGCGCCTATGAGGCGATAACGCCTTTCACTCGATAGCTGCTATCTCCTATCGCTCGATAGACGCTTTCGACTATCAATCAATAGATGTTATCGCCTATCGCCTAATAGGCGCTGTCGCCTATCACCTATCAGATATCAACTATCACATATCACATATCTACATATCACATGTCACATATCTACCTATCACATATCTATATCTACATATTGTATATCACATATGACATATATATCTAAAGATATTACATATAGATGTCATATATAGAATAGCTTTTCAGTTTTTAGACAACTTATAACTTTATTTTTCCAAATAGAGCCAAAATGCTGATTTCAAAAGATTCGCTAAACTTCAAAAAATATTATAATTCGCTACTTTATTTAATTTAAAATAATCATCGCACGAAAATGAGAATGATTACATGGTATATCTAGCTTGTCCCAAGATGACAGTGGAATTTTGCTCTCAGCTTCCTGCATGGATAGCCGGTATACTCCTAAATTCTATTTTTGTGAATCAAACCATGTTTTAGAGAACATACAATACAACATAGTGTTAAATAAACTGTGTTAGAATAAAATAACCATATCCGTCTATTTATTAGATGGAGTAGAATCAAAAATTAGGATGATAAATACTTCCTATTGTGATTTGTTCTAGATACAGAAATGGCTAATTGCCTAATTCAACAAACTATTTCTTCCTTCTTGTAGAGTTTATCTATATAATATACTTCAAGTTGAAAAGGGACCTTTAAGTTATTTTGTAGGAGGTCGCATAGATTCATTTTTTGTAAAGGTGAGGATTTTGCCCGTAACCCAAGATTTCTTTGTTCAGTTTAATTCACGGCTCCTGACTTTTTCTATGTCTGATGTGTGAATTCCAGGCTGCAATAAGCCCTGATGCGTCAAACATAGTTTGTGGTTCTAGTAATGGAAAAGCATATGTTTGGCCGGTAACATTTGTTACTTTGAATCAGCTACTCTAAGTTAGGTACTTTGGTTGCAGTAGGGATGTAATTTAACTTAACTTTCAAAAACCAGGTTAACAAGCCCCAGGTGAAACCTACCATTTTGAAGAGTCGTGATGAGGAAGTTACTGCAGTTGACTGGTAAATTGAATTTTGAGTGTGGTTTTAGTTCTCTCTGATATGGGAATCTAACTTTATTTGTTTCACAGGTGCCGCTCGGATATTGGAAAATTAGCAACTGCATCTGATGATTTCACAGTAAGCAACACAATTTATTTTTATTTCTTGTTTGCAATAATGACGTTAAGTTCAGGACTGTATTCATCCTTTTTTTGATTCCACCTCTAGTTTTTTGTTTTTCTTCGGATTTGTAACTTTCCCTGATTTTGCATTTTTAGGTCCGGTTATGGAAAAAATGCAGTTATGTTAGCACCACAAAGTCTCCATTTGCCATCCGAAGAAGAGTTATGGCCATGCCTAGTACAGAGTGCAAAATGCTATTACATAATGAAGAAGTTTGCTCCAAGTCAGGTGACTCTGGTTTATCATCCAATGAAGCACCACAAAACCCAGTTAAGTCAGCCACTCCAGTTACACCACAAAAAATGACTACATCTGAAGGCCAAGAACCAACTTTCAGCAGAACTTGATCTAACTATATCACCTCAAAAAACTCCAGAGTGTGCTTTGAAGAGCCCTTCATCTGTATTGAACCCGCCATCCTCCCTGAAAAGAACTAACCGGGACTATGTTGTATCTTCATGAATTTTTTAGCAAAATTAAACTAACTAAATTCTGTTGAAAAGTAGTTGTAGATAGTGATCCTGTGATAGAGGTGGTATGTGTGGCTTGGAATTTCTTCAACGTTGTTGTTGGGTAAGGTTCTCTTTCATGAGTTTTTAAATGCTCAGTTTATTTGTTATTTTAAACTTGTGATAAGGCATTTATTGTCATTACTGCAGGTTATTTGAAATGTAAAGTGCATAAGGATTGGTTTTTGCAAGGATTGCTAAAGCTGTACAATTTTTTTGCTTCTGCTGATTTGCCAGAGACAATTGGTGTGTGCTCTAATGACAGCATACAAATTCTACTATCATGTCTTGAGCTAAACAATTAGGCTAAGTAGTGGTGCCGGCTCATAAATGATGGTTGATTTCCATTATTGAACCATGAACGGAACGCATGACTAGGCATAAGATGCTTGGCATGTACCTTGAAACTATAAGCGAATAACTCATGCTTTGTTGGTGCAATGTACAGAAATGAATGCACTAAAGTTTTGATTGTCGTCCATGTTTGAAGTGATTTGTTTTTATATGCTGCACTTGCTTTATTACTTTCTAAATATAGAAACACAATATTGTAGTAGGGGTGGCTCCGGGATGGGTTGATTTGAAACACAATATTATTATTATTCATATAGCAAGGAGCAGGAAAGCCTAAAGGACCACTTGAAGCACTTCGTCTGAAGTTGCAGGTAAAATTCTTAGTTAATTTTTCCAAGCCTGTGTTCATATAAATAGTTAGTGTGTTTGGTTTACCATCAAAGACCTCCAAATATATGTTTGCACAACAAAACATTATATGCACATTTTCTGCCTTCAAAGTAGTTCAAACTTAGTTCGAAATGGAAACAAGGGTAAGGTTGCATGTAATCTGATTTTAAGGAACGTGATTAGCTGGTCCATTAGATGCCAACAAAACATTATGTTTACAGTAAAGGATTTTAAGGAAACATGTAATCTGAATATGGAATGTGATTAGGTGATCCATTACATAATAGGAAACATTATGTTTATAGTAAAAGATTTTTAAGGAAACACGTAATTTGTCTTTAGTAGCTACGAGTTTGAGCTATAAATTGCATTTTTACAATGTGGTGCCTTTCTTCTTTGAAATTACAAGAAATATGATGATGCATGTTAGAGATGGTTGTGCTAATAACTAGAAATAGGAATTTTGAAGCTGTTGTAACCATGAATTTCATGATGTGCTAGGGTTGCACATTCAGATGTCTTCATCATAACTTAATATTTTGTCATATGGATCACAAAAATGAAAGTCAATTTCTATAATTCCATTTGCATTTATGTTCTGATTCATACTTAAGCTTTAATTTCTCATCACATATATTTTACTACATCCATTGCATAAGCATTGTTCTCTTTTTGATACTTGTTATCAATTCTACTTTGTTACTATTTCATTAAGTGTGTGTTTCTATTTCATTTATGTTTTGTTTGAGTCTTCTGATTCAAAGAGTTTAGTTGAGACGAGTAATTGTAGCATCTACAAGTTATATTTTAAGATTTATTTAATATTTCATTAAATAAATCTATTTCATTAAATATTTTTATTAAATATTTTTATTATATTCGTTTTGTAGTTCAACTTAATAACGAAAACAATAATAATATATAACAAAATGGAGTTGTCAAATAAATATATAAAGATTACTTTATTTTACCACTCTATTTTATTATATGTTATTATTATCTTTGTTATGTAGAAGTACTTCTTAACAACAATAATAATAACATTTAAAAAAGTAGAGTTGTCAAATAAAGTAATAATTACACATTTATTGGACAATTCTATTTTATTAAATGTTATTATTATCTTCGTTTTGATTTTTTTTTATTACGAAGATAATAATAACATACTAAACCCTAATAAAATAGAGTTGTCGAATAAAGATGTAATTATTACTTTATTTTATAACTCTATTTTATTATATGTTAATA
>JBBPBS010000577.1:9218066-9233245 GCA_037974835.1 Cicer judaicum
ATATGGAATAAATTTTTATTATTAAATAAATTTTCATCGATATAAAAATAAGAATAATTATAATATACTAATTATAATTTTTAACACCTCAAATATTTTCACATTGTTTTTATTACATCTTGATATGAGTCGATAAAGAAGTTGTTGGAGCGTAACAATTTGATTTAAAAATTATGTACTAGACAAATCTTTGTCACTAAAAATTAATTAAATTAAGTTTTTATAAATATAATCAACATAAAAATAATAAAACTTATACTACAACTATCGATAATTTTTGTGTTTTTTTTGCTTCTTATTTTAAACGAGTCACTGAAACATTTCATTCATACATGATATGATATAAATGTTTATCAATAATTAATCCATTAAAATTAATATTGTTTTTTATATTTTTTAGATAAATAAAAATTAGAATAATCAAAATATACTAATTATTATCTATTATAAAAACTATACACGAAACAAATGTTTGATTAAATAAATAGTTAAGATTATTATTTTTTGAATATCATTAACATAAAAATGAGAAATTTATAATCATTACCATAATTGTTTCACACTTCAATTTTCTCATGTTGTTTTATGAAAATGAGACACTACAGAAGTTGTTAAAGTAAAGAAGTTGTTAAAGTATACAATTTATGCACATGTTTGTTTCTGATCAATTAGTTAAATTTAATGTATTTTTTATATCTTCTAAATAATATTGAACTAATTATTTTAGTTATTAAAATTAATTTTTTTATATCTACTAAATTAAAATTAAAATAACTATAACATATTGTAAAAATTGTACACAAAAAATTATTATCACCAAACAGTTAGTTAAAATTAGTATTTTTTTTTTTAATATCATAGACATAAAAATGAGAACATTTATAATATACTAGTTATAATTTTTTTCACTTTTTTTAAAATGATTCATCTATTGGATTGTAAAATTCATACAAAAAATAATATTTATCCTTAAAAAATTAACTAAATTTAGTATTTTTGTTTATATCTTCTAAATAAAATTGAAAATAATTATAATAATATAATTATAATTTATTATAAAAACCATGCACGAGATAAATATTTGTGAATAACGAATTTGTTAATTTTTTTTAATATTATAGACATAAAAATGAAAATAATTATAATAAACGAGACAAAGTATCACTTATAAGATTGAATTATCACAATGATTATAATAAATACAAGATAAGTTTTCACGGATAAAATTTTTAAAATAATTATCATACAAGATACTAAGTGTTCATAATGAGATTGAATTAACATACACAAGATACATTGTTAATTATGATATTAAACTATCAATCATGAGACATTTTTGCACGGATAAAATTCCATAATGAACAGCTTTACAATTATGCTTATGATTTACATGCTTCACTTTATTTTAGGTATATAACAGAAAAATTAAAAAATTGTAGATATATTATTTTTTAACCATATTGGCAATTTATATATTTTTTTAAGTCGCATAAAAAAATAATATTGATTTTAAATTTGTGTGAAACACGAGTACTTTATTAGTTTGACTTGAAAGAATATGTTTTTTTTTAATTATTTAACACAAATCATAAAAAGACAAAACTGAGACAATTGAGAAAATGTAGATTAATATTTTTTTTACAAGTCTTCATCTCTCATTGTTTTTAACTTTCTAAGCATGTTGACAATTGACATAAGTTAATACGTACATAATTCTTTTAATAATTCAAACATGTATTTAGTTCTTACAATTATAATTTTATTTGGTCATCGTAAATTTTTTTGTTTGGTTAAAATCTCAGCAAATATAATTTTATTTTAAAATAGTCATTCAATGATTTTATCCAATTTCTATTAAAAAAATTATAACACCGTTAAAACATAATCATTTTTTAGCAAAAAAAAATATATAATTATATTATATTTTTTTAACCTAAAATTAATGCCAAATGTTCAAGTTTTCTTCTCTAAAAAAACCTAATGCATGCCTTCTTCTTCATTGTTTTAGTCATCTTCCTCATCATAATTCTCATTGCCATCACCAACATCTTCATTTATTTGAGATTTATCACCATATTCAAATTCATTGTTACCATAACCTTTTTCTTCGTTTGGTGGTGCTTGTTTGACAATGGTGGGTTCTAGAATTGGTTTAGAATTAGAGTTTTTCTTCTTTTGTGAAGATTAAGGGATTTTATGAGCGTATATGGAAAAGTCCAAAAGTGATAGTAAAATTTGGTTGTAAAGGGAGGGTGGCAAATAAGAAAGTCCAAGTCCTAGTCTTAGACCTAGTAATGGTAAGTAGGTATGGCAACCGGGCAGGGAAGGGCGGGGGCGGATTTTGCCTCCTCCACACTCACACCCGACTAATCGGAGAAAACCCGCCCCCGCCCCCGTTTCTTAATGGGTGTAAAATTTTTGCACCCATCCCCGTCCGCACCCGCTCATATAGATAAATTTATAAGTTTAAAAAATATATTTATTATAGTAAAATAATTATTATTAAATAATGATAAAATTAAAAAATATTTTCTATAAAGATAAAATTATAATTTTTAATATTTAAAAAAATATTAAATATATTAAATATATTAAATATGTATATAAAATTTAAAAATTGCAATAATATTACTTGTGGGGCGGGTTTAGGTGCATGATAGATATCACCACCCACAAATTCGTCCGCGCCTCCGAAGTTTAATGTCGGGGAAAATCCACACTCGCACCCAATTAAAGCGAGTTTTCCCTACCCAAATCAAATGGGTTCGGGTGGGTACCCACGATTGCGAATTTTATTGTCATCCCTAATGGTAAGGGATGATGAAGAAATTTGTCATAGTAATAGGATTGAACCTTTAATCAAATTCATAATGCTTTTCTAAATATTTTTACTTTATGAATTGCGACACAGCGTGAGAAATCTACAACGGAAAAATGACTGCAACAATGAAGAATAATACGCGATTTAGATTATTTTAGGGAAGAAGACTAAAATGTTTTAGATTAATTTTAAGTTAAAAAAAATGTTATAATTAATTATATTAGTTTTTTTTATAAAAAAATGGTTATATTTTAATGGTGTTATAATTTTATAATAAAAAAATTAGATGAAAGAATTATTTTAAAATAGAATTATATTTGAATAGATGTTAACTAAACAAAAAAAAAATTACGAAAATAAAAATAAAAAATATTATAATTATAAGAAATAAAAATATATTTAAATATTTTTTAATTTACATAGCAAGATAACTTCGAACTTGGACCCATGTTGTGACACCCTAAATCCCAAAATGATATATATATATATATATATATATATATATATATAATAATTTATATCATATTCCCATAAAATTTGATTCAAATTAAATAAGTAAAATACAGATTAAAACTCTTATTCCCAGTATCACCTATCAGAGCAGGGTTCCTCCCAAACTTGAACTTCAAGACTGATTAACCTGTAATAACTGCAATTTCGCAAACGCAGGGCCAAGCCAGTCAAACACAAACAACGAAGGAGGTGAGTTTTGAAATTATGTTAATAGTATAATATGAGTAAGAAGAACACGCAAACAATCATAATAGAACCGTATCATAATTACTTTACGATATATCAAAATATCTAATTAAATAGTATCATACTATAACATCAAAGTCACTCAAGTAAAATAATCATCTCATTATAATATGCATCAAATCATCTAATTAATATTACCTTTGAAACACATCAATCACAACAAAACAATCACAAGGAAATGCAATGTTATGCATGAGCTTAGACTCTACTTCACAATGTGGTACCATTCTAACTCTGAAGTACTTGGATAGGAGGCCATGATACTATGCCACTACAAGAGTGGACGGACAATTCATGAATGGCCAAGTCATCATAGATCCCCTCAACTCAACCCGAGACACATATACGCGACGGTCGGGGTACTCTTGTGTTGCACGGTAGCTCCCGACCTTAGGGAATAACCCACTAATCCACTTAGGAATTCCCCACTAGGTGTACCCCCAATGTCTATCAGTCTTACTTTAGAGTTCGACTGTAGCCCTCCACGATCAGGCTCATTCAGTTGAACTTCCCCATAATCACTAGGCTTGTCAGGCCCTATCTATATGATGACAAAATAATATTCACTTCACAAATTCACAATATTTATTTTCTCCCCTCGTTAGCTTAGACTACTCCATTAAGAGCACCATATTTAAGAATCATCACTATCTCATCAAGTATGGGGTACTTCAATATTTTCATCACAATTTTATAATATCATTAATCATAAATAATCATGATCATCGTATAAACTCATCACAATTTTATAACATCACTATCATCAATCAAAAATCATCATTATCATCACGTAAGCATATATCGAACCATGCATCCATATTTTATTATCACATCACATAATTTCATCTAAGCAAACATGTACACATAATTTCATTCAACATCCAACATCACAATAATAACAAATATCAACTACCACACAAGTATCGAAAATTAAATCAATCAACACCTTATAAAAATTTCTATTTCACATTTTAATCTCACAATTCTCATATTTCAAATTAATCAATTTATCTCTCAAAGGGCTACTACCGTACGTAGCAAGCCCCGAATGAATCATTGGGAAATACGGTTTTCCCGTTCATCTCACAATATATTATACTCATGAATTCAAACGCTCTCTCACCCCTTGCCTTATTTTGACACTTTCACACATGAATACGATTCCACGAGCAAACGACCTTTGTTCATTGACTCTTTGTCCTTCAATCGATCTAACTCGACAGTTTATGGGTAAACGTCAAAAATAAATTATGAGGAGATATTCTAAAAAACTAAATTCGAAAATCGGTCAAAGAAAATTACCATACATCAGAAAACTAATCAGTGAATAATATAGCCACGTTTCACACGGTCATTTTGGCGTTGGTTTCACTCAAATCGGACTTACGGTGAAGGAGAACGGTGCAAAATAACGAATTCTACAAACGAAAAAGTCGAGTATTTTAGATAGAAATTGGGGTTGTTAAAAATCTGGAAAATTATATTTAATTGACGAGTTAAATGAATGAAATAACATATTCAAATTTGGATGAAAACGGAGAAGCTTTTACGGAACAATTATCGATCACCGGTGTCAAAAACGATAGGTTGTTGTTGTGTTTACTTTTGGTTTCTACGGCTTCCCATACAACTCCCTTCCCTTTTCTTTGTTTTGTTTTATTTTAGTACAAATCAGGGTTCACAAGGTCTCTTTATTTATGTTTTTGTTTTGGAAAGTTGCGGATAGAAAACAAGCAACAAAACCTAACAAACTCATCTAAATATTAGCAAAACCTAACAAACTCATCTAAATATTAGCAAAACCTAACAAACTCATCTAAATATTTGTAAAATTAGTTAACAGCCATGCCTACCTAACAAATTCATCTAAATATTTGTAAAATTAGTTAACAGTCATGTCTGCCTAACAAATTCATCTAAATATTTGTAAAATTAGTTAACAGCTCATGCCTACCTTACATATATCAATCTGATTCTACAATTTAGTTTGTCCTATATATTTTAATGTATCATTATTATTTATTTATCTATTTATTTTAAAGAAACAATTATATGGATATTTATTTATTTTTTTAATAATATGTTTAATTAGGTTTTATTCTTCTTAATGGATCTAACCCATAAAACACATTTTTATAATAACTATAATTATTACTATAATATTTCTCAAAATCAACCCATAAAAACACTATCATCTTTATAAAATAGTCAAATTGATAAAATAAATATATATAACATCAATAATTTATATTAATTACTAAATCACAATAAAGATGTATAAAATTATCATGTCATATGAAATATATAAAAGTAAAGAAAATCAATCACAATATTAGTAATATCTAAAGATAATTAGTTATAAAATAATTAACAAATCGCAGAAAATAGTTATAAATAATTAAAATACAACTATGTGCATATTCAACATCAATCATGCGCACAAAAAATATTACATTAATTGGGTACACGTATATACACGTAAAATCGCATAAAATCTTTTTCTTTAAAATATATATTACACTAAAATACTATTATTATTTTTTTTAAATATATCAAATAATAAAATATAATATGTATTATTTAAAACACTCATGTAATATAACATATATCAAACTAGCACATCATAGAAAGCATCCATATGACTAAAATTAGCCACGAAATTTATCAACGTATATTCTAAAATAATATTCGTCATCAAATTAATTATTTAAAATTCTATTTAATTAATAAAATAGTTTATTATAAAATTTGGGGTGTTACACATGTGAACGCATAATTACTAGTTTAGCTCTAAATGAATAAGTTATTTTTTTAATTATTTAACACAAGGTACAAAATTATCACTTAAAGACAAAATTGTGACTTTTTGTAAATACTCAATTATGTATAAATACCTATATTGACAAAAGGTCTACATAGATTTCCGTTCTTAAATAATAATCGTTGATGCTATATTATTATACTAACCGTTGGATCTCAATTTCCTCACTCTACCCAAATCAACCAATTTTTCAATCATAAATACCACTTCATCCCTATCATGTCTTCATATACATATTTGTTTTGCAAATCTAAAAATTACAAATTTTATGCTATTTAAAAAAAGACACTACTTTACCAACTGTGTTCTTATTTCTTTCTTTACCTATGACCAACTCCAATTGAAAACAACTTTTATGGTTCATAGTCTTCCGTCGCATATCCTTGAAAACATTCTCACCTATGAAAAATCATGTAAGTCTTCGATTTACATTCATTATTATTAATCTAAAACAATATACATAGATTACTTTTTACCCCTAAATTTATGTAAAATAACACATTTTTGTTCAATTGTGTTTTTATTCCTTTCTTTACTAATTGCCAATCTCCAAAACCGAAAACCAACTTTAATCTATTCATAATCTTCCATCGAATATCCTTGCACACATTCTCACCTTACCAATCAAAAGAGCAATAGTTGTATCAATTGTGTCTTAAAAGGTTCAAAAGATTGTTGTGTTCTAACTGCAAATTGTTGTTTGGTTGAGAATTTTCTTGATACGATCAACATGAGTTGGATGCAATGGTTGATAACATGTTCGATTCACACAACGACGAATAAATCAAAACTTTTAAGTTGCATATCATTTGTATTGGGATCGAAGCATTTCTCTCAAGAAATGGCTAAATATTTGGACTAAAAAGTACAAGTCAAGATCTTCTATATCTTTTTCAATGCAGATATTTAGTCATTTATGGAGCAATATTTCAATCCCAATAGGATTGATCTGCAAGTTAAAAGTTTTGATTTCTTTGTCGTCGTGCGAATTGAACATGTGATCAACCATTGCGGCCAAATCACGTCGACCACATTGAAAAGAAAACTCTACACCAAACAAGAATTTAAGATAACAACACCGCACTCTTTTGAACCTTCGAGACATATTGATATAATAATTGCTCTTTTGATGGGTAAAAAGGTAAGAATATTTTATTAGATATCTAATGAAAGATTATGAATAAGTAACATTTGATTTCGTTGTTGTGGATTGGCCATTGATAAAAAAAAAAGGAATAAAAATTAAAAATGTGTTATTTTATAAAAATTTGGGGGTAAAAAGTAGTCCCATATATATTGTTTTAGTAATTAATAATAGTGAATGTGAATTACGGGCTTAAAACTTATTGAGCCAATAAGCCCATCGAGAAGCCCAAAAAAATCTTCAATCTGAAAAACCCAATTAGCCTACGTTGAGTTGAACAACAGATACCCTTTAGCGTTTGCCCTCAAACCTTTGCTAAACCAAGCGACGACGGTGGAAGTCGTATCGTCTTCTCATCCATTCACAGTAAGCACTTCTCTCTCTCATAATTTTTCTTTCTCTTTTTATTATTTTTTTTAATTTTTAATTTTTAATTCAAAACGCAATGCAATTTCAAGCAAAAAAAAAAAAACATGCAGATCTCTTCACACCATTTCTTGTTCCTTTCCTCTCTTCTCTGTATGGGTCATTAAATTTTAGTGGGACCCAATTGATTCTGTTTGAGATTTTATTTTTGTGATGCTTATTTAACCCTTCGTTTAATTTGATTAAAGTTTGCAATTTTTTTAATGGGGTTGGTGTTTATGTGTATGTTTTACTATATGCTTTGTGTTTTTGGTGTTGGGAGGAAATTCTGGTTTGTGGGGTTTGTTTTTGGGGACAAACGTTGATGCTTTTAATGTAAATATAATTCTGTTGAAGTAATTCGGGAGTTGTTTGAATGAAATGGGAAGGGTTGTTATGTAGAGATGATGAGTTTGAGCCTTGAAGGAGAGTACGCTGTTTGTTTTGAGTGTGTTTGGATGTGCTTAACTTTTTGTTTTGTTCTGTTTTTTTTGTTCTTTTTGTGGAAGTTAAGGTTTAGGAACTAATTGTAATGTTTGGTTGAGAAGATTGAAATGAGATAGGAAGATGAAAATGTTGGGAATTCTGGACTAGATGTTGATAGGAAATGTAAGGGAGTGATGTTTTATTTTTCTTAAGTTGAAGGTTCATGTTAAGTTCAATTCAAGGAGCGCATAGTGAAATGAGATTTAAGAAATTTGGTTTTTGATATTTAAATGAGGTTTGAATAGTGTGCTGTAGCGGCACCTCTGTTAGCTGCCTCTGCCGCAGAATGCTTCTGGAAATAAACCTTGTTTTATTGGTCTTTTATTGAATTTGGATATTAATAAGACTTCGATGCTTAAACTTATTTGATTTTTTTTTACTTTTTTTGGTATTTACCTCTATGATTTGCGTAAGTACTATGATTTTTTATTGATATTGATCAACGTTTCATGAATTTAGTATTAAGAAGTTGAGAATAGCAGTCGCCATGGTATGCGCTATCCTATAATAGCGTTTTTGAGATTGCCCACTATGTGCCTTTATCTGAGATTGGTTACTGTGCTTGTGTTCCTCTCGCTGTGTGAGAATGGTGCCTTCCTTTGTGTAATTTAAGTAGAAGTAAAATGCGTTAAATTTGTGTAGACAGTTTAGATGTATCTCATGGATTTATTTTTATGAGGAACAGCGTGGGAGGTGAACTTTATTTCAGAATCTACATGGTTGTACACCCTGAAATTGTCTTGTAACCAATAAAAGGCGAGAAAGAGGGTATCTGTTCTAAGTTAGTGCGCAAGGTGTAGGGGAAGGGGAAGAAAGATTCAACATCATGTTATTGCATTAATTCCTCAGTCATAGCTCATATTTGTCACATAATATGAATAAGAGTTAATAATAATTATTTTGACTGTTAGTATTGTTGCTGCTTAAGGTAATATCAATACTGTTTCTGTTTTATCCAATGTAAACTAAGATATCAAAAGCTTTACATCCAGAGCGGTGTAGGCAACAAGAAAACAATGAAGTACTGTCTTATAAATCTTTAAGGGCCATATATTAGATGGAAAAGAAACTATTCTTGATTGTTTTTTCATGTTTTGTAATGTTTGACATTGTAGTAAAAATGGAAATGATTTATTGGTTAATCTGAGGTTAATGTAAAAGGAAAAATCTCTTTTTGAAGTAAAGTTCTATCATTCCATATATATTCGACGTACGAGAAAAGCACTCAATAGCCTGCTATAGCGACATAGCAGCCAGTGGCTGCTAATCGAAGTATGCAGTGGAGCGTTTTGCTGTGCAGCTATCATGCCTGCTTTAGCGGCCACAATCAGAGTTGGTAGTGGTTGCTAAAGATTTCCAAAATTTATATTATCTTAGGATATTTTAGGTATTTCCTTCTTATACAGTGTAAAAAAAGTCGAGTGTTAATATCTAGTTACTTTTAGCCTTTAGATGCTTTCTTGTTTGTTTTTGGATTTTTTAGGTATTTACTTAATATGTTAAGATCTTTATGTTTTTATTGTTATTTCGTAATACATCACAAATTTTATAATATTAATTAATTATTTTATATGTATAAAAAATTCAGAACAGCTGTCATCCCGGTTTTTGGGTTCGGCAGCTACACATTGCTATCTCGGAATTATAACTATGCTAGTCACTTCACCGTTCACCTGTGTTGCTTAAAAATGTGAATGTCTGTGTACGGGTGTACGGCTTACTTTCCTGCTATTAAGTTTTTCTTATGCAATTCGCACATATTTGTATGTCTTGCCAGAAGTCTACAACCACCTGTTTTTTGTTGTTTACCATCTTCAGCCTTTTCCTTATAAGATGCTCTTATTTTGATTGCTACCTATTACAGAATGACTTTTTGTTGCTTTTAATCTTTCATGTGTAGTTATCAACTAACTGCATTAATATTGTGTTTTCTCATATTTTCGACTGTGGCAATTTTCCCTCCGAATGCAGTTCACACAAGGAAAAGAGAATTTTGTAACTCAATGAAGTATGAGTAGATGGCAGTCAAAGTTGAGGATTGTCAATTACTTCCTTTCGATTATTACAGGATGGATCCATCCCTAAAATCTGCAGTATAAATCGTTCGATTTTCCTGGTAACGGAAGTTCATGTTAAATTTTATTTAGATTAGTTGTCAAGATATGTGTGAGCAATAGAAAATAATAAAAACCACTCATGTCGTCATTCCTTGATCATTTGAAAGATATCTACAAGTCATTAGTTCATATGATATGTATTCAACAGGTTGCTTATGGGTTAATAGATTAGGATTTAAGACTTTTGGGCCAGTAATACTTAGAATCAGTGTTGCCAATCGTGGATTGTGGAAAATTGCAGTTTTTCAAATTCTACTATGCTACGGTGTTATAGTGCCGCTATTGCCTCAATTTGATACAAGTTTGATCTAAATAGTATATATTGGAACAATAGCAATTTGTTCAAATTCCTCTGCACTTTAGCACTATATTGCTGTTATAGCCGCTATTTGACAATGCGTAGAATTTGTAGGCTTTTTTTCTTTTGATGTATTGCCAATTTTTCTCACCTTTAATCTTTTGTCCTCTTAAGAATTTCTGTTATCCATGTCCATTGCATCCTACCTTTCTGTTTGAAAAGTCTCTTTTACAAAACAAAATAAGAAAAAATTCAAGCTTCCATTTTTCATTTCACTTTTTCCCTGTATTTTAGGTTGTCAGTAATGGAAATGGGAACAGTGGACCCTTACACAACAAATCCAGGTCCAATTGATGGTTCCGTTCTATACGACCAAGACAAGCATGTATCAACTGCTGTTTGGGAAGGACAGGTGCATTTCGGGAACTGCCGATACTTTCCGTTATTCTTTTTGTAGCTTGATTTTTTATTTTATATAATTGTTCTGTTGTTATTAAATTTCAATAGCAGGAGCGCGGTGCCCTCAGATGTCATGAACACACTTCAAAACTTGATCAGTGGACACTTACGCCTAAACAGATTGAATTGGTCGAGAAAGCCGGATTCGGATACTTAAGGTCAATTCCAGCTATTAGTCTAGACAATCCACTTATCTCGGCTCTAGTCGAAAGATGGAGAAGAGAAACAAACACTTTTCACTTGAATGTCGGCGAAATGACAGTAACTCTTAAAGATGTAGCGCTCTTGCTCGGTCTGGCAATTGACGGGGAACCTGTAATAGGTCTTACGTATACCTCTTGCAGTTCTGTTTGCGAAAAGTATCTCGGCAGAGCGCCTGAGTCGGGTTACACAAGCGGCGGGATGGTGAAGCTAAGTTGGTTGAAAGAGTTCTTTTCTCGGTGTCCTGAAGATGCACCAATCGAAGTGATAGAGCAACATACTCGTGCATATCTTCTTTATCTTGTAGGTAGCACTGTATTCTCCACCACTACAGGGAATAAGGTCCCTGTAATGTATTTGCCATTATTCGAGAATTTTGTTAGATGCGGGCAATATGCCTGGGGCGCAGCGGCGTTGGCATTCTTGTATAGAGCACTAGGAAATGCCTCGCTAAAAACCCAAAGCACCATTAGCGGCTGTTTAACACTACTGCAGGTTGTGGTTGTCTTCTACTGTCATCCTTTTCTTTCGAACTAATTTTTTTCTTAAAAATATGATATAACTGATTATTATGCATTTGCAGTGTTGGAGTTACTTTCACCTAAATGTTGGACGACCGAAGCTCAATCTCGATTTGTTGCATGATCGGTTTCCCTTTGTGCTTAGATGGAAAGGAAAACAAAGTGGCCCGACTGCAAATCGTGATGTAGTGTTTTATAGGAAGGCATTGGATTCCCTAAAACCGTGTGATGTAAGTCTTATTTTTATTCACGCATTTAATGTTGGTGTGATAATATTCTATATATATGTTTTTAAAGATATAGAATCCGGTTTTACTAGTATAGATTTACAGGTGGAGTGGCTACCTTACCGAAACATGGACAGTATGGTAATTCCAGATCATATCAAAAGCACTTTAATCCTTGGGAGGTCAAAGACAATGTTGATATGTTTTGACAAAGCAGAAAGACATCTTCCCAATCGATGCTTAAGACAATATGGCATGCTTCAATCGATTCCGGATGATGTGGAGCGATGGGAGAGGAAGAGTCGAGGAGTTGACGGTGGGGTTGATTTGTCTGGAAAAATGGAATCAGAGCTTACTGAATGGATGGACCGTCGGTTGCACATCGTTGACGGGGATGAAGGTGTTGATGAAAGCGAGTATATGGATTGGTATATGAGAATAACGCGCAAGTTCATAGGGAGGCCTATTTCCTTGTCATCCGAGTTTCAAAGAACGGTAAGGATATATGTTTCACGAGTTTAGTTTTATATATCTTGTAGTGATTATAGATTTAGTTTGAAATGCTTTTTTAAAGAAAATAAACAAATGCATGCAGAATGCTGGTCTGAGGGATATTGCACACATTGCCGATACTTTTTCGACAAAAGGGTTAGATCCACTACAAATTGAATCGATATCTAGGATAAGATATATTGCACATGAATGTTTGAGAGACCAAATCAGCGGTTCAACAACAATAGTAACAGCCACCCCTGAAACTGAAAAAAGAGTAAGGGGAAAGGAGAGGATTAGAAGAAAAGGAGCGGGAAAACGATTGCGGAAGGACGGTGCAATGCAATATAATGTTATTAGCGAGGATGAACAACCCCATTTCTATGGCACTGCTATTGAGGTCGGACAATTGCATCTAAGTCATATGAATAGAGAATTGGATCATGCACAATTATGTACCGTGGAAACTGCAGTTAGTTCTGTCCATATGATTCATGCAGATGCTGAGAATATGCACCTCTGCGATGCACATCTCGGGGTTGATCAATCTGAACTAGGCTACGAAGATGATGAAAACGACGACGATGTAGCTGCTGAGTTTAACCACCATGGAGATCTAAAGCAGGAAGCTGATGAGGAAATAAAGGAAGAGCTTAACCATATGACCGGTGAGCAAAATATTGATGAGCTGCACGCGGCCACCGAGATTCATCAAGATCTACGACCGTGTGATCATATGGTGATAAACGAATCACAGTTTTGTGATGTGAGTCACGATGATATCGACAACGCAGCTTTTTCAGATGATGCGGCAGATGTCAATCACACACATTTCGGTGATATTGACGATATCAATTCACAAGAAATCAATCCAACTGAAGATTTTGTTAATTCTCAACTTTCTCATGTTGTTAACAATGAAATTGAACCAACACCATCTGCTACTATAGCAGCAATAGAAGTGTCTCAACATTCTTCTATTGAAACTCATGGAGATATTTCACAGAAAGGTGATTGTAGTGTTGCTGTATAGAATGAAAATAGCTTACACTATTTGTAGAGAATCAAAATTTTTTAGGCAGAAAACTCAATTCCATGATGAGGTGATCATTGTTGCCATGTATAATTAGTTATATTCATTTTTTGATACCTAGCTTGCATTTCCTTGCATATTAGTGTGTTAGTGGATTATAACAATCATTGCATATATTAAAATTGAAATTGTATATTAACATGTTAATATATGTAATTTTCGTTACTAATGGTCTATATAGAGGATCATATCATACACTTACTAAAATCTATAAATTGAGTTTAGTAAAAATCACGTCTAGCATTTGTTGGAATGCAAGGAAATGATATCTAAAATTGCCATGGAATATAATCTTAGAAATATTTTGTAAAAAATAGACTAATGGTATGGAAATGTTACTTTTGTTTTTTGACAAAAATAATTTTAACAGATTACCTATTGTACTATTTCAATTAAAAGATCATGTTTCTCATTTCTTCAATTTTTTAACATGAATTTCTTTAATTAAAAAAAAGTTCAAAACACGAGAACTCAAATGCATTCACCTATGGCATATATGGAGTAAGTGACGAATTTTTGTTTTCTTTGGTGTCGGTTCTCACATTTTGCTAAAGATTTTAGATTCCTACAAAGCAAATTTCTTTGGTGTGCATGATGTTAAATGTTCATATTATTCCTTTCGATATCGTTTATAACTAAAAGTATTTAATTTTATATTTTCTTCCAAATTATGTCGTATTATAAAAATAAAATTGTTCTAAATTATGTAATTTTACGGTGTCAATGAAATATTAATGTTTCTTTTCTTATTATACCTTTTAATGTTTATAACTCTCTTTTGTTCCAATTCTATTAATGTCTTTTTCCTATATCATCAATGAAGAATAATTTTGTAAAATAACTCGAAACTAGATTATGATCCGCGCGCTGCGTAGATATTAGTTAATTAATTTTATAATTTATAAATAATATTTTATGTATTATAAATATAGTTATTTTATAATATTACTTTATTGATTTGTAATAATTGAATATAATTAAGAAAATTAAAATGAGAGAAAATTATGTTTATCACAATTATTTAATTTAATTTTTAAAATATTTTATAAAATTTATATGATAACTTATAGAATAATTGTTTGACTCATTGTACTTTGATTGTTAATTTATTTTTTAACATATAATGGTACTTGTATTTATTTGATGAAATAAAATGTAAAATACAAATTCAAAAATGAGATGTAAAAATTTAAAAATTTGATTGAGTATTTAACATTTTTTATTTTAAAAAAATGTTAATGTTGAATTATATTGTATCGTAGTTTAAATTTATTTGCTTTATTAGTATGATTTTTTACTTGCGAGCATGAGAAGTTGTTGTAAAAAAAAAATATT